>VDFB02086081.1:108408964-108761464 GCA_007258455.2 Sequoia sempervirens
AAGATTTTCGCATATTGCTAACCAGTGCAGATCGAGAAGAAATCAATGGAGTAACTATTATGAACAAGAAAATGTTGTGTGTTTCAATTGCAACAAATATGGTCACATTGCAAGATTCTACAGAAACAAGAATATGGATAGAAGAGGTTCGATATACAAAGGAAAAAATATGTAGGAAGATGATAAAGGAAAAAGGAAAGTAAATTTCAATGAAATAAGAGATCAGATGAAGAAGACATAGGTGAGGAAGAGTCCCTCTTTAACAAGAAATGAGCCAGCACTAGAACCTACTTTTGGTAATTCCTCCAGGAATTAGTTTTAGGCCTTTGGCCTAGCGGGTGTTGTGAAGAAAATATTTCAAACCCCCTATCGGTAATTGACACCAAGATGCGGATGAGTGCAGTGGTTGCACTGATGATCTACAACTATTACTGGAATAGTTGGAAAGGATGTCATGCTGAGTTGAAGATTTAAAGAAGAGTTATCTTTCGCAGACTAAGAAAATAGGGTATCTAGATAAGTTAGGGAAAAATCATTTATTACAACAAACATTAGGTGTGTGAAATATAAAAATAAACTTGAAACCCTCATTTTCCACTTTATGTCGAAGAAAAGAAGGAGAGCACTCTGCACTAGAATTTTGAAAGAATATTCGACGGTGAAACCCTAATCCATCGGGTACTTCAATTATATTGAGAAATTTCATTTTAATTTTGTGTGCGGTTGAGGTATGTGCAGGATCATCATGGAAAAAATAGGCCCTTAAGTGGCAAAAAAATTAGAAAAAATAGAGTTAGGAAACTTGACATAAAATTTTGAATAAGTTATCTATGTTATTTCAAAAATATATAAGAATAGAATCTGTAACAAATTGAATGTAGTTTCTCAACTACTAGGTTTATTTATTTTTTTTAAATCTATTTGCAAATTCACCAATACAAGAGTACTTAAATTTCACAGTGGAAAAATAAGAAGTAAGGTCTTTCTAACCAATCTCTAACCACAATAAAATGATAATATTTTACTGAAGATTTTAGACATAAGTAGAGGACTCAATGGCCCTGGATGCGGGATGCATATTTTTTTTATAATTTTTTCCTCTAGTAAAGCAACATCATATTTTGCCAACTTTTAAAAATATAAAACTCGTGATGTCTGACCACCTTAACTTTAGTCAAAACTTCATAAAATTTAATTTTATTTTTAATCCTATATTACATGAAGCATAGAATGTGATATGTTTTGATTCAAAATATGTGATACCGTTTGAAAGCTATAGATGTTTTTCAATCAACCTATCAATCAACATTTTAGTCGTAATTCAAATAGAAAATGAATAATAATTATTTATTAAATTCAAAGTAAAGCATAATTTATATTGGTGGAAAGATAAGAATCTCCTTTAAAAACTCTTTTCATTTCATCAAATTTGGGTTAAAAAAAAAGTCGTCAGCCACATACCTTACAAATACCCATCATATTGCCACTTTTTGGCCCATCATGATCCTGCACATACCCGTTGAAGAAATTATTTGCTATTTTCAAGACATGTGTACAAAAGGTAACATGTAAAAAATCAAAAGAATGATAAAACTAGATGAGTATAGCAGTGAGAAGATTAGAGATGAAAGAAACATGTTGTCGCATGATGAATTGAAATGGTTCAAAGAAGAAAAACATAAAAGATTGGATATTTGGAGTGAATTCCCCTATTTTAGAAATGTAGAAGTTGATGAGTTTATTCTGGAAAGATTGAATGATGATATTTTGACTCTGGATAAATCCTACCATATCTCAAAATAAGTGATTGTAGCAATAACTAGGTTATGCAAAGTTGGGGATGTGTCAAGAAAGAAGTCAATCTGAAATAAAGAAGTCAAAACCCTAACTAGAATAATCGAAGATCAAAGGGCATTGATAATATCCACAATTGAATATTCAATGGCAAGGTACATTGCGCATGGAATATCCTACAAAATATTTTTCAAAAAAAGAGAAGGTGCAACTTCGGCAGGTGTTGTTTACATTTCACACAAGATGGTAATGGAAGATCAGGGTTTTGATCTTTGTAGATTACTGAAAGATCAATTGATGGAGAATGTGCAATTGACAAAGGAGATAGAGTACCCAAGGTTTCAGGTTTGGTACTTTGGTTATATGCATTGTGGTGTATTTTCTGAATTTCTTACCCCTGAATAAGAATGTATTATGGGAAGAGAGTGAACTAGTTTGCAAGCAGATTTACATATACTCTAACAATTTAGAAAACTGTGATCAAATGTATGAAATTTTCTTTAGGGGTTTGCTAAAGAATTTTGGATCAACTGGTGTTTCCATTATGATAAGGTCACTTGAATTTGGTTCCTCCTCTGGTGAGATGGAGAGAAAGAAGAGGAGCAAAAGAAATTGTTGTCTATACTGCACTAGCATGCAAGACTGTAAAAAATGAAGGGAAAGGAAAAGAACAAGTGATTGTGGACATACCCGATGAGGAATTTGATAAGGAAACTAAGGACACCCTTGGAAAAGAACTAGAAATAGCTGAACCAAAACAAGAAAAGGCAATGGTTGAAGGAAGTGAAGAAGGTGATCTAACCAAGGAAGAGTTATTGCAGATTATTCATGAGGAAGGTGGAATGCAGAAAATTATGAACATGTGGTCTATCACACCCTCATATGAGTAGGAGATGATATTAAGCATACTAAGTGCTCATCTTGTGCACAATCATATCAAATTGGAGAGTTTGTAAAATACATTGCCAGAAGAGATGATTGAATGTATCAAGGAAACCATGGACTTTGAGTATCAGAATAAGGAAGATAGAGAAGTGATACTTCACCTAAAGAAACAATACAAATTGTCACCTACTAAGCTAAAAAGGCACATGAATGAACTAAGGCAATGCACAAGCATAATAAACAACATTTATAACTATTGTATTCAATGGCCTTATGCAATCAACAAGTATAAAGACAAGTTGGAACAAATTGAAATAGAGCTGAACAGTATTGGACAAGACTTTAACATGTCTCAAGTTCAAGATGGTGTGATTAGGAAAAGGATTCAAGGATTACAGAGAGAGAATAAAAATGTTCATAACACTAGGAACATGATTGTTGACACCTTCTGGAAAGTGAAGGACAAAACTAAATGAAGGCTAAAACAATTGATTGAGTTACAGAGGAAGGGAGAAGTATTGGAAGATTCCTTCACCATTCTAGAATCCCTCATCAAGATTATCAACTAGACATTTGAAAACAATAGCGTGATCATAATCACCAGGATTGCACTGGAAGCATGGAAGAAGTTTCTTCTGGAGATGAAGGAAAAGTACAAAATAATCTTTCAAATTTTTGAATTAGTTTTTGAATAAGTTTTTGGTTACACTTCATAAGGGGAGAAAGAAAATATTTTATTATCTTTTTTTCATTGATGTCAAAGGGGGAGAGAGAGAAATGAAAAATTCCTTATCAAACTTAGGGGGAGTTTTGCTAAGTTTTGTTGAGTTTTGTGAGCTATAGCATTTCAAAATTTTGAAGGTTCTGACACTTCGCCATTTTTCACTAAGTGTTGCTATTAATTCCAAAGGGGGATATTATTGGAATATGGATTCTAATTTTGTCATTGATGGAAACTGAAGTCATTTATCTAGTCCACACTATAGTATCTGACTATATCAGAAGAAAGAGTGAAGAACAGAGTATTCAGCTAAAGTTGAATTTGTCAATGGTTTGCATTACTAGTTTATTAGTTTTGGTTGTGGATCTTAGGGAAGGTCGTTGGGTATATGGAATGTGTTATTCTTGAGTTTTGTTTTGTCACATCAAGTGGTGTACGAGTTAGGAGATATAGTCATTCAATTTTTTGTTCATCAGTATATGAAGGCTGACTAAGTGAATGTAAGGTGTTGTCGATATATAAAGCAGATTTTTTTGAAGTATTTTTGTGTTTGAATATTTTTTTGGGTCCTAACTATTCTATGAACAACTTTGGTGCATGCACATTAAATGTATTCATGATTTGATCCAATAGTTGGAAGATATTTTCTATTCTATTGAAGCTGACATATAGTGACCAAATTCTTGGTAGCGGATATATATATGAGATTAGTTAATTCATTTCAGTGTGTGTGTGTGAGTATTCGATATGTGTTGATGTGTGTGTGAATATCAAAAGAGTAGTTGAGGAATTTTCATTTGTACAGAAGAGGATTTTGTGAAGTGAATTAAGACAGAGCAGAGCAAAGTGCAGAATCTGATATATGAGGCTAACCAAAATTGTAATAAGGCATTTGTAGATGCTATTTTCTCAGTTCAATTTTTTTTTTAATCCAAATTTTTTGTAAGGTAGTGAGCCTTTCCTATTTTGAGCAGTGAGCTCTAGGCAATGTGCCTGAATGCAAGTGCATTCCCCATTTTGTAAAACACTTATATTTTAAGTACTTAAATTATGGATTGACCTCTACTGTGGTTTTTCCCCTAACAGGGTTTCCACATAAAAATTATTGTGTTATGGTGTTGTGGCTTATTGTTCTATGTTCATGCATCTTTCTTTTGATTGAATGTTTTAGGAACTTGAGAGAACAGATTAAAAAAGTTAAGAATTTCACAACACTGATTCATCCCCCCCTCTCAGTGTTGCTTGAGTCCAACACATACACTGTCAAAATTCAAATAAACATAGAGAAAAAGGGTCAAGCACAAGGCTTCCAACATGATGTGGAACGTGGCTATTTTTCACTAACATGTGTTGCTCACTCTGGGGTAGTCAAACCTCAGTTTATCCACTAGGACAATTATCCAAATGAGGTGTAAAATGAGAGAATCATATTATCCTCCTGAAAATTTTGATAAGGCACCACAATGTAATTCCTTTTGTAAATTATTTTGAATGTCGTGTAAAATTTTATTAAAGGGGATTTTTCTTTGTTCATGTAAGGTCTTCTTCTTAGGGAGGATTGTGCCTAATGTCTCCAAGAGAATAAAAGTTAAGGATATCAAATCATCACTCATGGGATGCTTAGTTTGCATCATTCCATGAAGGGAGATCATACATTCTTGGAGTACAACAAACCCAATGAGACCACAAAGAAAAGGACATGTCACAAAAAAAAAAATCATGCCATAAAATATGTTGAAAGACGTTATCAATGTATGCTACCACTTTAAGGCAATTGTTATACCATCAATTTTAGAAATTTCTTTAAAGTAGTCAATTTTTTACCCCAAGACATAAGAGATTTCCTGGGAAAACCCTATGCCAAGTCATATGTTTCCAAAATCAGCTACATCATGAAATAGGAAAGAAGGGTTTCCCCCAAAAATACATAAGGGATCTATGGATTTGCGGTTAGTATGTCTTTGCTACAATGTTGTCATAGATCACAAAACTGTCATCATTCCCCAAATACTAATAGAACTAGAAGAATGACACAAAGAGAGAGAAAACAAAGAAAAATCCTTTTGGGTCAACATGGAAGATACCTAAATGTCTTGACACATTGTGTCATCCCCAAAAGGAAAACACAAGACAAATGAAAACTGCTTATGACATAGAGAAGAATGTAGGAACATGTAGAGGAATAAACAAAGAGAGAGACACATAAAAAAAAACATGGGGGGATCACATTACGTACATGTAATCACATAAAGAAAGCATGAAAATGAAAAAGAATAGTAAGGCATATGCCAGTCAACCTAAAGTAGGTCAATTGCATCCCAATCTGGGTTTGTATAAATGGAAGGTGGAAAACTAGCCAAAGGAACAAGAGCAAGTGTCGAACTAGGGGTAGCACTAGGTTCGACACTCTTTCTAGGAGATTTGTCATGTAAGCTCATAGAAGAAGAAAACAATGTATTCAACTCATCATGCACTTGTTCATCAATATCTGCAATATCAATTTCATCGTCTAGATTTATCACAAGGAGAGGTTGAATTACAATGTCCATGGAATGTTCTTGTTTATGTTGCGGCGAGGGTATAGAATCATCATGCATTGCTTTAGGTAAGTTCAAATTTTTATTTTCTATGTTTTTCTTGTCTTCTTTGGTTTGTAAACTACAAGCAATAGCACGACATCTATGTCTATGCTCTCTAGCACTTTGATTGTGCATTTGAATCTATTTTCAATTTGTGCTTGTGTAAGAGTGGGTTTGTCAATCATAGGTGCCTTATCTTCCTTTGCAAGAATAGAATAAACAATAGGATTTTTTCAACCACTTTGTCTTTAATTTGTAAACTTTTTTGACTCTAGAAGTGACAATAGGATTGTTTTCGTTATCTCATGGTCTCTTGTAGGAAATTGCAGGAGGTTTTTCTATAGGTTATTCTTGTATGTCTAGAAGGGATTTCAGTTTGATCATTACTTCATCAAGGATAGGTATTTTAGTTATAGCTTGAGGCATGTTTCGAAGGGATAATTCTACTATTTTCTTTTCCTTGAACTTTTGATATAATTTGAAAAAGAAATCCTCACGAGGCTTGATAGGTTCCATTGGCTCAGGCCAAAAGAAATCTAAAGAAAAATTCCCTCGGTCTGATGTAGGATTAAATCCACTATGATGAACAATAAAGATATTATTTCCAAATGGAAACTTTAGACATTAATGCACAACAAAAGGGGTGACATTCATGGATCGAAGCCATGGATAACCTAGCTTCACATGAAATTGGTCTGATTATAGAATGATGGAAAATGATACATTAGTGTTTTCAATCCAACCTTTAAAGGGAGATCTATTGAGCCTACCATAGGGAAACAAAACCCATTATGCATCTTGATCCATGCTTTTAGTTTGTCATATGTTTCTTGATATAGTTCATGCACATATAAGAATTCTTTAGTGCTCAAATTCTATCCACAAATGGGATCAATCAATATCCCATTAGTGGGTTTGTCATCAATTCGGCCAGCTATATAAAGAGGACCATTAGGTGCACGCTTAAGTATTTCATTTTGTGAGAAAGCAATATCAAGAATATTTTTAGTTGAGCCCTTATGAGGTCTAGCTTCAATAAATGTTACCATTTCAATTGGTTGTTCTTCATTTATGTTTTCATCATCCATGTGAACATTCATTACTTATTTCTTCATTTTTCTAGGTTTGACAAATGAAATATTGTGCTTAGACATGGGCTTTGTACAGATTTGCAAACTTTGATTAGGAAGATTTGAAGAATTATTACCTTGATCATCCATTCCTCCGATTTGAAGTTGACTATTGTCAATAATATCTGTAGGATGCTAAATCTGCATTTGGCTAAAATTTCAACCACAACATTAACAACAAAGCAAATCTTCACATCCATATGAGATAATCCAATCATGTTTTAAAATGAAAATAAATAACAAGATGATTAAAACAAAAGCACATAAAAACATGATGTCAATTCTATCTATATTGGATTGGTGCTTCTATGGAAAGAAGCCCTTTCCCAATCCTTGCTCAAAGCTCAAGATGAAATTGATATGAATGTGATATGAAGATGGTGTGGACAAGATTAGCTCCCCATTGAAGAGATTAACCTTGTATCAAATTATGGAGGGCTTTTCTCAAAGTTGAAGATTCTATTTAGGATTTTCAAATGCTAAGTGTTGAAGAAGGACCAATGTGGGACTAAGATTGGACAAATGAGAGGAAGACACTTGTCAAGTGGTGAGTGGTTGATGCATGTGCAAGATTAGGGAAATGTGCCCATGAGAGGGAGAATTTGAATTCAAATTTGACAATAAATTTTAAAGAGAGGGGGATAAGAAAAAGAGCAATAAATGCAATGTTGGAGGGATAAATCAACTTTTCATGATTTTTAAATTTGAGGGACATGTTGAGTGAAAATGAGAGTTTTAATAAATCAATAAATTGATTTATTTGTGCAAGTGGAGATATCTAGAGAATGCAAGTGGGTGAGATTAGCATTTAATCATGGTTAGATTAAATTAATGATGATTAGGTTAGTTTGACTTTCATGATTTAAATATTTGATTTATTTAAATTGGAAAAAATGAAATATGGATTGGATTTAATTAAATAAATGTTTGATTTATTTAATTAAATGGATGATGTTTGATTTATTTAATTAAAGGGATGATGTTTGATTTATTTAATCAAAGGGATGATGTTTGATTTATTTGATTAAAAGGCTGATGATAATGTTTTATTTAATTTTGAATGAATGACCTTAGGAGATGGGAATTAATGAAATTACCTGATAAATGAATGAAGGTGAATCTGATCAATCAATGAATGGACCTAATGCAAAATATAGTTTAGTTGATGAATTAACCCGATTGAATGCACAATGTTAATTTTGCATGTCTACATTTTTCCCCTCTTTGAAGCAATGTTCTTGTTGCATTGGTTCAAAGAATAATCTTACCGTGATCAAAATTCTTTTTTTATTTTATTTTTTGGATGCCCCAGCAGAAAGTACACTGGTACACTGCCCCCTCGAGAGATCGAGCAAAAAGATTCGATTTGAGGGTTGATCTCGTGATAAAGAGGTTCAAAATGGATGGTTATGGATGATGATGCAAATGAGATGATTTCAAGATGCTTAGAATAACAAATCTACATTATCCTAAACAACTTAAATGATGATATGATATGAGATGGATGAGATGGATGATGTGATATGCTATGATTATGTGATGGATGTTCTATGCAAATGCTTGGATTAATGGATCTATATTATGATGATGATGCAAATGTAATGCATGTGAAATGATCGATGTTTCCTATTATTTATGATATGAATGAGATGTGGTATGCTGATAGTTTTCTTGATGCAAGATGGATGCATAATGGATGCATTAGCGATGTTATGTTAGCGCAAAAATGAGATGATGAAAAGAGGATCCAACAAGTCCATGATCTGACAAGACTTTATTAGAGATGATGATGATGATAGATGCTAATAATGATGATTCGCTTATCAAGGATTAGGATTTTAAAAGGGCTGCTTACCTTATGTTTGATTACACACGTAGATATGATGCATCAAGGTATAAAGAACCAGGATGGCATTGTACCTAGTCTGATGGACTTTGACTCAACAAACAGATAGGAGTATTCTTGTTCACACTTGACATACAAAAACCTTGCTAGGACGTACCTAACAAAGCAAGTATTCACCAAGTTATTTTACAAGAATGTCCAACAAGCACAACAAACAAAAGATAATGATCGTTGCCCCATTCCTATCTCTCTAAATCCTTCGTTTGGATATCATCGAGAGGTCCTAATGAGCACAATAAGATAAATCAAAAGAAAAGATCAAGTACGCAAACAAGCTAATGTTCTTCATATCTCTAGCCAAAGGGATTTGTTTTGATAGGATAAGAATCCAAGTGATATCCAAAATGATGCCCATTGTCAGAACAATATATCCTAGGGCATGCATTGTATAGGATGATGATGGTTTGATAAATTGATTGATAGGCTATTGATATAAAGTTGACTGACATGTTTGAAAATGATCAAGAGTTTGATTTTGTTTTAAAGGTTTGTTGTTTTGATTTTGATTTTATGATTGAAGATTGATTTTGCTGACTGTTGTGATTGTTTCTGTTTGCGTTGTCAAAGGATGAAGGTAAAAATGATTTATTATGGATGATTGATTATTGCGGGTGATAGCGAAATGAGATGGATGGATTTTTTTTCAAATATTTGGATGTTTTTCATGTTTTGAAATTTTTTGAGGCTGTTTTTGGTATTTTTCGAAATTTTCAAATGTTTTGATTTTTGATTTTCTAATGTTTTTGGATTTTGTGTCTTTTGAATTTTTTTTGGATTCTGATGTCTTGGGGGCTGATCAAAGATTAGCCTTTCCTACGTTTAAGCTCAGAGACGACGTAGTTTAGATTTCAATGTTTTTGATATTTTCTAACTTTTATGAATGTTTTTGGATTTTCTGGTTTTCTAATGTTTTTGGATTTTTGTATGATTTTGATGATTTCGATATGGATGTGTGTGATGATATTAGTGCTCTTTTTGAGATTTTGTTAAAGACCAAGCTAAGGTTGATTGATCGGATCGATGGATTGATGATGATGATAACATTGTTGAGGATGCACAACAATGCAAGGATAGTGTTAAGAAACACAAGGATTGGGAAAGATATCCCCAAAATGATGATGGATTGATGATGATTTGATCAAGACTGATGATGATAACATTGTTGAGGATGCACAACAAATGCAAGGATGGTGTTAAGCAACACAATGATCAGGAAGGATATCCCAAGATTGTGGATTGATTGTATTCAATTGATCATGATTGATGAAGCTTGATTTGGAACAAAATTTGTTTGAATGATTTGATGTGACATTTGAAGGGTGCGTTAGATGCGACTGATATTGATTATTTGGATCGATGTTCGATGAAAGATAAAGCTTTGATAAAGAACATGTTCTCGGCAAAATATGCCATGGGCTAATGATTCAGATTTTTTGCTCACAAGTGGTGGACCAATTTGATTTCATGTTTTCTAATGTTTGGATCACCACATAAGTCAAAGGATATAGATCAAGATTTATTCCAGAAGTAAGATGTACATATATGCCCCCAATGTCTAACACTGTATGGAGTGTGATGGGTGGATGCTTGGATAGGTGTATGGATGGATGGATACGTTAACCATGGAAAGGATGCCAAGGATTATCTTGCGATAAGATAAGGTGCTTAGATAAAGAATGCTCATTGGATAGTGCTTCATGGCTTAGATAATGCTGCATAGGATAGGATTAATGAACACAACCCATGTCAAGATGTTTACCAAAAGCAAGTGCAAAGTGTGCCCCAAAATTTCATCAAGATCAAGATAACTCGGATGATGGATGTAAATGGATGAAAACGGATTGGATAAATGGTTTATGGATGAATGGATTTATTATGGATAAGATGGATGGAATGCTTGATTTATTACGGATGGGATGAGATTTTTTCAACTGAACTGGTGCACATAGATGCTCGATTCTACACATGATGCCCGTTTACCATATTTTCGTCATGGTCTTGCCCAAAGCGCCACACATGCGGTTTTCAGTAGAGGACAATTTTTTTCTTTATTGTTTTCAATCCTTTTTCTGATTTTTTTTTTTTTGGATTTTCATATTTTTTGATTTTTTTTGTATTTTCTGAAAGATTCATGCTGAACCACCTGGTGGTGTTGATGTAGATGGCCCTGTCATTATGTGCCATCGATATCCTGCTTGCAGGAGCTGCTTTGCTAAGATACGTGCACTTGAATGCAACTTTGAGATTCTTGATCTACCTCATTGATACCTGGGTTAACTCTATGTCTATGCGTACATCATGATAAAGTGCCTTCTGAATCCTTATGATGAAGGGTTGTTGCCAATACATGGTCAATATGAGAATTGGATATCATGCGTGAAGGCATGGATGGAGTGTGTTTAGGGATAAGAGATGGATTGGTTGACAGTTTGGAACCTTTGACTCTCCAAACTTGGGAAGATGAGCAATGATGGGTGGATACGAAAGTGTGTGTGGAATTAGGACCAACTGCTTGTTACACTTTGCACGTTGCTTGAAAAGACTGCTTTTTCTTTTGTGGACATCGTTGATGGATACTTTTCCCTTTTTTATTTTGCCCCATAGTTTCTTTGACTGATGGAGTTTGATAGGGATGATCTTTCTTTGTATTCTTTGGTATCCATTTGTATTTTATTTGTCCATTATGCTTATCAGCTTCTTTTTCTTTGATAACATTCTTTGAACTTTGATTCAAATCTTTCTTTTGACGTTGGTCCCAATTCATGGATGGGGTGACAGGTGGATGATGATTCATGATGTGACTGGTTGTAGTATTGGCAAATGGTTTCATCATAAGAACTCTTTGTGCTCCCTATGTTGACATTTGTACGAGATGAAGTTTCCCTTAGTATGGTGGTAGTAGTACCTTCATGCTTTGATTCTACTTGTTTTGAGATGTCTTGTCCAGTAAGCATGCTATGATAAATGACCACTGTAGATGATGTTGTTTCCGTTTGATGCTTTGCTAACTCTGAATTATAATGTTCTATCTGACTCATTTCCTTCAAGAGTCGATGATGATGGATATATTTATACCTGATGTCCTCATTTTGAATTTGGGATATATTTGATCCTATTGTTGACAATTCAGTCTGACTGTAGGAATCAATAATTTGCTCTTTTTGTGTTATAATGTCAGGAGTAAAGGAACCCTGCTCTGTATGAAGATCATCTATGTGTCCATCCGTAGAAAGAATCTCATGGGTAGATGGAGGAGTATGTGTTACATGAATATGATCATCTTGTATAGATAAGAGAGTGTCCATTAGATTATTGTAGTATCTTGAAGATACAAATTCTTGATCTTGAATGATTTCGGAGTTTCTTTCGACATGCTTTGGATCTAGTTCTTGACATGGGTCAGTTTCAAAGGATGGACTGCTTACAAAGGTTTCTTAGATGTCATCATTAGACATGGTAAGTGGTTCAATATCCTCAAGTTTTGAGTTCAGGGTTCCTTCAATATCTGTAACCATGAGGTCAAAGGATGTCAATATGTCTTGAAAAGGACCATTCCTAGACCTTGGTGAAAGATTTTAATCATGCTTTGGAATAAATTCTTGAGATATGTCCTCTAGCTCATAAGGCGATGTAGAGACATTTTCAACATGATCATAAGTCAATGGATCATGCATTATGTCAATAGGATCAAATAATCCTAACACTCCTTGAAATAGATCACTAAAAAGTGGCTCTTGATGTATGGTGAGTTGATCATCAAATGGGGTGGAAACATCTTCAAGGCGCTCATCAATGGAGAGATCTTGATCATTAATTTCAATAATTGTCATTTTTTGTGTTTGTGCTTGTGTTTCTTGGGCAGCTTGAGAGGCTTCTTGCACTTGGTGAGCTTGTCTTGCTTGTTGCGTGGCTAGATATTGTTGGATGGCCCTTTGGTAAGCTTGGTGAGCTTTTAGTGCAATGTTATATTGTCTTGCTACATTTGGTTTTGGTGGTAGTGGTGGTGGATTTGGAATCGTGTTGGATGTAGTGACAAGTTGTTGAGATACGCTTGGATTGATCATGGGGGTGGTGGTTGGAATGATCGAAGTGATAGGGATGATTGGGATGAACGAGGTAATAAGCCCTTGGGAGATCATATTTTGATTGGTTAGGATTGATGTTATTTGATTAGATACCATCTGTTGGTGCAATGTCCATGGTATATTCAAAGGATTTGATGTGATGGCTTTATTGGCGTTATGTGGATTGATTTGGATGGAGTGATTGATGCTAGGTAAAGGGGAATCCCTAAACCAATGAATAATGTTGATATGGGTAATGGTGGTGGAGATTTACCTTGGTGCAATGACTCAACTATTTTGGAAAGTGCGGCAATTTGATCTCGCCAAATTTGTTCTTGATTTCGATCTTGACTCCCTTGATATAGTTGATTTGGCTCTTGTTTAAGTAGATTTGGAGTGTGTATTTGTGTTTGATTTTGGATGGGATCATGGACAAATTGATTTTGGGCATTGTTCTAACTTAGGATGATGTTCATATTTAACATGATAGGTTGAATTTGACCATTGTTGATGTTTGGATAATTCGTATGATTTGAAAATTTATTTATCCCAAAGTTTGTTGGATTCATGCTTCGAACACTTGTACTTGGTACCTTCTCATTTGTCTTGTATGGATTTGATGGGATGATGTTTTTCATTTGAAGGCCCATGCTTTGATTGTTCGGTTGATAGACTTGTAGGTTTGGATTTAGATCTACCATCAGAAAAGGTGTTCCAAACTCTTGATTGCGCATACTCACATTTGTACCATTGAAGTTTGTAGAAGGTAATGATCCCATGTATGGATTGTATAGATGCGAGTTTCGATAATCAATCGGCATTGTAAGGCTTTGAAAGTTCAATTGATTTGGATTACTCATGATGTATGGATCAAGTTTGTATTCCATGTTCTCCTTGTGTTTTGACCTTGTTGAAAAAGTGACCTCTAAGGTTCTTAGGACTAATGACAAGATGATGGATGGATGAATGATATGAGTGTTGAAAGTTTAGGGACTTTGGATAAATGCTAGACTTAGGGTTTGATTTTGATTGGTTTGATTGGGATAATGAACTTGTAAACCCTAAGATGTTGGATGTGATCTTAGGATGAACTTGTTCAAAGGATTGTTGACTTAATTAAATGTATGAGAAAGGCTGCATTCCCATACATCTAACTAAATGAGGTGATTTTGATTTTGATGATTTACCCAAGTCTAGAATGATGTTTCCAAAGCTCTAAAGTTTGTTTGGTGAGATGGGATGATAAATGTTTGGAAATTTGGATGAAGTGTTTGAGTTGCTCCTAAAAGAATTAGAGAGACTTTGTTTACTAGGCCAAGGTATTGAAGAACACACTTTTCTCTAAGAGCAATTCAAAATCATATGACCAAAAGATATCAAGCACATGTGTGGGGTCCAATTTGTTATCTTTGTTTAGTGGATTCTTTTTACCACAAACACACTTCTTGATTAGGTTTCAAACTGAATGTCCAATGTCACAACTTCTTTTCATCCCACAAAGTGCTAGGTGGAAGTTCCAAGAAATTAGGACAAGGGTTGCCTAATGTTGATCTTTGTAAGATCAGATTAAGATGTAAACCCAATTACTTAGAAACCTCTAAGGACATAATCCCCAGGGTAAGCAATAGTTCTTGGGTTTTGTCAAAGGTATTTGCTATAACTAAGGGGTTTTAAATCTTGATCATGATGTTGAATGTTGGTTTTCCAATGTTTTTGATAAATGCACTATGTTTTCAAACAAGCAATGTAACATCCTAGCTCAATTGGTATGTTTTTCTCGGTGGGCTTGCCTCATACCCTTTGTAGTAGAAGGGATGATTTAATATGAAACCAAGTACAAAATATAAAGGTATGTTAAGAATGCAGTCTTAACCTCTATATTTCAACCAAGATCGGACATGGCAAGTAACTTCTTGGAATCTAAGTTCCAATGCACCACTTTGATAAACTCGCCCAATGGATCAATAGGCCAGTACAAAACAAGGGTTCTAGTTTAGAATTTCCATTTGTAGGAGTTGACCCAACATGGCAAGAGTCCCCTTTCGGATCCATCTTGTCGGAGTCAACTGCGTGAAATTGGCGTTTCTTCCAATATCCACATTTATATCCCGACTGAAAATACTCTTGGCTTTAGAGTGTTACCGGTTGAGTCATTCCCTTGGGTGAGTACTTTTTCCCCAAGGTAGGCCCTCTAGGATAAAAAAAAGTGAGCAAAGACACAATCCATAACTCGATTAATCTTTGACGACTCAAAGAGAGAGAATATATGTGATGATGCTCTACTTACACTCGCACAAGATGTTCAATTTTAAACCCAAACTGAAGTATTTATGGGCAATAATTTATGCAACTTAATGTCACCAATAGCCTTTTGATTCTCAAGATCACTATGAGGCGCGAGAGAAGTGCATACGTTTTTTGATGATATTACTTTGTGTAAATAATTGCAAAACAATAAAAGCACACATTCATTTTATCCTTCAAAGCAATGGTTTGATTCGTTTTAAACACCAAAGGAAAGATGAAGATTGTTTGTCCAATTTTAGCCCAAATTGAAATCTAGTCAGTTTCTAAGGTTTAATTTTAATCCAACATTGAAAGAAAACAATGATCTAGTTGGGTTAAAACAAAAAATTAAAGCATGAATTAGAAGCTTTTAAGCATTAAAAAAATGATTTTTTAGTTTCAAATTTGATGCTTAATTCTTCAACTCTAGCTTTGCTTTCATTTTCGCCTTATTCCACTCCTCAATTCCAATGCTTGAATTTGATGTTAACCTTCACCTTTCACTTTTCTTTGTACCTTGTGCCTTTGTTGTTCATTTGTACCTATAAAAAAAAAAGATATTTATATGAGAATCCAATTTATTTTAACTTTAAACAATAACATGATCCTAAGTGATGACAATAAAAGGAAGATTTATAAGTAAATCATTAATGATCCTATTTGAGAAGGCATCCCACTTGTTAAACTTTCTCTCTCCCTTATCATAATCTTCATCACTAGAGGTATTGGGCCAATGAATCAATCACAAAGAATAAGTCCTTTTAAAAGCATCATCATAAATTTCAAATTTTAACTATGGTCATAATGATGAAAAATGATTCATAATACAAAAGTTAATAAATTATATCAATCTGCAAAGAGTTAATAATCATGCAAATAGATCCCATGTCACAAAATGCCTAATAGTTCACACCAATCGACCATAGCTCACATGCTATCAAATTCCCTTGAATCATTCAAAGACATGTGCCTCACACCCTCCTTGTTTCAAATTGCTATGACCATTAGCTCCCATGTCTCCCTTATGCTAGCCATCCCTCTGAATAAGTAACTATCTATCACCCCAAAAAGATAGGAAAACAATGGAAGCGTATAAGTCATGCCTTCCACACATAAAAATAACTCTCCAACTCCAGGTTCTTGTAGGTCAATCAACTGGTCAATAGATTAGCTTTTCACGTGAATACCAATGTCACCTACTAACCCCTTATCTGCAATGATTTCAGGATATGCACAAAAATATTTTAAAAAGGCTTTAAACACTTTCAGGAAAATGATAACGATAGGTGTAAAGCCAACAACGACATGTATCAAAAATATTTTAATGCTAAATGTACTCGGCAAGCATAAATAAACTTTCAGGCAAATGCATTTGAAAAAAAAACAAAACTGCGCCATAAGTGCCAAGGAAAATTTTCAAGAGAAGTAAATACAAATGGCAAATATTGAGCCGTATTCAAGATTTTATTTGAATGCCCTGCAGCAAAGTGATGGCCAATAAATTTGAATGACAGATGTAGAGCCGTATTGCAGATCTATGTCCTTGTTTAGCTAACCATGCAGACCAATGTACTTCTCAACATACCAATGCATACAGTGTAGTCAAAAGCGGTGCCCACTTGATATGTAGGGTAGATACTAGCAGCGATAAATCCTAAACAAAACTACTCATTATGTGGACATGGTCTGCAAAGCATTAAATGGTAGAAATAGAAATAATAATGAGAAAGACAACAATGTTTATGAAGGCATGATGACTTTGAAATATTGAATGGAGATTCCCATTTCTTTCTAGAAAGCATGCCCTTTAGATTTGAAAACAAAATTGTGCCCAAGCCTTTGAATCTTTCAAACAAATGCAACTGCCAGGTGTCCAGCCGTGTTCCACAACTGACCAGCAATCTCGAACAAAACACAACTAAGATCTATTAATGATTATTCCAAGCCACAATATAGCTGGTTAGTTTATAAAACCTTTGGTTAGCGTCTTGACAGCCCGCACCAAATTGGAAGCATAGAGGGGCACATGAACTCTTTGATAGAATGCATGACAGAGATGTATATGCACTGAATGGATTTGAAAAAGTTTTTAGATATTCTTACCTTTCCTGCAAACAAAAAAAAGAAGAACGATTACATCCATTGCCTTGAAATGAAAGGGTTTACATTACAACACGTAGTGTGTAGTGAAGCTTTATGCTTCTGCTATTTCTTTGCTCCCCCCCTTTGACCAACATTGACATTTATGTTGTTGTATTTGTAGCTGCTTTGGTAGATTGCATTCAAAGCTATGGATGCCTAGAGAAGGCACGTGGACTGTTCAACATAATGCACCATAGAAATGTGGTTTTATGGAATGTAATCAATTTGCAAGGTTGTGATTGCAGGGTACACACAAAATGGATTTGTTGTAAAGCTTCAGAAACTTTTAAGCAAATCCAACCTGCAAGGTGTACAAGACATGTAAACTGTGTGACAGACATGCCCAAGGAGATGGCAGAAGCTTTAGGTGCCCTCAAGAAAACACCATTGGCAGGTGTAAAGAAGAATTCCACATCCTTTCAGCACCCTCCCTAGCCTGATAGACATTGTGTGCAAAATGCGGATGCATTTACAAGGCGTGTTGACTGTTGGACAGTTTACTATGGGAGCATAGACAAGGCACGTGAACTGTTGATAGTTTGCCTCGAATATCTTGGTATTGATGGTGTCCTCTATAAAGGGGTTTTTCTTGTCAAGGATTTGGCACCACCAAGTGACCGTAGGCCAAGTTTGACAGTGGATGCAAGCATAGTAGCTGACCGAAAGGAGAGTATGGGAGTTGACGAAAAGGATGTCTCCCTGAAAGAAAAGAAATTGTAATGGCCGAGGGCAGTGTTGTGTAATTTATGCAGAGCGAAGTGCACCAAGCTTTGCTATGATTGCCTCAAGGAGATCCAGCCCAAGTTAGAAGATAAGGGTTTGCATGAAGAACCAAGAAGTAATTCTGGTAACAATGACATCAGTGCGGAAGGATCATAGACATCCAAGCAGGAGCCAAAAGAAAGGATGTTACAAAAAGTGACGGAAGAGGACCCAAAAGATGAAAAGAATGAGGGAGAAGCCTGAAAAATTGTTACGCTATCCTCATTGTGATAGTTTAGGTACCAAGTTCTGCTACTACAACAATTACAATGTTAATCAACCTAGATATTTTTGCAGAAACTGCCAGAGGTACTAGACTACTGGAGGAAGGATTTGGACTATTCCTGTAGGTGCTAGGCAATGAAAGAATAAGCATTCAGGTTCTTTTGATTGGGGGACAAAGTCGGACAATGCCACCTATTGCCAAGCAGATTTTTTCCTTTGTCCAAAATGCTATGCAAATGGAAACTATGGACCTGGATTGTCTGCTTTTGAATTCAAATGAGTTGAGATAAAAGAAGAAAAAAATCAATATAGAAGTTTTCAATGGACATATCAAGATACATTACTACTTATAGAAGGTATAATGCATTATAACGATGACTAGAAGCATGTTGTACAACATGCTGGTACAAAAAGTGAGACCGATTGTGTCATTGGATTCATATAGCTTCCATTTGGAAGAGTATATGGGAAATTATTGCAAGGAATCCAGCGACAAAGGATCAAGTAATGCTAGTGGACAAAGCATCATAATCGAACATATTTCTAGTCCCAAAGATAGTAGCATGTAAGAACACAAGGATGACACTAACTATGATAACATGCAACCTACAAATTATGATGTACCATGCCCTCCTTCTAGCGCCATTTTTAGGATGCTAAATCTGCATTTGGCTAAAATTTCAACACACAACATTAACAACAAAGAAAATCTTCACATCCATATGATATAATCCAATCATGTTTTAAAATGAAAATAAATAACAAGATGATTAAAACAAAAGCACATAAAAACATGATGTCAATTCTATCTCATATTGGATTGGTGCTTCTATGGAAAGAAGCCCTTTCTCAATCCTTGCTCAAAGCTTAAGATGAAATTGATATGAATGTGATATGAAGATGGTGTGGACAAGATTAGCTCCCCACTGAAGATATTAACCTTGTATCAGATTGTGGAGGGCTTTGCTCAAAGTTGAAGCTTCTATTTAAGGATTTTCAAATGCTAAGTGTTGAAGAAGGACCAATGTGGGACTAAGATTGGACAAATGAGAGGAAGACACTTGTCAAGTTGCGAGTGGTTGATGCATGTGCAAGATTAGGGAAATGTTCCCGTGAAAGGAAGAATTTAAATTCAAATTTGGCAATAAATTTAGAGAGGGGGAGAAGAAAAAGAGCAATAAATGCAATGTTGGAGGGACAAATCAACTTGTCATGATTTTCAAATTTGAGGGCCATGTTGAGTGAAAATGAGAGTTTTAATAAATCAATAAATTGATTTATTTGTGCAAGTGGAGATATCTAGAGAATGCAAGTGGGTGAGATTAGCATTTAATCATGGTTAGATTAAATTAATGACGATTAGGTTAGTTTGACTTTCATGATTTAAATATTTGATTTATTTAAATTAGAAAAGGATGAAATATGGATTAGATTTAATTAAATAAATGTTTGATTTATTTAATTAAAGGGATGATGTTTGATTTATTTAATTAAAGGGATGATGTTTGATTTATTTGATTAAAAGGTTGATGATAATATTTTATTTAATTTCAAATGAATGAATGACCTTAGGAGATGGGAATTAATGAAATTACCTAATAAATGAATGAAGGTGAATCTGACCAATCGATGAATGGACCTAATGCAAAATATAGTTCAGTTGATGAATTAACCCGATTGAATGCATAATGTTAATTTTGCATGTCTACAATATCTTGCACAAGATGTTTAAGATGCTTACAGTATTTGGTACCATGTCAATTTTGTTGATGGTAATGACAATAAGATTTTTTTCGAAAGCCTTTAGGTAATGAGATATTAGGGTGGCATTCTCTAATTAGAGGTAATGTAAGCATGTTCTTTTCAATAAGTTGCACCATGATATTATGAAGGGTATTGGGTAAAGGAGTGAACTCTCTCTCCCTTTCCTCAAAAGGAGTGATTTATTTTATAGTATCTACTTGATTATTAGTTTGTTGACTTGTTTGAGGGGAATTCAACTATAAAAATCCCTTATTCTACTTCTTGAATGGTTGATAATTGTTTTGAGTAGTGGATTCAGAAATTTCAGGATGACTAGGGGGATTTTTTACATCACGATCGTAAGTTGATTTTTGATAATCACGAAGGGTTTTACATAATTGTTTGAAGGATGGTGTTGGTTACTTTTCTAGAACCAAACTCGTTATTACCACATACCTATGGATTTTCTACAATTCAATAATAGGGAAAGGTAAGGATTTGCCAACAAACAAGGATTACTAGGCCCTTACTTCTACTCTTTGGGCTCTATGAGACCTAGTAGGGTAATCTTGATAATGTTTAACTAATTTTTCCCTTGCTATTTTATCTTGAACATTAGAACAAACAAATATATTCTTATCAAATACAAATAGATACAATCCCTCAAAGATTTGGTTGATCCTTAAGTGAATTTCTACCTAAAGCAAGGAATAAGAGGTATTTCATATCCATATGTTGTAATTGAAGGTATTTATATGATTTTCATTCTCATTTTGTGCTCTTGGTTAAGTGCAAGATTGACTCATTTTCATTCAAGATAACCAAACAAACAAACTAATTCCTTGTCTTTGGGTAATGGAGTCACATTTGTAACAATCTATAATACCTTAGTAATTTGACTTAGTAATTTGAAAGCTATTGATATATTGCATTACAATATTAAACTCATTGTGCCGAATGAAAAACTACTTAGCATTCCTAGAATCTTCCCTCACAAATCCATGATCTTATTTGAGCATTTAATCAATTCCTTGAACTGAAACATAAATTAAATCACTCATTCAATTAAAAAAATTCAAGAAAAAAAAGGATCCTAAATCATTTCATTCATAATCTAGGAGAGAAAATACATAGGAGAGAATGTGCTTTCAAACTATCATTTTCATTTATCTACTACCACTACTATAAAACTAATTCAGTCCATTACAAACTAGCTTATACCTTAAACTCCATAATAACCTATTAATTTGTGCATGAATTTATAGTTTTCTCTTACATGAGCTCAGTTTTCCTACCTAGACCACTTGAGACCCAAAATTTAAACCCTTGTAACTAGATCTAAAATCCCATTTATAGAAACATGGGAGTGACAAGCATTGGGCCAAATTACCATTTCAATTATATTTCATTTGACACTTGATTTCATTTTAAATTTAGAAACTTCCAAGAGGGTTATATTCTCTCATTACAAAATGAGGGAAAGCAAAATAAAAAACTACATATAGTCCATCGAAGAAGATCATTTAGCCTTACAAAAGGCATTTTCATCGTTGCAGCAATGCTAAAAACTCTTGTCCATGTTCATCAAAGAAGATTATCCATGTCAGCACTTTAGGCAAAAAAATTTACATTTGCTGAAGATGAAGAGCCTGCCATTGTGGTAGTGGTGTCATAAAAAATAAAAAATAGAACCAAGGTGCTACTCTGATTCTTCTGAATTAGAGTAAGAACACTCGCTCCATGTTTTTATTGAAATTGGAGAAGCTACTACCCATCCATCATTAGAATACTCTTGACATGCTAGAGTGAGAAGGTATCGACCATGCTCTAGGTCAGTATCTCCTTCATCACTCAAAGGACCTATTGAATCCTCCATGGGAGAGTTGTGCCTCACCATATAAGAATCATAAGCCTTGTGGTACTTATTATTCTTCTTCCCACAAGACAACCAATTTCCCACCAAGCTCACACTAGTCATAACCAACAACCCTACTCCTCAAGATGTAATTACTCTTGACACCACCCTGCATGGAATTCTTACATGTTTTCTTCTTCTCCTTTAGCATTGCAGGAGCTCCTGGTCTGTCTTGTTAAATTTTAGGTGCATCATCCTACAATTCAAGCATACTAATCCTCCTAGACCTTCTGACTAGTTGGATGGACTCACTAGGCTTACTCATTCTAACATGACACAAAATAAGAACTAGCCAAACCTTGCAGAAAAACCCACCGATTTATGCTCTCCAATTGAATTTGTAGAAAATAAACGTTAAACCCATGCACAATTCCAACCACCCTAAGAAGAAATTGTATGCAATTAAAGCCTCACTACCCTATGAAATTAGAACTCATAAGTTGATTCATGCATAATTGAAACAACACAAGTACGAATACCCACTTACTTAGGAAAACCACTTCACTAGCTCTGTAATTACTTGCCCCAGACTCACACATTTCTTATCTAGCTCTAGACCAATTTTACAACTCTCGATGGATGAAGATGGTGAGATAAAATAATAGAACATTCCCATTAAGTAGAGCAACTGGAGTGTGCAGCCATTAATTATCAAAGACAGCTCTCACCAATGAGTTGAGAACTAGCTACTCAGTTTTACATCTTGGCCATCGAACATTTTTTATTTAAAACATAATCAAGGATGCTCCTCAAGCATCACCACTTTCCCTTTCATCCGCAGTTAGAAACAACGATGACACTTTGGAAGGCTACCACATAATCATCCACATATTTACCATATCAATACACTTAATTGCTTGTCATAGTAATGCCCTCATACCATCTCCAAACTTTGGTGATAAGAGACAATACCCCACTTAATGGAATATTCCTTGGTATATGCCCTATCACTTATCGCAAAAGGGTGGAAAAGTTGCATAGGTATTTCAATGAAGAGCATTTTCCAACGATGCCATAATATGTCCACGGGCCATTGCACATCACTATAAATGACTTGGAATTTGAATTTCTATCGGTGATGGATAGAAACCAGTGATAGCAGTGAACTTGAATGTGTGGCAAGACCACACCATTCCCTTCAATCCACTCCCATCGCTCATTGCAGTAATTGAGAAAAACCTTGAAATACTTTGGAAATGATATGATACAAAGAGAAGATGATGCCCATTGCACGTATTGTGTTAATGGAACCAACTGACCAGAGGCCTTCAATGATAAGCAATACAAGAGTAGCCCAAGAGCCCCTCATTCATCAGAGAAAAGAACCTGGTGACAAGAATGACTTCAGTGAAAAGCAATAATACAAGTGAGTGGAAATAAGCATGTGTGCAAGTTTTTTTTAATGAAGGGGACTACCTAGGACACATATGATAGGCCCTCGATAGACTCATAACAATTTATTGCAAAGGATTTAAAGGCCAAACAAGGCTGATCATTCAACCTTATAAAATAAAGAAATTTCAAGGATATAGGCATACAAAAAGGTTTTAGTGATGGGTAGCATGAATTCCTAACCATATGCAGCCAGTCATTCAATAGATTTCAATGACCTAGGTTGCCTTTAACATAATTGGGGATAGACGTAGCTAGTCAACAACAAAAATTAGCATTGCAACATGTACATACCTAAGGGTTTTTTAAGAAGGTTTTAATATTGCACACCATAAGAAATGATGATATAGACAAAACCCTAGGCTCAAGGGCATGTGATGCATATTTTTTTGTAGAATTTTGGATGGAACAAAACATTTTTAGGGTTTCGATCAGATGGAAACCTCAACATTTCAAGTTTTCTTTCGATTTTATCTTATAAGTTGGAAATAAACATTCATTTAAGGTCAGCATCAAGAATTTTATTGTTTACTTGTGAATAAAGTGTTTGGTATCTTGCAATGAAATCAGTCACTTTTTCATCCTCTTTATTATTTCATGTCACTAAATCAACAAGTGTCATCTTGGGACCCATTTGAATATGGAAGTGGTTGAAAAAGGCATCAATGAGTTCATTGAATGAACCAATTGACTTTTTCAGGAAAGAGGAGAACTATTCTAAAGCGGTATTCTTCAAGGACCTAGGGAATAGCTTGGCCAAAAGTTTATCTTCAAAGATTAAATCACTACATAAGGTCATAAAAGTGTAAAAATGGCTTACAAGATCTCCTTTCCTACCATATTTCTCAAATCGAGGTACTTCTATACCTTGTGGAATTTGTGCTCTTAATATGTCGAAGGAAAATGGGTTGGACTTGTTTTATTGCAAAGGTTGATTGTTGTTCTATTGTAGAGTTGAGAATTATTCATAGTTTGAAAACTGGATTTAAGGATAGGACCATTTTGGTTGTAAGGTTGAGGGGAATAAGGTGGAGTGGTGTATGTATTTGGAGTGCTAGTGAATTCCAAATTGGTGAAGGTGGATTGTTGAGGAGTTATTGTGTTTGAATGGACAAGGCTAGAAGTATTTCCTATAGGAATACCTATGGAAGTGTACATAGTGATAGTGGGTATGAGTGTTGTTTTTAGTTGAATGGTTGTGGTAGGTTGAAAGGTTGTTGTAGGTTCAATGGTTTTTGTGGGTTGAAAGGTGATGGGTAGAAAAATGGATACCTAAAGATATCACACTTTTTCCACTATTCATTCACTAATGTCCTAGGAGTCCCAAATGGATTGACTAACAACCTCTCAAGGTGAGTCAATTTAAAAATTATGAAGGACCTGAAAGAGGTTTCTTTGAGTTCTAAGGGGTTCACCACCAAGAAAATGCTTGGAAAAGAAAATGTTTGAAAACATAGTGTGATATGCAAAATGATCTAAAACTAGAAATGTAAGCTAAATGAGAGATGCAAATGATGAAATTATACAATAGGGGGATAGTATGTGTGTAACTAGGAAGTTTAGAGATGTGAGGATTCTAGACATGTAAAGAAGCTTCTAGAAAATGCTAAGGAGGACTAAGATGCCCAAGATGGTGCATTAGTCCCACTACTATTTTTCAAGGAAAATATGGAGTCTTAAGATGTCAGAATGGGATCTGAAGGAATCTCTAAAAAATATGCTCAGGAGGACTAAGATGCCCAAGATGGTCTATTATTCCCATTCTGAATTTCTATAAACTCTGAATAGGATCCTGAGCTCCAAGGTTTGCACTTGCTTCGTTTTCAATATTAGGTTCTAAAAATTCTAGATTCATCCTATAGTTGAGTTTCTGTGAAGATGACAACTTTTGTAATGCAATTTTGCACTCTAATTGATCTTCAAGTCTTCAACCTAGATCTACAATCAAAAATATGAAAAATGGAAAATGGAAAAACTTGTTGTTTGTTAATGAATGGGGCTTTGCCTTGGTCAAACCCCTTGTTGGTAATTAAACCTTGAAATGAAATAGAATAATGAAGGAAATGGTGAATGAACAACATGCAATTCTATAACTCACCAAACCCTTATAAATATAAGGTTTGTAAACTTGTGTGCAATGGATGCAATAGATATGGATCTTAAATTCTTGATAAATCTTGCTTGAATTGCCTACTTGAATCAAAACCCTACATCACAAATGCTAGCATAACAACACACATGATTCTTGAATCTTGAAATGACTCTAAAGGCTTGATGAATCTTCTCTTGAATGCTCTTGCGAACTCAATTATGCTATGATAGAAGATATCATGAAAGACATGGGTTGAAATGAATGAAGGAACCTTGTATTTATACTTACCTCTACTTAATATCCTAAAATTATATCACAACAAGATGACATATGAATTCATTAAATAAAGGAGGCTAAATCCCACCAAACTTTGAAATTAAATCTTGAAAATCACTCAAGGAGGACTAAGATGCCCTAGTTGGCGTCTTAGTTCCAAGTCTTAAAAACTTGGGGCACAGACACCAAAAAGGGGCCCAATCAAGATATCTTGATATCAAGGTCCCAAGAGCCTTAGGGGACAAAGATATCGTAGGTGGCATTTTAGTCCTGACCCAAAAATCAAGGACACACTGATGGAGTCATTAAATTATTATTTATGCATTGGATAATGTCGGGATTAACTAGAAAAAGATGTAATTCATAGGGCTTGAGGACACAAAATAGGACCAATGAAGCCATAAAGAATCATAAATAATGAAAGACAAACCCAAAAAAGTGTGAAAATGTAAGGGTATGCATTTTCCTTCACTACATTTAGCCCCCACTTTAGTGACAGGATGAAATTACTTCAAACTCACACTAAATTAGCCAACCACACAATCAAAAGGGGTTCAAATTTATAGATGTTAGTGAGATAGGATGACAATGATCAACAGGGTGGACAAACCCCCAGGATCAAGATCCTATGGAAAAACCAACATCAGCACAAAGGATCATGCTTGTAGATGATATATGAAGCTATAACCAAATTGCAAACATACACCATCAAGGATAAGGAAAAGGAAAAAGGAAAACTGCAACAAATCAATATTCTACTAGCCATCCAACATAGTGGACCAAGTCTAGGTTATTTTTTCAAAAAGGTTTACAAGTAGAACACATTGTCCACTATGCAAACAAAATGCACATTCACGAAGGCTAGTGGGAGCTCGTTGTACACTAGGTGATCCCCAAGGGACCATATTAAAGAAATACCTCCATTACTTTAATAAGGTACAAAAAACACATGCTCACACAGGCTAGTGAAGCTAGGTGTTCAATAGGTGAGTCCCAGGGGGAAATATCAAAGCCATACCTCCATGACTTTAATAAGGTACAAAAATGCAACAAGAAATACAAATGATTAAAGGGATTTTACTTAGTTCATGTGAGGTCTTACTCTTAGGGGACATCATTCCTAATGTCTCAAGAGAGGACTAATCAAAGGATAAAGGATTCACCACTTAAGGGATAGAGTGTGTCGCATCACCACTAAGGGGAATATAATATGCTAAGATAGATCACACTATTGAAGGACATTACTCCCAATGTCATCACAAAGAGGAAAACACATCGTGTGAAATAAGAAAATCACCTCAAAGATCATGAGAAGTAAAAAAAATGCAAGTGAAATAATGCTAAAACAATGCTAATGTATGTCCCCACTTTAAATAAATTGCGAAGATCATGCTATGAGCAATTACTTTAAAGTATCAAATGAGAATGTAAACAAGAAGGAAGACATGAGAGCCAACTTGGAAATCCCTATGCCAAGTGATATGTTTCCGAGTAAGGCTACATCATGTGAGAGAAAAGAAAATGAAATGGTTTCCCCCAAGATGAAAACACCAAACACATAAGGGGTTTATGGATTTGGGGTCAGTATGTTCTTTGCTACAATGTTTATAGAAAGCTCAAAACTATAATCATTCCCAAAATACACTTAGAACTGGAAGAATGGCACAAAGAGAGTGAAAACAAAGAAAAAGAAAAATCCATTTGGGTCAAAATGGAAGACATAGGGTGTCTCAATGCCTTGCATCATCCCCAAAAGGAAAACACAAGACAAATGAAAAGGAAAATGAAAGGAAAAGAAAACATAATGAAAAATATTTTGGGTCAAGATGAAGGAGACATGAATGTCTCGATTCCTTGTGTCATCCCCAAAAGGAAGACACAAGAAACAAAAATGAACATAAAGAGAAAAGATCAATCAAAAGCAAAAAGTATACAATATATAGAAGAATGAAGGTACAAATAGGGAAATTCACATAAAGAGAGAAACATCAAACAAAACATCAAAGGGGATCACATTACGTACATGCAAGCAAAAAAAAAAGAAAATGAAAAAGACTAGTAAGGCATAGGTGAGTCGACCTAAAGCAAGTCATCCACCTCCCTAATCTCAGTCTGTATAAGTGGAAGGTTGATAATGAACATAAGGGACAACAACAAATGTCTTGGTAGGACAAGGCCATCCAATTCTTGTCCCCAATGAGTGTAAGACAAGAATGGGTTGAGGTAGGTGATGAGAAAGGATCATGTAATAGTGAAAATAGAGTATTCTACAACTATTACATGACAAGGAAGGTTGAAAAGGATAAGCTAAGAAATCACTTGATGGAAATCATTGCCATCAAAGTGAAAGTTTTCCAATACTAACTTGAATTCACAACACTCATTGGTACTATGTCCAAGAGTTGGATGATATGCACAATGTGGGACTTTTACATCTTTAGGATAAAGAACTAATCTATTCATAGGTGGTAATGTTATAAGTCCTTTGTTGAGAGCCAGTTGTATTTTTCTTTCACTTTCAAGTGGTGGATGGAGGGGTTGTAACTTTTTTAATTTATATAGTCTTTTTTGTTTTCTAGATTCACAAAATTCTCTAGATGGGATTAGGGTAGGTCTTGAGATTATCCTATCTTTATCTTTGTTATTTTTATTATCTATTAGTTGTTCTTTAGGAAGAAGGATATTCAAGTTAGGGGGAGAATCCAAGGTCACCGTACCATTGCTTCAGAGTCTTAGATATTCTCTAGGAGGAATTTCATTATGAGAGGGACCTTGGTATCTTAATCCCTTTGTGCTTTCATCGATTGGTTTTTGCTCTAAGAGTTGATGAATTTCATGTTTTCTTGCATTGCATCCTTGTTTGCACAAGATGGTGAAGCCTTTGTCATATGTTTCTTCAAGGTTGATTGGAGTGTTTGTTACTTTGTTATTATAATAGGGTTGAGTATTTACTTGTCTAGAGGAGATAGGTTCACCTGTTGTGGGGAACTTAGGTTCAACTATTGCTTCAATTTTAGGATGGAAGTAACCAAACATCTCAAGAGGTGGTATTGAGGGAGGATCTAGTTGTTTCATGGAGGGATAGAAGGATGCATTATCTTCAAAATTATCAAGACAATAATTTAGGAACTTATTCATGTTTTCATCATATTCAACAATGACGTCAACATCACGAGGAGGAAATGCATTAGGAGTTGAGTGAGCATGAGTGAGTTCAATTTCGTTAGGTTCATTACCAAAGGCACAATTTGAAACATCTACCAATGATTTCAAGGACATCCATAATTTTCCAAAGCACATATCCATGATGCAATATTGAACAAATGCACTTGAAATGAAAGAAATTGAAATAACAACAAATCTAGAAACTGAAATAGAAAATAGAAGTCATCCCATAGAAAAAGAAAAAGCAATTTCAAGTTCTAAAAATTGGAGAATCAAATTCAACAGGGACTAAGACACCAGGAAGGGTGTCATTGTCCTCTTGGTGAGATTCTGAAGTTCCAAAAGATAAAATAGATAGCAAAAAGTAGAGAGAGATATCTAAAGAAAAAATCCTAAGAGGGACTAAGACTCCAGGAAGGGCATTTTAGGCCTAGTAGAGGTTTTTTTGTAGAAAAATAGTGAATTATTGAATGTCAACAATGCTTATAGATTTTCTATGCAAGATACTGATGCTCAAAAATAGAAAAATGTACAAATAGGTGCAAGAAAAAGTAACTATGAACAAGCAATTAAATGCAATATGGAATGCAATTTTTTCAATTTTAAATGCAATAAGAATGTCTCTAAATGCAATAAAAATGAAGAGAAATGCAATTTTTAGTGAAATTATGTAATAAAGTAAAGATGCAACCTATATGCACTTTCACTAATGCAAATATAGGAAACCCTAAATGCAATTTCATTAATGCAAGATACAATAAACCCTGGATGCACTTTCACTAATGCAAGAGGAAATGCAAGAACGAATGAAATCTAGATCTAAGGACTTTAGTAGAATCAAAATCATAAATGAATGCTTAAAAGTCCTATTCACCAAAATGATGAGTATAAAAATGGATACCTAAAGATATCACACCTTTTCTAGCAATCATTCACTAATGTCCTAGGAGTCCCAATTGGATTGAATAACAACCTCTCAAGGTGAGTCAATTTCACAATTAGGAAGGACCTAGGAGGGGGTTCTTTTAGATCTAAGGGGTTCACCACCAAGCAAATGCTTGGAAAGGAAAATGTTGTAAGACATAGTGTGATATGCAAAATGATCTAAAAATAGAAATGTAAGCTAAATGAGAAATGAAAATGATGAAATTATACAATAGGGGGATGTATGTGTTAACTTGGTAAGTCTAGAGATGTTCTGAGGATTCTAGAAATGTAAGAAGCTAATAGAAAATGCTATAGAGGACTAAGATGCCCAGGATGGTGTATTAGTCCTGTTGCCATTTTTCTGGGAAAATATAGAGTCTTCGGATGCCGAAACAAGATCTGAAGGAATCTCTAAAAAATATGCTTGGGAAGACTAAGATTCCCAAGATGGCATATTAGTCTCATTCTAATTTTCTACAAACTCTTAATAGGATCCTAAGCTCCAAGGTTTGCAGTTGCTTCTTTTTCAATCTCAAGTTCTGAAACTTCTGGATTTAGCCTGTAGGTGTGTTTTTGTGAAGATGACAACTTTTGTAATGCAACTTTTCAACTTTTTCAACTCCAATTGATCTTCAAGTCTTCAACCTACATCTGCAACCACAAATATGCAAGATGGAAAAATTTGTTGTTTATTAGTGAATGGGGGTATGCCTTGGTCAAACCCCTTGTTGGCAATTAAACCTTGAACTGAAATAGAATAATGAAGGAAATGGTGAATGAACAACATAAAATTCTACAACTCACCAAACCCTTGTTGTAAAGTATGCAAACTTGTGTACAATGACTATAATGGATATGGATCTTGAATGCTTGATAGATCTTGATTGAATTGCTTTCTTGAATCAAAACCCTACATCACAAATGAACTAGCACAACACAACTGATGCAAGAAAACTCTTTGATATGATGTTTGAATCTTGAAATGGCTCCAAATTCTTGATGAATCTTCTCTTAATGCTCTTATGAACTCAATTATGCTATGATAAAAGATCTCACAAAATAATTTCATTGAAATGAATGAAGGAACCTTGTATTTATACTTACCTATGCTCAATTTCATGAAATTATATCACACCAACTCAAGATATGAATTCATTAAATAAAGGAGGATAAATCCTGCTAGAATTTGAAATTAATTCCTAAAAATGACTCAAGGAGGACTAAGACATCCTAGGTGGTGTCTTAGTCCCAAGTCCAAAAAACTTGGGGCACAAACACCAAAAAGGGGCCCAATCAAGATATCTCAAAATCAGGTTCCTGAGAGCCTTGGGGGAAAAAAACTAGCCCAAACAAGTGTGAAAATGCAAGGGTATGCATTTTCCTACACTAAGAAATATTGTTGTGGGTTGTGTACTAGTGTATGTAGGAAGGGCCATTGGTATCATGGAGGATGGGATTGTAATTCCACCTTGACTTTGAGTAGATCCCAAAGCTTGAGTGGAAGTGGTAATGGTAGGGATGGTGTTTGTAACAAGAGGCACACTAGTTGTAGGAGATGAAGTCATGGGAAATGAAGTACGCAAACTATGAGCCATGGAGGGTGTTGGTTTCCCAAATCAACAGAACCAATGAGTCCTAAAGAATAGCCAATTTCTTATGCTCAGACTCAAAGATGGATTTGACCAATGGACAAGAATAAATCAAAGACTAAAATCTCCTACACTTCTAGCTTTGCAAGACCAAGCGGGGTATCCCTTCAGAATTCCTAAAGACTTTTTTCAATTATGCACATACATTGAATTTTATAGAAAATAATTCCCAATTAAAATATACCAAGGAAATTCTTGACAACTTCAAATCTGGCTACATTTTTGGTATCTCAACACCCACTCAATAATTAAGAAGCATAATTCGACACTAAATCTAAACCCAACAACAAAAATTAAAATGATTTTGAATTTTTGAATTGTTTCTAAAATGTATTTAGCTGAATGACAAATCAATGCCTAATTATAGGCCACATAATCAAATATGAAATTATAAAGAACATCTCATCAACAAAGAAACTTCAACCAGTGGGTTCAAAATTTATAATTCCTTGCACTAATAGATCCACTCTTGCTGTCATCCAAATTCTTCTTACAGATGCACCCTGCACACTTGGAATCACAATTATCTGCTCAAAGTAATTTAACTATTTCTTTCAAATAGAACCATGAACACATAACACAATCTCAGGGAAATTGAGATGATAAATGCAATATAAGAAGGAGGTATTTTCCACAGTGTGTCAAATTATGATATTGCTATCAAGATTCAATTGTGTAGTTTTCGATTCAAACTCAATGACCCATAGCAATTTCACAAATATCAAAAATATATTGAAACATGGGACAATGAGTTTGACTCGAAAACTACACAATTGAATCCTAATAGCAATATCATAAATTCAATATAATTTGTATATTAAATTCATATGACTTGAAGTGTACAAATATGGATACAATTTGATGACAATCATGGTTTGTTTGCACAAACTGAATGATATTTACTCATGAGACTCAGCTATTACAATTACATGCACAATTCATGACTCAGATTGAACATTTTCTATCTACCCATCACCATACAATAATTAAAAACCATTTACAATGAGAAAAAAAGAGAAGACATAGAAGGAAAAGGATGCCTTAAATTAATCCGTTGAAGACACCTGGGAGCTTCATCCTCCATTAAACAACAACAAGAATAGGGAAAAGCCTCTCTCTTCTCTCCTCGTTTGCAATAAAAAAATATGCTTTTGTATTTTTCTTTCCTTCACCTTTTGATTCATCAATAGAAAATTCACCTACCCATAAAAAACCTTTACCATTTTACCCTGCAATGTGAAAAAATTGTTTTCCTTCTCATCAAAATAAATTTGATTTCCAAAGTGGTCATTTAAAACTGTATATGCTTCTTTTCCCACTTTACATTTCACATGTAAATGCAATATTGTCTTCTTTTATGTCTGCCTTTCCTTGGGAAGGTAAACCTCCACCTGTGAAAATAGTTACCTTGTTGCATAATTAGTCCCTTGTAGAAAATACTCTTCTTCCAATTGTCTCTATTACACATTTTCACCTATGTGAAAATGAAAACCTGAACATCATTTTAATTCAAGAAATTACTTCCCATTTTTTCTTATCTTTATTTTCACTCATTTGCATTCTCTCAGTAAAATCCCTTGAATATTTTACTTTGAGGCTTTTAGAAAATATTTTCCTGTGAATATTTGATTTTTACTCACAACAATACTTGAAAGATTTACTTTAATATTAGAGGCCCCTGAAATTTTCACTAGGCATTTTTTCTTTACCTGACTCATTATTTAAATATTACCTTTAAATCATGAAAGCATTTAATTTCTTAAATGAGCACCAAATTCATTTTTCCTATGCTTCTTTCACCTCACATTACTTTTTCAATTTTGCTTGTTAAAAATGAAAACCCAGAAGCTACCGAGCAACATTTAGCTAGAAGCTCTTACTTCCAAAAAATGGTGGAGGTCTTTTAAAATTCATTGGTCACCTACTAAAAACCTTTCAAAACTTATGTTTTTTTTTAAAGCTCCTTTAGGATTTTCTTAGGCCCACTACTTCAACATGAAGCTCTTTCACATACCTTGCAGCATCTTTGCAGAAATCATCCCCAATCTTGTGAGGCTTGTGATAGATGGTGGGGATTCATTCCCATCTCTCCTTGTTTGATAGTCGTTGATTAGCTTACTCTACCTTAATCCTTCATTATAACTTCTCTGATTGATCATGGTAGGAGGTAATGATTATAGTAGGCAACATGCAGTAGTATCTTCGTCTTATAAAAAATGTGCCTATATTCATTATATGAAGCACTAGAGATGATAATTTATGCCTTACAACACAACATCAAAGAAACAGGTAATTTGAGGGTGCCAAACTAAATGCTCACAATAATGTTCTTCTACAATCTTTTCACAGATCTACTTCATGTGCATTGAGCACATCAAGCATGATTAAAATGTTATTTGCAATAGCCTCCTTTACCTACATTAGAATCCCTTTGAAATATCAACAGACCCCAAGCAAGTATGTTGGAGGCGCCATTTGCAGCATTGACATTTTCTTACCTCTATGTCAATCACTTTACTAAACAATTCACTAGCATTCTTAGGGTGTGTTGACTCATTCTTCAGATTCTTCATATTAGATTTACACTTAATTTGCTCCTCTCTAAACCTTGCACCATGGCATCAACTCTATCTGCACTCACATTGTTAGTAAAACCATTCGAAAATAGAATTTCCTCAAACAATTTTGATACATTTGCACTACTAGCACAAAATTCCCTATTCACAGGTTCTCACCTTTTTCATTCACTTGAAAATTTCCAAAGCCTTCTCAATGAATCCATTCTATTCATAACCTTTAATCATTGCATTACATGACACAACATCTAACAGAGGAATTTTTTCAAGCAGGTAATTTGCTTCCGTTACCTTCCCAATTTCTGCTTTGGGAATAGCCATAAATTATTAGATTCCATGAGGTGATGTTTTTCATTACTTTTTTCATTTTCTCAAGAATAGTCTACCATTCTATAGATATCCAGTGAACCTCCCACAAGCAACAAAAGGGCTGCATATTTGTAGTAGAAAGCCTCTCAAAACCTCACACCAACACCATGCCCAAGCCTTTTCAATGTCATGTTGCTAGATAAGATCATGAATACATAAAATATGTTCACATGTTTTCTCACTACCACTTTGAGTAGAGTTGATACCAATTTTTGAATATGCACAAGCAACAAATTTTGGATCTGGAGCTTTAGATGGGTCAAGAAAATCAAGCAATGCAAATAACTTTGTTAATTTATTTTGAAAAGGAGTTCCCGACCATATGAAATCCCTAGAAAGTTGAAAATTCCCCCAAGCATATTTGTCACTTGTGAGAAAAATAGTACGCGATGTTTTCCCTACTTCAATCACGGAAGCAATGTTTCTAATAGTTGAAACCTTCCAAATGCTTCAACCAATAGTTTGAAAGCCTTCTCTCTAGACATATGACATGGTTCTTGTCCAAGAAGAGATATGGATGATTTCAGCACATCTTCAAGTCAACTAGGAGGTTATTTAAGCCTCTCTTTCTTCCATTACAAATGCCTTTGTTCAACTCCTTTCTATCAAAAATTTCCCTTTCTAATTAAAACATGTGAGTGTGACATTTCATTGAGGAATTGAGTCAAACATTTTGTATTATTCCTATCCTTCCATGTTTGCATGCACATTTATAGGGGCCTTTACTATTATAACATCCGACAAAATTCCTCTTACCCTTTTCTCAAATAAACCCTTCCTTTCAAAGCTTTACTCCATTTTGACTGTCATCTTTACAATATGGCTTCCCATGAGTTCATGCTTCTGAATTTGAGAGACTGTATTTCAACATGATTTTTTACTATCTTGACTCTTAATATTCCGACAACAATGGTATGAATGCTCTTACAAGCTCATAATTGTGTAAAGCATGTTGGGTCCCCATGTGGGTTTGACTAAAATAAATTTCATTTTCAAACAAATTTCATGTTGAACTAATCTGAGGCTGCCTCTGAGTGTTCCTAGCATGAAAAATTGAAGTGGGTTATCGTTAATATCATCTTTCCAACATATTTGCAAAGTAGTCAAAACTAGTCCAGTGAGCTCTAGAAATCTTGGAAAACTAGTCAAACAACCTCCTGAAGCCATGAAAACACACAAGCATTCAGAAATTTGACCCAAGAATTCAGTGTAACAAATGGCTCAACAAAATAGGTCACGAGGTTCAAGATAATCAATGTCAAAGTTTCTCAATCAAACTTTTCTGCAACTGCACCTATCCAAAACCAATTAAAGCTCATCAAATCACCACTTCAAAAAAATATCAAACCATCTCCTTGGAAGCTGGAAATGGTAACACAAGCTCATTAGGTCCATTGAGCATGTGTGCAAGAGGGATTTCCTTCAGTCATCATTCTTTACAAGATATTAGGGGTCAAATTTGACCACCTCGAAACATGTCAGAAATGTAGATGTAAAAGTAGAACAAACTGCATTTGCTTTTGATCTCAAAAAAATATCAAATATGATCATGAGGCTTTGAAACTAGACCAGGGAGCGTATTAATGTGGGGGAAATGTAGGGAAACATTCTGTTCATCATGAAAATCATATAGCTGTGAAATATCAGCTTGAACAAGAGGCCACTTCATAAGACAAAAAGATCACAATCAGCAAAACAGTCCTAGAACCCTTGAACTTTGCATTTCAAAACCCAGTCAAAACTCATCATGGGAAGCTAAAAATTAATATGCATTTTCACATATGTCAAACGAGTATGTCCATCAAGTGGTTTGGCATGAAAATCAACTAGCTCTAAATTATGACCCTCCAAAGTAGTTCACTTGGGCATATTTTTAGCTGCATTTTTTAGTGTGCAAAGGCAAAATTTTCAATATGGGCATTTCAAATTTGAAAAATTTGAAGGTTCCATCAGAGGGTTGATTATCAACATTATTAGATAGAGAGTAAAAAAACCCAAGAACAATGATGAGTGAGATATCACAGGATGACATGAGCCTCAAACTTTATCTTACAATAGTATTGCTAATAGGCCATTGACTTATAAAGCTCATGTAAGTTTTACAACGTAGTGTGCAAACCCTAAATGGAAAAAGGGTAATGCAAAGACCTAGAATGAAATGTAATTTTCAGATCTAAGTGAAGCAATTTAAGCTATATGCAATGAATTGGATGAAACAACAAATTAGGAAATTGAAATAGGAAAGTAACAACAAGAAACAAAAGATTAAAACAAAAATTTTAATGTCCAGAAAATGCAGATCAATAGCTAACAAGGACTCATTCACTAGTAAGGGTGAATGGGTCCTCAAATATTTTTTAATATGTTTATGTTGATTTTAGAGGGATTTTTAATGCTTTTTCAGACGCCAAAAGATGTAGGTTTGACCTAATTAAGGACTCATTCACGAGTAAGGGAAACTAGGTCCTAGTTAGTTAATTTTAAACTATTTGTGGATGATTTTCAAGCTTTCAATTATAGGTTTGAGACAATTACCTTCAGTTTCATATTTTCCATAAATGTAATGAAATAATGTATGCAAATAACTAGTGTACCATAGAAATTTTGATCGTTGAAATTTTCATGGTTATTTAGGTCTTTCTCTTGTGATGCTTAACCTATTTTTCTTTGATTTAATGTTGCAATGTAACTTATGCATTCACATTAGGTCCTAAATATTCAAATTATGATGTCTTGTGAAGGTGTTGTGAAGTGTTGTAATAAATTTCTACACTTTTATATACTTTCCTCATTATAATTAATATAAAAATCATCTGTTTATCCTTTATCAAGTCCTAAATATTTAAATTGTTGTAAAGTCTTGTAACAAGATTTCACACTTTTCAAGGCTTGTTATCACTATTTACACCTTTCTTATGCTTTATTTTACCCCTTTATGCACTCATAAGACTTAATTAAGTGTATTTTTGAATCTAAAGTCGACAAACAACATTAAATTCAACTTAATTCCCAACACCCACTTACAAGCCTAGAGTGGGACCCATTCACCATGGGTGGCGAATGAGTCCCTCATGGTTCCAAATTTAAAATAGTTCAAAATTCCTTTTGGGTTTTTATTCAAAAAGACCTTATGTCGGCTTGTGATGTTGCATTATTCAGTTATTAGGGAATAAGTGTGTATAAATAAGTTTTTTTCCATCCATTTTACACCTAATTCATTCAATAATTCATCTAAGCATTCATCTCATTCAATAGTTTATTCAAGCATCATTCAATCAAGCAATCATCAAGCATCTTGGAGAAGTCATTGACATATCTTCAAAATTCAACAAAAGGTTTTGGTGAGTTTAGGATATTTGGATGTTATTATTCATCATTTCCTTCTTCATTTCATTTCATTTCTTTATCAAGGGTTTGATTACCAAAGTGGGATTTGACAAAGACAAATCCCTATACTTTAACCCTTAACCATTTTTACCCTCTTGCATGTGTGTTTGCATAGTTTATATGTAGATTTGTCAAGAAAATAGGTGTTTAAAAGTGGTCAATAAGTCATCAAAGCATTTCAAGTCAACTAAACCCTAATTCTAGCTTGGAGACAACCTACAACCTGTTTTCTACAGATTTGACTCCATCAACCCGACAATAAGACAAGTGTAGATCTAGACCTACAAGATTGACCTTTGAATTTGAAAAAAATTTAGAGGAGGACTGATTTTGCATCAATGGCGAATGACTCCCACCTATAGGATGAATTTTTTTATTTTCTTAGAATCCAGTTCTTGACAATTAAGAAGTAGTTTCAGGTGTTTTTACCCATAGGAGGATTGATTCACCATCAGTGACGAATGAGTCCCACTGGTGATCAACATTGATTTTTTCTAGTTTCTAGAACATTCTAATATCAGCTTTCAACTTCCAGGTGTACTCTGTTAAACCTCATTCAATTCTATTTGCATTAGTTCACGTTTTTAGTTCATTTTTGCATACCTCACTATGTTTTCAAACATTGCATATTTCATTAGTTTTGAATTCATAATCAGTCAATTTCATCACTTAGTTGGATTTAGATCATTTCATTTAGTCTCAATTCCATCTTGAATACCTTAGTTTGAGTGAACCACCTCAATTTTAGTGTTCTATCTCTCTCCTTTTAGGTGAAAAACCCTAAGAGTGCAAGAGAAGTATATAGAACAACACAAAATTGACGGATCATTTTGGTGAACCTACATTTTGAACACTTCTCTTTCTTATTTCAATTGCATCTTGCATCCTAGGTTTCATTTGCATCAACATTCAATTAAGTTCATTTTGGTGATCCTACATTTTGAACACTTCTCTTTCTTATTTCAAAGACAAAGATAGACGCCTGATGTCGATAAAGATACAACTGTTATGATAATAAAATGCTATAGGATGAGACTGTAATAAAATGCAGATAAAGATAGACTCCTGATGCTGATGATAGAGGGTAGCTAGAGAAAAGGCCGCGAGTTGTGCACAGGTCCATTAGAAGGAAACGTGCCAAAGGGAGATGATTCAGAGTTTGTTAGTTCAACACATATCATTACTAAAAAAATTTGATGACAATGATTTGGAGAATTATAGGCATTGGCACATAAAAAGAACATTGACCTAACAACTTCATCAATTTGACCTAAAATATTAACTTTCAGAAGAAAAAAAAAAGATCTCCACAAAAGAAAACTAAAGCATTGTACCATTACGCTGGAACACAATAGAACATACTTTCTTTTTGTACCAATATCTGATACCAAGTATTATTTGAAATGTACTCATTTTTCACACTAAAAATCATGGATCACTAAATCAAAGAGCTTTAATTGATCAGATGATCCCAAGAAAAAAAAAACTTAGATGAAATATTTGGGTTCCATTCGCTTATGGCCCAAATATTTGTTGCAACCGTGAGGTGCCAAAAAACTACAGACTATAGACAACTAAAATTATCAGACAAAGGAAATAACACAACACCCTAAAATAACTAAGGAAAGGCGCAATATTGAACAAGATCCAAAATTAAAGCAACCACTATCAAAAGGAAAGGTATTATTTTTGAAAGGACATAATGATGTAAAATATGGTAAAAGAGCAGAGATCCAACATCTTTCCCTCTACTTCAAGCCCTCTTTCTACCACCATAATGTGGATGCTAAATTTTCATTTGCTTGAACCAAACATTAGCATTGTTATTTAACACAAAGAAAAATAAAAGCATCTCTATGAAATAATGAAACATGTTAATCATGCAATGAAAGGAATCCAAGAAACTAAATAATACACATAATAACATGAATCAAAACCTATCACATAGTGGATTGGTGCTATTGAAGAAAATATCCCTTTCTCAACCCTTGATAATGCAAATGATGATGATGATGGACAAAATTAGTTCTCAAATGAAGAGAGTGACTTTGCATAGGAGTTGTAGATGAAATTGTGGAGGATTTGATGAAGAATGAAGCTTCTCATTTATAGATTATTTTGATGAGAGATTGGCCAAATGGATGAATGTGGGATAAAGATTCAACCAATGAGATGAGGCCACTTGTCAAGTTGCCATAGGTTGAGGGATGTGCAAGATTTGGGAAATGTGCCCAAGAGAGGGAGTTTCAAATTTGATTTTTTGATATAAATGTTGAGTTTGACTTGTGCAAGGGACATGTAAGAGACATTAATTGATTTGTTGGATGTACATGCCCACTTGATTTTGAATTCAAACTTGAGGGAATATTCCCTAAAGATGCCATGTTGATGGAAAATGTTGGATTTAATAAATCAATAAATTGATTTATTTGTGCAAGTGGAAAAATCTAGAGAATGTGATGGGCAGTTAGGTTAGGCTAATTAGGATTAGATTAGCTTAATGATGATTAGGATTATTTTGACCAATTTGACTCAAATATTTTGATTTATTAAATCAAAGAGGGATGGAATATGCATTTGGGGATTTAATTAAATAAAGTTCGATTTATTTGATTAATAGGTTGATGATAATGTTTATTTAATTTTAAATTAATGACCTTAGGAGATGGAAATTAATGAGATTACTTAATGAATGGATGAAGGTGAACTTGATTAATTGATGAATGGACCTAATGCATGATGCTAATTTTGCATGTCTACATTTTTCCCCTCTTTGAAGCAATGTACTTGTTGCGTTGGTTCAAAGAATAAACTTGCCGCGATCAAAAATTTAAAAAATTTCTAATTTTTTTGGTTGCCCCAGCAGAAAGAAGTACACTAGTACATTGTTGCCCCCTCGAGCGATCGAGCGAAAATATTTGATTTGAGGGTCGATCTTGCGATAAAGAGGTTCAAAATGAATGGTTATGGATGATGATGCAAATGAGATGGTTTTAAGATGCTTAGAATAACAAATCTATATTATCTTAAGCAACTTAAATGATGATATGATGTGATGATGGATTAGATTGATGATATGATATGCCATGATTATGCAAATGTATGAATTATGCAAATGTGATGATTTATGAGATGCTTAGACTAACAAATCTATATTATGATGATGATATGCATGTGAGATGATATGTAGAATGCTGATGATTTGTGGATACAGGATGGATGCATGATGGATACATTGGTGATGATAATGTTAGTGCGGAAATGAGATGATGACAAGAGGATCCCACAAGTCCATGATTCGATGATATTTTATTAGAGATGATGATGATGATAGATGATGATTTTCTAATCAAGGATTGGGATTTTAAAAGGGCTACTTACCTTATGTTTGATTACACATGTAGATACAATGCATCAAGGTATAAAGAACCAGGATGGCGTTGTACCTAGTGCGATGGACTTTGACTCGACAAACAGATAGGATTATTCTTATTCACCCTTGACATACGGAAACCTTGCTAGGACATACCTAACAAAGAAAGTATTCACCAAGTTAGTTTACAAGAATGTCCAACAAGCACAACAGACAAAAGATAATGATCATTGCCCCATTCCTTTCCCTCTAAATCCTTTGTTTGGATATCATCGAGAGGTCCTTGGAATGAGTGCAATAAGATAAATCAAAAGAAAAGATCAAGTATGCGAACAAGCCAATGTTCTTCATACCTTGAGCCAAAGGAATGCAATTTGATAGGATAAGAATCTAGAGTGATATCCAAAATGATGCCCATTGTTGGAACGATATATCCTAGGACATGCATTGTATAGGATGATGATGGTTTGATAAGTTGTTTGATAGGCTGTTGAAATAAGGTCGATTGACATGTCTGAAAATGATCAAGAGTTTGATTTTGTTTTAAAGGTTTGTTGTTTTGATTTTTATTTTACGATTGAAGCTTTCTTTTGCTTATTGTTGTGATTATTTCTGTTTGTTTTGCCAAAGGATGAAGGTGACGATCAATTTATTATGGATAATTGATTTTTGCGGGTGCAAGTGAGATGAGATGGATGGATTTTTTCAAATATTTGAATGTTTTTGATGTTTTGAAATGTTTTGAGGCTGTTTTTGGTGTTTTTGAGATTTTTACAAATGTTTTGATTTTTGAATTTTGCGATGTTTTGGGGTTTTTTGAGATTTTATGAATGTTTTTGGATTTTGATGTTTTTCAAATGTTTTTGTGATTTTGATGTCTCGGGGGCTGATGAAAGATTAGCCTTGCGTATGTTTAAGCTCATAGATGACATAGTTTGGATTCCAATGTTTTTGATGTTTTTTGTTTTTGACTGTTTTTGGATTTTTCTAATGTTTTTGGATTTTCGCATGATTTTGACGATTTGGCTATGGACATGTGTGATGATATCAATGCTCTATTTTAGATATTGTTGAAGACCAAGCTAAGGTTGATTGATCAAATCGATGGATTGATCATGATGATAACATTGTTGAGGATACACAACAATGCAAGGATTTGATTGATCAGAATTTATGACGATAACATTATTGAGGATGCACAACAATACAAGGATTGATTGATCAGGATTGATGATGATAACATTGTTGAGGATGCACAACAATGCAAGGATTGATTGATCAGGATTGATGATGATAACATTGTTGAGGATGCAGAACAATGCAAGGATAGTGTTAAGCAACACAATGATAAAAAATGATATCCCAAGATTATGGATTGATTGGATTTGATTGATTAGGATTGTGAAGCTTGGTTTGAAACAAAAGATGTTTTGGATGATTTGATGTGACGTTTGAAGGGTGCGTTAGATTTGACTAATATTGATTGTTTAGATCGATGTTCGATAAAAGATGAAGCTTGATAAGGAATTTTTGTTCGTCAAAATATGCCATGGGCTAGTGATTTGGAGATTTTGCTCACAAGTGCTTTGACCAATTTGATTTCACATTTGCCAATGTTTGGATCGCCACATAAGTTGGAGGATTTAGATCAAGATTTATTCCTGAAGCGAGATCTCAATATCTACCCCTAGTGTTTAGCAATGTATGGAATGCGATGTGTGGATGCTCGGATAAGTGTATGGATGGATGGATATGGAAAGCATGCAAAGGATGCCAAGGATTATCTTGTGAGAAGATACAATGTTCAGATAAGGAATGCTTATTTGGATAATGCTTCATGGCTCAAATAATGTTGCATAGGATAGGATCAATGAAAATGACCCATGTCAAGATGTTTACCATAAGCAAGCATATAGTGTGCCCCAAACTTTCATCAAGATCAAGATAACTTGGATGATGGATGCAGATAGATGAAAATGGATTTGATAAATGGTTCATGGATGCATGGATTTATTATGGATAAGAGAGATGGAATGTTGGCTTTATTATGGATGGGATAAGATTCTTTCACTTGAAGTGGCACACAGAGATGCTTGATTCTACACATGACGCTTGTTTTCCAGGTTTTTGTCATGGTCTTGCCCAAAGTGCCACTAATGCGGTTTTCACTAGAGGATGATTTTTTATCTTTACTATTTTCAATCCATTTTCTAATTTTTTGAATTTTTTGCTTTAATGATTTTTTTGATTTTTCAAAATATTTTAAGCTCATGCTGAATCACAAGGTGTTACTGATGTAGATGCCCCTGTCATGATGTGCCATCGATATCCTGCCTAAAGAAGTTTCTTTCATAAGATACATGCACTTGAATGCAACTTTTGGGATTCTTGATCTGCTTTATTGATATTGGGGTTAACTCTGTCTCTGTGCATACATCGCGATAAAGTACCTTCTGAATCCTTATGATGAAGGGTCGTTGCCAATACATGGTCAATGTGAGAATTGGATATCATGCGCAAAGGCATGGATGGAGTGTATTTAGGGATAAAAGATGGATTGGTTGACAGTTTGGAATCTTTGACTCTCCAAACTTGGGAAGATGAAAAATGATGGGTGGATATGAAAGTGTGTGTGAAATTAGGACCAACTGCTTGATACACTTTGTACGTCACTTGAAAAGCCTACTTTTTCTTTTGTGCACATCTTTGATGGATACTTTTCCCTTTTTTATTTTTCCCCATAGTTTCTTTGACCGATGGAGTTTGATAGGGATAATCTTTCTTTGTATTCTTTGGTATCCATTTGTATTTGATTTGTCCATTATTCTTCTTTGCTTCTCTTGCTTTGATAATGTTCTTTGTGCTTTGATTCAAATCTTTCCTTCGAAGTTGGTTCATGACGTGGCTGGTTGTAGTATTGGCAATGGTTTCACCATAAATATTCTTCATGCTCCCTATGTTGACGTTTACTTGAGATGAAGTTTCCCCCAATATGGTGGTAGTAGTACCTTCATGCTTTGATTCCGCCTGTTCTGAGATCTCTTGTTTAGAATGCATTCTCTGATAAATTTAGAATGCATTCTCTGATAAATGACCACCGTAGGTGATGTTGTTTCAATTTGTTGCTCTACTAACTCTGAATTATATTGTTCTATTTGACTCATTTTCTTGAGCAGATAATGTTGGATATCCGCATACCTGATGTCCTTAGTCTGAATTTGGGATATATTTGATCCTGAGGTTGATAACTTAGTTTGACTGTAGGAATTGATAATCTGCTCTTTTTGTGTAACAGAATCCCATTTAAGATGAAGATCATGTACGTGTCCATCCAAAGAAAGCATCTCATGGGTAGATGGAGGAGTATGTGCTACATGCATATGATCATCTTGCATAGATAGGAGAGTGTCCATTAGATTATTGTAGTATCCTGAAGATACAAATTATTGATCTTGAATGACTTCGGAATTGCTTTTGACATGGCTTGGATCAAGTTCCTGACATGGGTCAGTTTCAAAGGATGGATTTCTTACAAAGGGTTCTTGGATGTCATTATTACGAATGGGAAGTGGCTCAATATCCTCTTGATCTTTGAGTGGACTTGGATCAAGTGTCAAGTTGAGGATTCCTTTAGTATCTATAACCATGAGGTCAAAGGGGGTCAACATGTCTTGTAAAGAACCATTGCTAGACTTTGGTGAAATATTTTGATCATGCTTTGGCATAAATTCTTGAGATATGTCCTCTAACTCATAAAGTGATGTAGAGACATTTTCAACATGATCATAGGTCAACGGATCATGCATTATGTCAATTGATCCGGGGGACAATTTTTTAGTGAAAATTGAAGTGTTCCCAATGCTCCAGATTTTAGCTTCATCAGAAAGAGAACGACGTCCTGGTTCCAACGCAACTTGAACAGGTCGAAAAGGACTCCGTTTGTGCAAGTTACGGCCAGTCAAACTTCCAGTCAAACTGGCTTCAGGGGCGTCCAGAAGGCAGAAAAAATAATCATCTCAAAAATTGATGGAATTGGCATCATCGCGAAGAGCTCGTCGAGATGATTCCGACGGTGTTCGTTTCGTCGAAATCCGACGTCGTATGCTCGAGTTACAAGCAGTCAAACTTCAGTCAACTTGAAGGTACAAAGGATGATGTCAGCAAATTGTCCGTACCGTACGGAAGACACATGGATGAATTTCAGCGAGACACATGGCATATGAGTCATCTGTATGGACCAATCATAGGCTGACACGTGTCCGTCCGTACTGGTGACGTGGCATCCGTACTCGGACGTGGCAGTCCACTCGGTGGCTTCGTCAGCGACACGTGGCACCCAGCCAGCGACACGTCATCGGATGAGTCAGCATTTTCAGTGAATGCCAGTAAGACATGTGGCAGTCTAGTCAGCATGTCGTCAGCTTTGTCAGCGGTCCAGTCAGAGTACGGGTAGTCTTCGTCAGCGCACACGTCATCCCCTTCGGCGAATACCGTTGCGACACGTGTCGAGTCTTCGACTTACCATTTGGTTTGTTTGTTTTAACAAAAATATTTCGTACGGGTTTGAACCCGAGATCTCCGCGCTACCGGCCGACGGTTTCACCGTTACACCAGTGGTTGGCGCACAAACTAAGTATAGAGTGCAGTTTGTTTTGATGTTTTAAAAATGCGGGTTAAGTGATAAGGGCGAGGCCGGCGGGGTTGGAACCGCCGACCCCGTGGCTAGAAAAATGGTTTATAGCCATTGAACCACTGAACCGCCCATGATTATTATTAGAGGTCGGTGTCTTTTGATATGTGTTCTTACCCGAAACTTAAACAAAATGGCTTTTAAGCGACAAACCTAAAAAAACTACCACTAACAACCTGAACCATAAGCCCAAAATGGAGATACCAGAAGAGTGATTCGACATGATAGAGGAAGATATGCATTTATCTTGGTTGTTAGGCCTAATTAGGCAAATTCCATGTATAAAAAGAGGGGTTGAGATGGGATTTACAAGTCCAGGTGGAGATAGCGAGAGAATGCCCGAGAGATTGAAGACGTTTCTGCATATCAGAGTACTGTCATGCTGCTGAATGCTGAAGGAGACAGTCTTGAAGCCATTGTAATTGAATTTGGAGCTAATCGGATCGGTCCTCCATTGGAGAGGGACCCGGAGACGTAGTCCTTAGGGACAAACTCCGTTATCAACTTTGGTTTCATCTCTCTATTCTTCTCTCTTTTCTTTCTCAGTTTATCTTGGCATTTATTTGATTCTTTTATGTTCATTATTTCATTTGAGCATTTAATTTGTAATCATTTAAATTAAATGTTGTAATAATCGATCTTTTACGTTAAGCATTCTGTAAGCAATAAGTCCTAGATCCTAAATAGATCAAGTTGAGGATTCCTTTAGTATCTGTAACCATGAGGTCAAAGGGGGTCAACATGTCTTGTAAAGAACCATTGCTAGACTTTGGTGAAATATTTTGATCATGCTTTGGCATAAATTCTTGAGATATGTCCTCTAACTCATAAAGTGATGTAGAGACATTTTCAACATGATCATAGGTCAACGGATCATGCATTATGTCAATAGGATCAAATAATCCTAACACTCCTTGAAATAGATCACCAAATAGTGGCTCTTGATGTATGGTGAGTTGATCATCATATGGGGTGGAAACATCTTCAAGGTGCTCATCAATGGAGAGATCTTGATCATTGTTTTCAACAATTGTGGTGAAGAGATTGTGAATGTCTTCAACCATAGGGTCAAGTGATGTTGACATTTCTTGAATTGGATCATTGTTGAGTATTTTTGGTGGATTTTGATCATGATTTGAAAGTGATTCTTGACATATGTTGATTTGATCATTGGATGAAGTAGACATAGCTTTAAGATGATCTGTGATGGATAGATCTTGATCATTTCTCTCAATAGTTGTCATTTTGTGTGTTTGTGATTGTGTTTATTGGGTAGCTTGAGAGGCTTGTTGCACTTGTTGAGCTCGTGTTGCTTATTGTGTGGCTAGATATTGTTGGATGGCCTTTTGGTAGGCCTAGTGAGCTTTTAGCGCAATGTTATATTGTCTTGTTGTGTTTGGTTTTGGTGGTAGTGGTGGCAAATTCAAAATTGTGTTGGATGTAGTGACAAGTGGCTAAGATACGCCTGGAACAATCATGGTAGTGAGGGGTTGAGATATGATGGGTGTGATAGGGGTGGTTGGAGTGATTGAAGTGATAGTGCTGGTTGGAATGACCAAGGTGATAGGTCCTTGGGAGGCCATATCTTGATTTATCAGGATTGATGTTGTCATTTGATTAGATACCATTTGTTGGTGCGATGTTGATGGTATATTCAAAGGATTTGGTGTGATGGATTGATTGGTGTTAGGTGGATTGATTTGGATGGAGTGATTGGTGCTCGGTAAAGCGGGAACCCTAAACCAAGGAATGATGTTGATATGGGTAATGGTGGTGGATATGTCTCTTGGCACAATGACTCAACTATTTTGGTAAGTGTAGCAATTTTATCTCACCAAATTTGATCTTGGTTTCGATCTTGACTCCCTTGATATAGTTGATTTGGTTTTTGTTCAAGAAAATTTGGGATGCATAGTTATGTTTTCTGAATGGGATCATCGACAAATTGATTTTGGACAATGTTATTATTTGGGATGATGTTCAGATTTGGCATGATAGGTTGAAATTGAACATTGTTGATGTTGGGAATCACATTTCCTTGATTTAGGTAACTTTGCATGGTGTTACCTTGACTTGGAGTCATTAACATCTTGTTTGGATTTTGAACAATATTCATATGATTTGCAAACATATTTATCCCAAAGTTTTCTAGATTCATGTTTGGAAAACTTGTACTTGGGACATTCTCATTTGGCATGTAGAGATTTGGTGGGATGACGTTGTTCATTTGAAGGCTCATGCATTGATTGTTCGGTTGAAAAACTTGTAGGTTTGGATTTAGATCTACTATCGGGAAATATGCTCCAATCTTTCATTTGGGGATACTCACCCTAGTTGTCCCATTGACATTTGTAGAAGGTAATGATCCCATGTATGGTTTGTATAGATGTGAGTGTTGATAATCAATCGACATTGTAAGGCTTTGAAAGTTCAGTTGATTTGGATTACTCATGATGTATGGATCAAGTTTGTATTCCATGTTCTCCTTGTGTTTTGACCTTGTTGCAAAAGTGACCTCTAGGGTTCTTAGGATTAATGACGAGATGAAGGATGAAAGGTGTAAATGATATGGGTGTTGAACATTTAAGGACTTTGGATCAATTCTAGACTTAGGTTTTTATTTTGATTGGCTTGATTGGATTTGGATAATGAACTTTTAAATCCTAAGATGTTAGATGCTATCTTAGGATGAATTTGTTCAAAGGATTCTAATTCAATTAAATGTATGAAAAAGGATGCATTCCCATACACCTAACTAAACAAGGTGATTTTGATTTTGATGATTTACCCAAGTCTAGAATGATGTTTCCAAAAGCTCTAAACTTGTTTGTGGGATGAAGATGATAAATGTTTGGATGGCTGAAGTGTTTGATTTGATCCTAAACAAACCTAGGAAGGACTTGTTTACTAGACCAAGATAGTGAAGAAAATACCTTTCTCTAAGAGTAATTCAAAATCAAAAGATCAATGTTTGCATGAAAACCACATGACCAAAAGATGCCAAGAACATATGTGGGGTCCAATTGATTCAATCTTTGCTTAGTGGATTATTTTTATCACAAATACACTTCTTGATTAGGTTTCAAGCTTGCTATCCAATGTCCTAATTTTATTTCATCCCACAAAATACATTATGCAGAAATTGAGGAAATCAAGGAAAAGGTTACTTAAAGTTGACTCTAGTAGGAGAAAATTGAGATGAAATCCAAATGTTTAGAAGCCTCTAAGGATACGAATCCCAAGGGCAAGCAATAACATGTTAATTTTTTCAAGGATATTTGCTTCTCCTAAAGGGTTTGAGATTTGATGCTTATGTTGAATGTTGGTTTTCCAATGTTTTCGATAAAAGCATTGTGTTTTGTAACCCAAGAATAAGTATAACCTATGAGCACCTCTCAAATATGCAAACATCCTAAACTCCATAAAGAAGGTAAGTGCATACAAATTTGCTAAATACTCCTATGAAATAATGCAAAATATTTCCTAAACATGATAGCAAATCAAACTAAATTGAAAGCATGAAAGAAACAAGATACATATCTATCCCATAGTGGATTGGTGCTTCTTTGATGTGGAAAGAAGCCCTTTCCCAATCCTTGATAAGTTTGGTGATGAGGATGCAATGGGAAAAATCAGTTCTCCATGTGAAGAGAATGACTTTGCATAAATATTGTGGAGTTGTGGAGGATTTACTTGAAGATGAAGCCTCTATTTAAAGATTTTCAAATGCTAAGAGTGCCAAACATGGAGGATGTGGGACTAAGATTGGACAAATGAGAGGAAGACACTTGTCAAGTGGTGAGTGGTTGATGCATGTGCAAGATTTGGGAAGTGTGCCCATGAGAGGGAGAATTTGAATTCAAATTTGGGCAATAAATTTTTAGAGGGGGACAAGAAAAATAGCAATAAATGCAATGTTGGAGGGACAAATCAACTTGTCATGCTTTTCAAACTTGAGGGCCATGTTGAGTGAAAATGAGAGTTTTAATAAATCAATAAATTGATTTATTTGTGCAAGTGGAGATATCTAGAGAATCCAAGTGGGTAAGATTAGCTTTTAATCATGATTAGATTAAATTAATGATGATTAGGTTAGCTTAATGGTGCTTAGATGATTTTGACTTTTAGGACTTAAATATTTGATTTATTTAAATCAGAAAAGGATGGAAATATGGATTGGATTTTAATTAAATAAATTTATGATGGGTATGTGCAGGATCATCATGGAAAAAGTAGGCCCTTAAGTGGCAAAAAATTCACAAAAATTAGAGTTAGGCAGCTTGACGTAAAAAAATGAATAAGTTATCTATATTATTTCAAAAATATGTAATAATAGAATTTGTAGAAAATTTAATGTAGTTTCTAAACTACTAGGATTATTTTTTATATTTAAATCTATTTGGTAAAAAATTGAAATTTCAATGCAGTAGTACTTAAATTTTAGGGAAAAAATAAGAAGTAGGTGTCTGTCTAACCACCCTAACCACAATAAAATGATAATATTTTTTTATAAGGTTTTAGATATAAGCAGAGGACTCATGTCCTAATGTGATGCATATTTTTTTGTAATTTTTTTCTGAGTAAATAATTAATTATGATTTTTTAATTACAACTTTGAAAAAATATAAAAACTCGTATGTCTGACCACCTTAACTTGGTCAAAACTTCATGAAATTCATTTATTTTTCTTTTAATCCTATAGTATATGAAGCATAGAATGTCACGCATGTTTTGGGTTCAAAAAATGTGATACCGTTTGAAAGCTATAGATGTTTTTCAATTATCCTATCAATCAGGACTTTAGTGGTAATTCAAATAGAAAAATAATAATAATAATTTATTAAATTCAAAGTAAGGAATAATTTATATTGGTGGAAAGCTGAGAATCTCCTTTAAAAACCCTTTTCATTTCATCAATTTTGGGTAAGAGAAAGTCATCAGCCACATACCCTACAAATACCCATCACATTGCCACTTTTTGGCCCATCATGATCCTGCATATACCCTGACTTATTTAATTAAATGGATGATGCAAGATAAATGTTGAATGATTTATGAGAGACGAAATGTTATTATTTGATTTATTTAAATGAGGGATGATGTGAGACAAGTTGATTTATTTAATAATCCTGATTTACCTGGTGAATGGATTTGTTGCATTTGATCAATTCAATGAGCGGATGCATAATGTTAATTTTGCATGTCTACACAACCCTATGGATGTGTAAGACAATATTTGTTGGATTCCCAATTGGAAAAGTCCTGCTACGCTTATCTTTAGCAAATGGTTAGATTGTTGACCCCACTGGCTCCCCTCCATGGCTCATTATCGTCAATTGGGGCAGCCAAGCATCAACACCCATGAAACTCCCATGGCATTCTTTTGCATTTCTACTAAAAGACCGTAAAAGTGTGGGGTGGCTTCAAAATGTCCGTTCTTGCACCAACAAATAGACTAAAGGATTTTGGAAAATTCTAGCATATAGGTTTTAATAAGGACTTTCCATTCGTGGAGAATGACCCATACGGTGAGAGTCCCCTTTTAGATCCATCTCATCGGAACCAACCGTGTGATACTAGTGTTTAATCCAATACCCACATTTATATCCCAGTTGGAAATACTCTTGGCTTTAGAGTGTTACCGGTTGATTCATTCCCTTGGGTGAGTACTTTTTCCCCAAGGCAGGCCCTCTAAGATAAACAAAAGCGAGTAAAGACAAAATCCTTAACTCAATCAATCTTTGATGGCAACAAAGAGAGAGAATATACGCGATAATTCCCCCACTCACACTCGCACAAGATCTTGTTCAATTTTAAACCCAAATCAAAGTGTGGAGGCAATCTTTTATGCAACTTAATGTCATCAAAAAGACTTTTGATTCTCAAGATCAGCATGAAGCATGAGAGAAGTGCATACACCTTTTTAGATGAGATTACTTTGCATAAGAGATTATGAAGCATGAAAAATAAATGTTCATTTTAAGCCTCAAAGCAATGATGAATTCGTTTTAAGCACCAATGTCAAGTGTGAAGTTGCTTGTTCAATTTTAGCCCAAATTGAAATCTAGTAGGTGTCTAAGTTTCAAATTTAACCTTTTGCAATGAAAAATTGAAGAATTATTTTTAAACCCAAATGAAAATTAGTGTCCTAAAAATGAAAAGATAACAATTTCGTGAAAAGTGGTTAAACAAACGCTAAAGTGTTAGAAAATCACTTTAATCTTTCAAAACATCATCTTCATCACTTCTCCTCTTTTCATATTCCCTTTGCCTTCTTTTTCCTTCATTATCCTTTCACTTTTTGTGGTTTTCCTTCTTCGCTTCTCCTTCATTTTCCTATTCCCTATAAGAAAAAAAAAAGGAAGGTAACCATGTGAGGATTTAATTATTTAATTACCTTCATTTTAATCACTAACTTCAAACAATAGTAATGATTTCAAAAATAAAATGAAGCCTTAATTAGAGTCATGATTTTCAATATAAGTAAAGATTCACAACAATTTAGGTAATATTTTCAAATACCCTTCACTTAGCCTACAAAAAGTCATAAATGAGCAATGCTAATTAATGAGGATGCCTGCAAAAAACCATAAATGAATGATTTCAAACAACAAAGATGACTACAATAACCCATAAATGAATTATTTCAAACAATAAATGAGTGGTGGTTTAAAGTAGATATATGCGATCACTCATTAATGTGTTTGTTTTCATTCTTTGAATATCCCAACCATTCCACATTTTAGTTTCCTTGTTTGGGTTTCTTTGTTCATTGGTGGAGTGTGGATAAATTAAACAACAAATATTTTTGAGCCCTGAGTGACAAGCCAAATCAAATTTGTGTCCATTTCAATGTTAATATAACTGTAAATGTATTTTGTATCTTGTAACTACCCTATTGGCATTGTCCATTGGACTTAAAAGCAATCTTGATATTCATTGTATAATCTAAAAGGTCAAATATAATAGAGACAATAATGATAGGCACAAGATTTTGTTATATTTGTGTATCCCTCTCGCCTATCTTCAACATAAATATAATTATTATCTCCAATCTACCCAAGGCATTAATTTCTCAGAAGTGGATGAATTTTGTGTTCAGCAGGCTTGAATCGGTGGCTTTAATTGATTTAATCAATCCACAACCATTATATCTAGGCCATATCTTGTATGCTAAGGTTGCATGGCTCCCTACTATGATAAACATTATAATTTAAATCAGGCAGTTGGTGTAAACTCGTCCTAACCAGAAGGTTTGTGTTTCTAGGAAGTGCCAGAGTATAATAAGTCTTCTCCAAAACTATTCCATCATTTGAAGAAAAACAAAAGACAAAGATAGACGCCTGATTCCAATAAAGATACTAATGTTATGATAAAAAAAATTCTATAGGATGAGACTATAATAAAATGCAGATAAAGATAGACTCCTGATGCTGGTGATAGAGGGCAGCTAGAGAAGAGGTCGTGAGTTGTGCGCAGGTCCATTAGAAGGAAACATGCGAAAAATACTTAATTAGAAGGGAGATGATTCAGATTTTGTTAGTTCAACACATATCATTACTAAAAATTTTGATGACAATAATTTGGAGAATTATAAGCATTCACACATAAAAAAAACATTGACCTAACAACTTCATCAATTTAACCTAAAATCTTAACTTTTAGAAAAAAAAAGATCTCCACAAAAGAAAACTATAGCATTCTACCATTACGCTAGAACACAGTAGAACATAATTTCTTTTTGTACCAATATCCGATACTGAGTATTATTCAAAATGTACTCATTCTTCACACTAACAATCATGGATCACTAAATCAAAGAGCTTTAATTGATCAGATGATCCCAAGAAAAAAGAAACTTAGATGAAATATTTGGGGTCCATTTGCTTATGGCCTAAATATTTGTTGCAATCGTGCGGTGCCAAAAAACTACAGACTATAGACAACTAAAATTATTAGACAAAGGAAATAACACAACACCCCAAAATAACTAAGGAAAGGCGCAATATTGAACAAGATCCAAAATTAAAGCAGCCACTATCAAAAGGAAAGGTATTATTTTTGAAAGGACAGAAAGATGTAAAATATGGTAAAAGAATAGAGATCCAATATCTTTCTAGCACCAGAATGTGGATGCTAAATTTGCATTTGCTCAAAACAAACATTATCATTGTTACTTAACGCAAAGCAAAATAAAAGCATCCCTATGAAATAATGTAACATGTTAATCATGCAATGAAAGGAATCCAAGAAACTAAATAAAACACATAATAACATGAATCAAAACCTATCCCATAGTGGATTGGTGCTATTGTAGAAAATAGACCTTTCCCAACCCTTGATAATGCAAATGATGATGATGATGGAAAAAATTAGTTCTCAAATGAAGAGAGTGACTTTGCATAGGAGTTGTAGATGAAATTGTGGAGGATTTGATGAAGAATGAAGCTTCTCATTTATAAATTATTTTGATGAGAGATTGGCCAAATGGATGAATGTGGGATAAAGATTCAACCAATGAGATGAGGCCACTTGTCAAGTTGCCATAGTTTGAGGGATGTGCAAGATTTGGGAAATGTGCCCAAGAGAGGGAGTTTCAAATTTGAATTTTTGATATAAATGCCGAGTTTGACTTGTGCAGGGGACATGTAAGAGACATTAATTGCTTTTTTGGATGTACATGCCCACTTGATTTTGAATTCAAACTTGAGGGAATATTCCCCAAAGATGCCATGTTGATGGAAAATGTTGGATTTAATAAATCAATAAATTGATTTATTTGTGCAAGTGGAAAAATCCAGAGAATGTGATGGGTAGTTAGGTTAGGCTAATTAGGATTAGATTAGATTAATGATGATTAGGATGATTTTGACCAATTTTACTCAAATATTTTGATTTATTAAATAAAAGAGGGATGGAATATGCATTTGGGGATTTAATTAAATAAAGTTCAATTTATTTGATTAAAAGGTTGATGATAATGTTTATTTAATTTTAAATTAATGACCTTAGGAGATGGAAATTAATGACATTACCTAATGAATGGATGAAGGTGAACTTGATTAATTAATTAATGGTCCTAATGCATGATGCTAATTTTGCATGTCTACACCCACCTATACCACTCATCAAATTACAAAAAGCATGCAACAGTTTAGTCATGTAACTCCTTCTTTCTCTATTCCAACTAGCATTTCTAGTTCTTTTGTGGCATCAAATGTTCCATCTTCTTCCTTCATGCTTCTTAGTGTCCCCTTCACTTCTCCTAAAATTACATAGACTCCACCACCATTTTCTCTTCCACCTCATACCACTTACACTGATCCCCTCATTACATAGATCTTTAACCCTGTTTCTTCCATGCAACAACAAATATCCACCATAATCCAAAGTGAAAATGCTCCACCCACATATCATGTCTATAGTAGCCCATTATCTCTAGAGATCTTAATAAGACAGATGCCACAAGGAATTGAGATTTCTAGGTTTGAGAAGTATGGAGGTAAAGGAGAGCCTACTAATCTTGTTAATGCCTATACAACATTGTGCAGTGATTTTTTCCTTGACGATAATCTATTAGCCAAACTTTTTCCTATGACCTTAAAGGACACTGCATTGTAGTGGTTTCCAAACTTATCTAATCATTCAATCCGATCATTTAGTGAACTTGTTGATGCCTTTATAACTCATTTCCAAGTCTATATGACTCCCAAAAAGATAATGGTTGATTTAATGAGATGTAAAAAAAATGCAGATGAAAAATTAATTGATTACATTTCACATTATCAGTCATTGTATGATCAAGTAGATGTCAAGATTCCTGATTCACATCTTCAAAAGATGGTTATTGAAAACTTGCACACTCACCATCAAAATAAGTTGACTATTATGAAATTTCCTTCGTTCATGCACTTATGCATGACCCTTTGTCACTATCACAACTCGGTTACTAGTCATGATTAAAATTCCACTTCTAACCAAGCTGAGAAGTCTAAATAAAGTGGCCAAAACAATGCACAAAACTTCAGAAAACTAAACAGAGGCTTCTTACAGTTCAATTCCCCCCCTTTGCAACCAACCCAACCTATTTTGAGTCAAGTGGCAGCTATTAAAGCAGTGGTACCCTTTACCTATGGGGACCAGAAGAGACAATTTACATCCTTACCTGACACTCTCCATAAAACAATAAATCAACTGCTACAACAATAGATGATCACTTTTCCTACCATTAAACCACTTGATACTACCAAACCTTTACCACCCACCTTTAAACCAAATGCTTATTGTCATTTTCATCACCAAAATGGACATGATACCAAACAATGTAAGCATCTCAAACACTTAGTTCAAGACCTCATTGATTCTAGGCGTTTCTCCATTGCAAGTTTCAATGATCAAGCCAATAAGTCTATTGCACCCCCAATCAAAATTTACAAATTTTTAGCAACCCCATGCCTAAACACAATGTTTCATTTTCCAAAGCCAGTGAACCTTGAAACACTCATGTGATGAAAATTGATAGAAATAATGAACAACATGCTATTACTCCAACTGTTACCCAAGTTAGTCCTATGCATGAACTTATGGTTACAATAGATGTTATCCCTCTGAACCAAATATTTTATGGTTTGGGATGCTATGTTTCTTTGCTCAATTAGGATCTTTCACCTAAAGGAAAGAGATAGATCCCACACCAAAAATCTAAGTGGTTCACTTAAACTAATATATGTGTATGATGAAATTATGTCTAAATTCCATGACCTAGATGTAGCTGGTTGATAAAATTGGTTACTTAAGATTTTAAGACTATTGAAATGCAATTTTTTTGAAAACACATTGTGTAATTCAAAAACACCAAGAAATGTGAACAAAACTAAATAGAAATGGATGAAACTGAAAATGTGCACCTAAGATATTGAAGGAGGCTGGAAATGACATTTGAAATGCTACTGATACTATAAATTTAGCCTACCAAGATTCATTCACCATTCTGGGCGAATTAGTCATACTTTTGTGAAACTAAGTCAGAACCTGTTTTAGACAAAAGGGTATCTAGAAATGCACAAAGCCTTGTATAGGCCTGGAAATGGGACTCATTTTCCAATGATAGTGAATGAGTCCAATTTTAATTTTTTGAAGATCTGAAAGAGGAAATAGGAGCTCTCAGCCCGCACTTTGGCTTTCTACAAGTGTTTGCTTCTAAAACTCTGATTTTGGGTCTGAAAGTGACTTTTGATGGATATTTTTCCTTAGAAAATGAAGAGAAGAATTTAAAAACTTTACAAGTTTATCTTCAATTATTTCCAAGTCCTCAAGATGCCTAAATCTGCAAATGCACAAGATAAGAGAGAGAAATGTTGAGTGTTAGGGCATGGGGGTTTGCCTTGGTCAAACCCCTTTCTAGGTAATTAAACCAAAATAGAGAAAGAATGTAATGAAGAATGAAATAATGGAGTTATTACCTTGCCATAGTGATTGATCTTGAATGTCTACAAAAAAACATGAAGAATCTTCCCTTGAATGTCTAAAAATTTCTATCTTAATGACTTGAAATGATGAAACCCTAACTTGCTTGACTTAATAATGAGAGATGTGTGAATGAATTAAGAGATGTAAATGAGGATTTAGAGGTTTGATTTTATAGGAAATTCGCCTTGTTTTACTATTAATCGAATCCCTAAGGCAAACATGTAAAAAATAATAAACATAAATTTTAGATTTTTTCGCTCAAAGGTCAAAATTGGCCCAAATTCGACTCATTCACCATGTTGGGTGAATCAGTCCCACTCGACAGGGACTCATTCACCACAGGTGGAAAATTAGTCCCAATGGGGCCATTTTTCTAGCTAAGATGCTAGGAAGTTAAGAAATAAGGTTTATATGGTGACTTTATCAGGTATTTCATTAGATATTGCACTAGGATGTACAATATGGGGTAATAGGGGCCTATTAATGATGATGTAAAGGTCAATTAGGGCTTGGGACATGGAATTCAATGTGAAAGTGTTATTAAATACACTTTACAATACTAAAATGAGTTCCACATAGCCTAGAAAGGTAGAAGAACCAATGCAAATGTCTAAAAACCATTACAATACTAGTTTAATGTTAAGCTTAATTCAAAAAACTTCTAGATTAGTGTGATAATCTTATTAAACAAGTTTTATAATATTGAATTAGGGAGAAATGGGTCCATTAAGTCTAGAGAGGCATGCAAGTCTTTTACAACACTTTATGACACCTTTACAAGACATCGATAAATGCATTTCAAAGGGTCCAAGACCTAGTGTGGATGTGGAAAACACCTCACAACACCAAATCAAGGCCTTATTAAGTCTAATTTATCATTAATTATTCCCCAAATCAAGAAAATTTCCTTTTTTCTTTGGTACACCCTCGTAAGGGGCCATCAAACAAATCTCTTGATAATACTTTTCCTTCTCATGATATACTTAAAAAGCTTCCAAATGGTCCTCTTTACATAGTCATCCGCATCTATGATAAGCCCACCAATGGGATATTAAAAGATCCTTCCTGTGGTGAAAATATGATCATGAAAGAATTTTTAGTATTACATGATCTCTATCAAGATGATTATGATAAACCAATTGCATGGATTAAAACACATGTTGGTTTTGTGTGCCCTACGATCAGATCAATCATACTCCCATCACAAATAGGACCCAAAAATTTGGATGTAACATTTTCTATCATTCCACAATCGAATCAGTTTCATCTCCAACTACGTCATCCTTGGCTTCACTCGATGAAAGTAGTCACTTTAGTTGTTCACAATTTTTTTAAGTTTTTGCATGACAATGAGATATTTGCCATACACCATAGTGGCTTTAATCCATTATCCTCTAAAGTTAATTTTTACTTAGAATCCTTTTTGGCCTGGACCTATGGAACCCATCACCACTCAAAAAGACTTCTTTTTCATTAGCTATCAAATGTTCAAAGCCAAATGAATAGCTGAATTGTCTCTTCGTCACATGTCCCCATCCACTTCCACTATCCCTATCATAGATGACACAATGCTTCATCCTAAGCCTAAACCTAAAAAAAAATGTAACCTCATGAGCGACCAACCATAGAAAATTCCCCTTCATCATATAAATTCCCAAGAGATAATGAAAACAACCACATCTTACCTCATCTCCTTCAGCTCATTCCAAAGAGAAAGTGATTGACCCATCTCCTTCAGTTCATTCCATTCCTCCTCCTTGGGACAAAAAGGATCCTATGGTGAATCAACCTGCTCTTACACCTCAACAACTTGAAAATAAAATTAAAATAAACCAAGGTGCTAGGGAGCATAGGCGTCGTCATCATCTCCTTGCTCGTCAAATGAAAATTGAAAACAACAAAGAAAATCAACCTCGGCCTTTGACATAAGCAATACCTAATCACCCTCCTCCTCTTGACCCACCACAAGATAGTATGATACAACCATCACAAAAAAAATATCTAATACAACAACCACAACTCCTAATCCATCCTTCCTTGGAAATTACTCTTTTTCTTCCCATCGTGATTAATGTAGATGATGATGATGATGAGGAGATCACTAAAATATATGAAGAGGTGCATAATGATCTAAAATATTTATTTTCATCTACCATGAGCTTAAATGATAAATATGCTACACCAAGTGAAGAACCTGGCACTTCCCCTAGTTCGTCACTTACAATTCTCCCTTTAGACAGTCAACCGACCTTGCAATACACTGAACATGATTGGCAATTAGATGACTTGTTAGATGATTGACTTGCATTCACCTTGCTATCCTTTTTACACTTTTTATTTTTCTTTAGTTTGATTGTATGTGTGTCTTGTGTTCCCCCGTAATGTGTGTTTGATGTTCTCTCTCTTTGTGCACTTCCTTTATTTGTACCTCTATTATTCTATATGTTGTGCATTTTCCCCTTTCTTTTTCACTTGTGTTTTGTGTTTTCATTTTAGGGATGATGCAAAGCAATGAGACACCCTAGGTCTCTTCCATGTTGACCCAAAAGGTTCCTTTTCTTTTTCCTTTTTTTTATATTTTCTTGTGGTTTTCCTTTTTGGGATGACACAAGGCATTGAGACTGAAATGTCTCCTTCATGTTGACCCAAAAGCGTTTCCTTTTTTTTTTCCTTTCATTTTCTTTTCACTTGTGTTTTCCTTTTGTGGATGATGCAAGGCATTGAGACCGAAACATCTCCTTCATGTTGACCCAACAACGTTTCCTTTTCTTTTTCCTTTCATTTTCTTTTTGCTTGTGTTTTCCTTTTAGGGATGATGTAAAGCATTTAGACCACAATTCCTCTTCCATGTTGACACAAAACAGACTTTTTTTTTCTTTTTTTTTATTCTCTTTGTGTCATTATTCCAGTTCTATTTGTTTTGGGGAATGATGACAGTTTCAAGCTATTTAATCAAAACATTGCAACAATGAACATATTGACCCAAAATCCATAGATTCCTTATGTTTTTGGTTTTTTCCTTTCTGGGAGGAAACTCCCCTTTCTTTTGTTTTCTTTTTCATTTACATGAAGTAGCCTTACTTGGAAACATACGACTTGGCATAGGGGCTTTCCTAGTTTGCTCTCATGTCTTATTTTCTTTTTTGTATTCTTAATTTACTACTTTAAAGTAATTTCGCATAGAATGGTGTGTAGCAATTCCTTTAAAGTGGGGGGCATACATTGGCATTATTGATTTTCATTCTTGGTTCTTAGTGCAGCCTTGTTACTTCATATGATGTGTTTGTCACTTTGTGTATGACATTGGGTGTGATTTCCTTCATAAGTGTGATCTATCTTAGCATATTAAATTCCTCTTAGTTTCCTAATATGACACATTGCATCCCCTAAGTTGTGAATATTCTAATCTTTTATTGGTCCTCTTTTGGAGACATTAGGCACAATGTTCCCTAAGTAATAGACCTTGCATGAACTTAACAAGACTCCTTTGAACATATTTTATATTTTACATCTTTTCATTTTACATTTTACATCTTTTCCACCTTGCATAACGCAACTTGCATTCCTATGGTACCATCCTATTTTTTCATGAGTTCTAAGCATATGAAGCTTTGCTTGTCTCATGAAGCAAGAACCAAAATTTTCCCTTGTGGCACCTTTTTAAATTTATCAAGAGGTATAACTTTGATATGGTTGAGAAGGAATTCCATTCTATGGCACAACTTTCCCCATAGCCACCTATGCATTTGTGAGTACATACCACATGAGCGTATGATTCTCACCTTTTGGGCCTTCTCACTCGATAGACCACCATGAGTTTCGTCACCCTAGAGTGAATATGTGTTTCATTTTTTGGACAAAAAGCCTAGATTTGATTCACAAATAGTTGAACAAACGATCAAAGCTTGATCTAACTTTTCCTTTTCCCTCTCGCTACTCTCTTTCTCTTTCATACATGTGTTCCTTTGTTCTTATGTTTAGTTTGTTGTGGGATCTTCATCCTAGGGGCTTGATAATTCCTCTTGATTGTTTTCATTCCATCTTGCTAACCTAAGTGCATTTAGATCCTTCTTTATATGCATGGCTACTTGAACTAAATATTTTAAGGTGGTGGAATGTTATGTCTCTTTGCTTAAGTAGGGTCTTTCACCTAAAGGAAAGAGATAGATCATACACCACAAAAATATAGGTGGTTCACTCAATCTAAGATATTTATGATTAAATTATTTCTAAATGAAATGACCTAGATGTAGAAAACTAATGAAAACTATTGATTATTGAATGGAAACTAAAGAAATACAACTTGTTTGAAAACATATTGTGCTATGCAAAAATGGACTAGAAATGAACAAAACTAAATTGAAAAGGATGAAACTGAATGTGTGCACCTGATATATAGATGGAGACTAGAAATGACTTCTAAAATGTTGTTGATCCTAATTTTTAGGCCTTGTAGGACTCACTCACCATTCTGGGTGAATTAGTCTCAATTCTGTAAAACTTGTTTGAAGCCCATTTCAGACAAATGGGTGTCTGAAAATGCAGAAAAAATAAAAAATAGGCCTGGAGGTGGGACTCATTTTCCAGCCATGGTGAATGAGTTCACTTTTGAATTTTTTGAATATTCAAAGGTTGAAACAGGATCCTCCGGTCTGCACTTTTTGCTTCTTTAGGTGTCTAATTCTGAAACTGTCGGATTCAGACCTGAAAGTGACTTTTTGTGGGTATTTTGGATTTTCCAGTGAAGAGATGACTTGAACAACTTCACAATGTAGTCTTCAATGATTTCTAAGCATCCAAGATTCCTAAATGTACTAACACACAAGACAAGAAAGAGAAATGTTGGATGTTAAGGCATGGGGGTTTGCCTTGGTCAAACCCCTTTAAGGTAATTAAACCAAATTGATGAAAGAATGTAATGAAGCATGAAGTAATAGAATTACTACCTTACCATAATGTTTGATCTTGAATGTTTGTAGAAAAACATGAATAATCTTCCCTTGAATGTATTTGGAAGCTAACTTAATGACTTGCAATGATGAAACCCTTACTTGCTTGGCTTGATAGAGAAGATAGATGATGAATGAATTGTGAAAATGAGTTAATGGATTATGAATTAGGGCTTGGAGAGTTGATTTTATAGGAAATCCACCTTATTTTCCCATTAATTGGATCCCTAAGGCTGACATGAAGAAAAATTAAACTTAAATTCCAAAATTTCTCGCTCAAAAGTTAGAATTGACCCAAATGGGACTCATTCACCATAGGTGGCGAATTAGTCTTAGTGGGGCCCATTTGCTAGCTAGATTGTTAAGAAATAAAGAAATAAGGTTTATATGGTAACTTTGTCAGTTATTTTGAAATCAAATTATGCCTTCGAGTGCACAATATGGGGTAATAGGGGCCTATTAATGATGATGTGAAGGTCAAATAGGGCTTGGGACATGAAATTAAATGTGAAAGAGTGATTAAATACATGTTACAACATTAAAATAAGGTCCACATAGCCTAGGAAGGCACAAAAACCAATGTGAATGTGCAAGACACAATACAACACTAGTTTAACATTAAGTTTAATTCACAAGCCTTTTAAATTGATGTGAAGATGCAATAAATAGATTTTATAATGTTGAATTAAAGGAAAATGGGTTCATTAAGTCTATAAAAGCGTGAAAGTCTTTTAAAACACTTTACAACACCTTTACAAGACATCGTTAAATGCATTTGAAAGGGTCCAAGACATAGTGTGGATGTGAACAACACCTCACAACACCAAATCAAGGCCTTATTAAGTCCAATTTATCATCAATTATTCCCAAAATCAAGCAAGTTGCCTTTTTTCTATGGTACACTACTTTAGTGTGAGTTTGAAGCAATTTCATCCTCTCACTAAAGTGGGGGATAAATTTACCATATGTAGAAAAATGGATCATTGATATTTTCATGGTTATTTAGGTCTTTCTCTTATGATGCTTGACCTATTTTTCTTTAAATTTAATGTTGCAATGTAATTTATGCATTCACATTAGGTCCTAAATATTCAAATTATGATGTATTGTGAAGGGGTTGTGAAGTGTTGTAACACATTTCTACACTTTTCTCTACTCTTTTCGTTATAATTAATCTAAAAATCACCTTTTATCCTTTATCAAGTCCTATTTTAAAGTGTTGTACAGTCTTGTAACAAGATTTCACACTTTTATAGGCTTGTTATCACTATTTACACCTTTCTTTTTCTTTATTTGACCTCTTTATGAACTCATAAGACTTAATTAAGTGTATTTTTCAATGTAAACCTGAAAAACAACATTAAATGCAACTTAATTCTTGACAACCATTTACAAGCCTAGAGTGGGACCCATTCACCATGGGTGGCGAATGAGTCCCTCTTGGCTCCAAATTCAAAGTAGTTCAAAATTCCTTTTGGTTTTTTATTCAAAAAGACCTTATGTTGGCTTGTGATGTTGTATTATTGAGTTATTAGGGCATAATTGTGTATAAATAAGTCTTTTTCCATCCATTTTACACCTAATTCATTTAATAATTCATCCAAGCATTCATCTCATTCAATAGTTCATTCAAGCATCATTCAATCAAGCAATCATCAAGCATCTTCGAGAAGTCATTGACATATCTTCAGACTTCAACAAAAAGGTTTTGGTGAGTTTAGGATATTTGGATGTTATTATTCATCATTTCCTTCTTCATTTCATTTCTTTTCATTTCTTTATCAAGGGTTTGATTACCAAAGTCGGATTTGGCCAAGGCAAATCCCTATACTTTAACCCTTAACCATTTTTACCCTTTTTGCATGTGTGTTTGCATACTTTATATGTAGATTTGTCAAGAAAATAGGTGTTGAAAAGTGGTCAATAAGTCATCAAAGTGTTTCAAGTCAACCAAACCCTAATTCTAGCTTGGAGACAACCTACAATGTGTTTTCTACAGGTTTGACTCCATCAACCCGACAAGAAGACAAGTGTAGATATGGACCTACAAGATTGACCTTTGAATTTCAAGATTTTTGGAGGAGGACTGATTTTCCATCAGTGATGAATGAGTCCCACCTGTAGGCTAAAAATTTTATTTTTTCATAATCGAGTTCTCGACAATCGGAAAGCATTTTCAAGTGTTTTTACCAGTAGGAGGACTGATTCGCCATCACTAGCGAATGAGTCCCACTGGTGATCAACAGTGATTTCTACCAGTTTCTAGAACCTTGCAGGATCAACATTCAACTTCCAATTGTACTCTATTAAACCTCATTCAATTTTGTTTGCATTAGTTCATGTTTTTAGTTCATTTTTGCATACCTCACTTTGTTTTCAAACTTTGCATATTTCATTAGTTTTACATTCATAATCAGTCAATTTCATCAATTAGTTGCATTTAGATCATTACATTTAGTCTCAATTCCATCTTTCATACCTTAGTTTGAGTGAAGCACCTCAATTTTAGTGTTTTATCTCTCTCCTTTTAGGTGAAAAACCCTAAAAGTGAAAGAGAAGTACATTAAACAACAAAAAATTGATAGTTCACCTAGGTTGAAATTCAATTTTGTCTTGATTTTCAAATATAGTTGTACTCTCAAAATCATAAAATTGAAATATTCAATGCATTTGGTTTACCATCATGTTTCATGGGAAAATAAGGTTCACCAAAATGAGTCAATCAAACTGATGAACCACTAGTTTTTAATGCTATGAAACATGCAATTATGTGTGTGATAAGATGCAAATAACAATTAGAAACTAACCCTAATTGTTATAGAAAATATGAGGGGAGTTTTTAGAGCTTAAAATGATTATTACCTTGCTACAAAAATCATGTTTTTTAGTGCACAAATGACTCATTTTCCTTTAGTGGCGAATGGGTCCCTTTTAGGATTTCTACAACTAAGATCTATGTTATTTTCCTTGATTTCCACTATCTTAGATCCCTAATTTTTAGCTCTTGAAAACTCATAACAAACTTTGTAGCTTCAATTCTTTGTTCTTGCACTATAAATGACAATCTTGCAACTTGACAACTTTTGCAATTTTTCTCTAAACTTATTCTCCACTTGATCTTTAACCTGTAAATCTACAAACAAACATTCAAGAGGATAAAAACTTGTTGATTGTTAGTGAATAGGAGTTTACCTTGGTCAAACCCATTTGAGGTAATTAAACCAAATGAATATATAAAGTAATTGAAGCATGAAATGTGAAATATGTAGTTGATGATACCATGGATGTTGTCTTGTAATGTAAATTTCCAATCTAACATGGAGTGGCCATGGAGAATGTAGATCTTGATATTTGAATCAGATGTTGAACAATGCTTGCAAGTAGATCTCCATTGCTACATAAACTTTCTTAGCTCAATATCATGGATGAATGCATTAAAACATTGACATGATGAAATAATCTTGAATTGTTGCAATAAACTCCTGATAATCTACCTTCAAATTCCTTTTCAATGATCTTGTAATGCTCTTGTGAACTCAAAGTTTCTATAAGGATTCTCTCTCAAAGATGTTAGGTGAAACAATTTGAATTAACCCCTTATTTATACTAAATCTAGAGATTAACCTTAAATTAAAACAATTAAAGCAGACACCAGATCTAGAAATGAATATTCTTAAAATCCCACCAAAATGAAATTTAGAAAGGGGGTCCTTATTAAGGGAGGACCCATTCACAACCTAAGGAGAATGGGTTATAGCACAAGTTTATAGGACCTTGCCTTCGGGGGGTGAAATAACATAAAAAACCCACCTCGAATCATTAAATAAAGGGGGTTCCTATAGAGGGAGGACCCATTCGCCACCTAGGGCGAATGGATCTTATCACCATTTTCTAGGACCTCAAATTTTCCCAATTAAATGTATTATTATTTAATTATTGGGTGTTGGGATTAATCCTTGGGAGGTGTCATAAATAAGGCTTTAATTTGAATTAAAGGGGCTAATTAACTCTAATTCATCATAATTAATTAATACAACCCTAGATAAGTGTGAAAGTGTGTTACACCACTTTACAGTACCATCAATAAGGTACAACCTAGGTACATTTTATTAAAAGGGGCCCATTATGCTCCATTGATTAAAGAAACCCTAGAAAAGTGTGAAGGTGTGTTACAACACTTTAACAAGGTACTATTTAAGTGCATTTTAATTAAAATGTACCCTTGAATGATGTGAATGTGTACAACACATTACAACATTACACCAAGGAACAATTAAGTTAATTGAATATTTATTATTTCCAAACCAAGTAAGGTAAAATGATACTTTTTCTATTAGTACAATAATAAGGATTAACAACCTTCAACACTCCATAAACCTACAAAATTATTTAAAAGTAAATAAATATACTTTTGAATAGTTGATTTTTATAAGACTAATACTAATTGCATTTTGAGAAAGAATAAATTGTTATAGTAAAGTTGAATTTATTGTTACTATATTGATAGTGGAGAGTTAAATGGATATAGAAATAAAATAAGAATTTAATTTATATGATTATTGAAGCGACTTTTGTAGTTGGTTCAATGTTTCATTATTTGCAAGAGGTTCAATATATGTAGATTGGCATGTGTGAAAAGAACAAGCTTTTGTACCTATCTGTTTAAAAATGTTTTTGAACAATATGAAAGGGTAATCTTTGATTTCAACATGATCTTCAATTGTTGTGTATTCTTTTATGATGCTTGACTGTATATATATCTAGCACATAATTCAAGTTTCAATAATGTATATTAAAGGGAATAGAAAATACAATCTTAGTATAATTTGTATTTTATAAGAAATAGAACAATAAAGTTATAAATTACCTGCGCATGATCATATTCAATTTCCCCATCTTTTATATCCATGACATTATGATATGGTATCTTTTTGCATACAACAATAACAACACCTATCATTCCAATTGTGTAGTGGTCTTTGTTTTGTAGTAAAATTTGGATAGTTGAGCTTGGTATAAAGACATGTTATTGAAAAATTCATGGAGTATTTTCAATGACAGTTGATGGATTTAACAACATAATACAATCATAGTCTCTACTTTAAATTTTTTTTATACAAATACTTGCTCCTTGAAATATAATTCTCCCAAACATTTGAACATAATTTCCTATCAATTTTAAGGTGACTGTCATTTCACCTTTGAAATCAGTAAGATCAGCATGGAAGACTTCAATGGTGTGTTTGGTTTTGCCAAGTTGAGTTCTATATATTACTAGTATGTCTCCCTCAAACATTTCAACAATTCTATGGGCATTGATATTTTCATTAGATTGTTTTTGCATGTTCCTTTTTTGGCCTAAAATAGAATGTAAATATTGTTTATAAGGCTTATGTCAATTTTTTTTGAAGTAAACTAAAATTAAATAATGTTTGTTACATTCTACAAAATATTGATATGAGAGAATACTTACATTTTCACTTGTTGTGCTTGTCCAATATTTTTGTTTGTTTCTAGTATTTTTTAAGTTTTCATTTAAAATAGAGGAGAAGAATGGAAATCTGTAGTTGAAATTAAATTAGTTAGACAATTATAAATAACAAAATGGAGGGAAAAATAGTAGAAAAAGTTTAAGGAATATGTATGTTCTTATTGTGCTTCTCACTTTGTAATTTAATGGCTATGTTTTAGGTAATTTGTAAAAATTGATCAAATTAGTGTTCTAATTTTTATTAAGTTGAATGAAGAAGTTGATGTCAATGTATGTTATTTTTTTATTGAATTAAGAAATAGAACAATTGTCTCATGGTCACTCCAATATATTTTGTCTATGTTTGACCAAGCATAGTCAATTATTGGTCCTAATACAATATTGTTTATATCACACTACTAGTTGATAGTGTTAATCGAATTTTCCCTAAATACATTGTTACATCATCTAGATTGTGCATTTGATACAAGATTTCTAGATGCAGTTCATGTGCAAGTACTCATAATGTATCAAGATCATCTTTCTATAAGAATAAAAAAAAGTAATCGAGTAATCTATTTTGTAATTCATTTGAAGTATAATTGAAATGAAGCAATACTTGAAGAATATCAAATAGAAAATCCCCTACATCATATCAAAATCATTCTAGTCGAATTAAGTTATTTTCCAAAGCAATATCAATGCTCGATACAATTACTTGCTCACAATTTCTATAATTGTCAATATGAACAATATATAAACCATTATTTTAAATGTAAATAGATGTTACCTGATTTGAAAATTTATTTTTTACTTGTAATATATAGTCAACAAATCACTCTCGTAGTCGCTCACCTGAGAATAGATTTATCAATTAGGAAATGAGAAACCTAAAAATATGCAGCAACTGAAGATATAATTTATACAATTCCATGGCTCAGAGGGCCTATTATTGATTCACCTTTTCAAAACAAAAGTATTCTTTTTACTATATCAATAAATAAGAATGGACTAAAAATAAATTAAAAAATTCTAGAATACTGGAGACAGGTAAAATAGGTGAAAATAAGGTGCCTAATATGGAAGTTAATACATAAAAGAATGAGAAAGTAGTAGAGGAACCAGAAGCTCCTATGGATGAGCATCAAGTGCTGACAAAGGAACCATAAGTTCATGTGGAAGAACAAAAGTTAATATTTATATTTATATTCTACCATCACATATAATTTTGCTAATACCTAATATGGTATCAGTAAGTTATCCTTACTAGATCTAACCCATTTAGTCCTCTCCTAGTCACTCAATTAGATATAATCTACTTAAGGATTCCTACCTTGAACCACCACTAGATCTGCTCTCATCAAAAAATTATTTAGTGCTTATGCATGTATTTCAAATTCTTATAGGCTAACATATAGGCCTTATATATCTACTAGCAATAAATACATGTAGGTTGAATCAATACACAAATTCATAGCATTGAGATTGTCTTGATCTATATTATACATAAATATCACAATCAAATGAATCATTTGGAAAACCAAATTTGGAAGTACATACATAAGTCCTACAACCAAGGAACATGGGACCAAATAAAGTGGAAATGGTAATCACTGTCTACAAAAATGAATTAGCCGCTATTATAAGTGATTCTAAAATGGGAGAAAATAAAAAAAAAATGTCTCATAAGAATATTTCAACAAAAATGAGAAAAATCTAAAGTTCAACTCTCTATAAGGTATAAGTTGATTAGGGTTGCATAAGCAAGCTAACATTCTAGCATAAACCTAAGATCCAACACACTAACACTTACTACCTTTCCAAAGAATAGATGAAATAGTAAACATTTCCTCTATAAAATAATATTTCTTAAAGAAACATGAAATCAAGCTTATAAACCAAAGAAAAATCTTGATCAACCTTTCTTTGAGAGGTTATACCCAAACACTAGAATTTCATGAATTTACTATATCTTTTAAGGAAAATATAAACTAAAAATTATTCTAAATTTTAATAGTGTTTCCTCTAAAATATTTAGCTCCTCCTCAATGTATAGATTTTATCCATGTGAATATTTTTTGGCTTTTGGTTGCAAGTCTACTATAGTGGCAACTTGCTTCTCAAAATAATCCTTAGGAAAAAAATCGTGAAGATACTTGCATGACATTATTTATAAAATCCTCAAAAAGAGTAATTGTCACAATAGAATACACAAATATTAAACCAAAATTTTTATTATTTACCTCATGATGCCTTCCAAATACCTCTATATGGCTTAGAGAAAGAGAAGTAAATTCCATGCATAATCTCTATACCAATGAAATTTTGAGCTTTTGTTGGTGTGGCTTTATAATTAGAGATATCTAAATCCCAGCAACTTAAATTCTTCTCAATCCATGTAGGTTCAATTTCCAGAAATTTTTAAGAGCACCAAATATGTTTGGAACTCTTAGTTAGTAGATATTTTATTGATGTGTCATATTCACACCTTATTTAAAGACTTGATAGATATTAAACTATTTATATTGGAGTATTTTACATGGGCTAGGGATTTTACTTTTAAATTAGCTTTACCTATATAGATCTCTAGACGAGGATGATGGTTGTATGATGATTTATTTGTATAATTCTTCTAAAAATTACCATAAAGATGAAAAACATGATCTCTAAAAGGAAGATCTTCATAATTAATCTATTTGATCCAAAAATCATGTTTCTGAATTTGATCACAAAATAAGTAGGCAAAGGATTATTAAGAATAATTTCAATAGAGATGAGAATGCATTCATACCTTTCTTTCTAGCATGTGATGGAAAGAACCAAAGGGTTTCTAAATAACTACCATAATGAAAGATTGTATAATATCAAGTCTCTATAATTTCATGGATAGGTGAAGAAGACAAACCCAATGCCTAAAGTGGAATCTTAGATTGGAGCTCATTAATTTGACTGAATCCCACATACCAAGGTTTGAAAGTGTTGACCTCTCCCATAGGCCATATTTTGATAAGGTATTCTTGAAAACACAACAAATAAGAATCTATTTGCTACTAGAGTAATTTTCATATCCCCCTTAGACTATTAAGTATGCCAAGACCAACTTTCCAAGAAAGGCATCATGACTTTAATGACCATAAACATAAAAATATAAGCCCACTCTTAAAATAAAATAAATTAATGATTGAAATTTACATTCTACTTTACATATTATAATGCATTTTCATATATCTTAATACCCACCTTTTTGCTCCATTTTTAAAATTATATCATATTTTTAGCATCATTTTGTTGTATATGATTAAATATAGATGAGGGATATTTCATATAGTTTTGAGGTAAAATATGAAAATGAAATATTTGATTGTATTTACTAACATATGCTGCTATTATGTAAAGTAAATAATTCTTACAACATATCAACAAAGACGGAGAATGAAAACTAAAACTTCTTATAACCCATTCAACATGTGTATTACATTTGTCAATGTGGATGTTAATACTAGAAATTTTACTTAAACAATAAATATTCCCCTTATAATCAGTTTTGCATAGAGTGGCTACAAGCTAAAAACAATTGAAGTAATATTTTATATTGTGGAATGGCCACGGACTTATACAATTAGTTTTCCATATTATATTTTCTGTTGGACCCACGAAAAACACCCTATTACTTTTTAAAACTATGGACCACAAAGGAAATAATGGAGAGGCAATATATAAACACGATGAGATGGAAAAATATATATGGTTTTTTAAATGCTTATAAAAAAAAATTTGTGAATGTACCTTACGTAATGAGACACGTTTTTTGACATGGTATAACTTGTTCCTCTTTGAAAAGGCACTATCAAGATTGCAAAAATGCCAAAAAGTGTGGGAGATTTCCTTTCGATTTTGACTTATTCTAGCAATCTTGAGTCAGACAAATTAGTCGGAACACTTTTCCCATCGAGGAGAATTATAAGCACTGAACATCTATTTGAAAGGGCGACATGTTTCAGCTTTTTCATTGTGTCATTATGACTTTCTTGCATGTGAAGACTATGTTTGTATCAGATGGAGGAAGAAAATTCACATTTATAAATTCCCAGGCATATGTGGTATGTACCTCCTTGGAACGTCCCTGGAGATACCAGCGTTTTGAGTAAAGTAATGAAATAGTTTTATATATTAAAGAAGAGAGATAGTGGGAGGCATCATGGATGGAGATATATTTCAATACCAATATCTTGTCGAGAGTGGGGGCACTGTATCACGTGGGACGTCGGCATACTGTGGGGCTAGTGGCCATTAAGTGAAAATTGGGGGATACTATTTAGATTCGGGCAGAAGAATATGGGCCTTGTATTTGATTCCATATCCCAAGTGTTTGCCCAAATCAAGTGAATGGTAGTTGTTCTTTTCTACCACTTCTTGGCTACTGGCATCTTGGAAGTCGGAAGGTCCTCGGATAGACGACGACAATTATAATTCTATTAACCCCAGTCAAGAATAACGCCAAGCACTGCCATTCGGCTCATTCCAAGGAGTAAGAAGAAGAAGAAGCGACTAAGGTAGTCTCGCTTCCTTTGATTTCTAGATTATCGATTAATTCAATTTATGAGCAGATCCGGTTAATTAGTTTGAACGCCGGCTGTTAATTAGCAGTTTGATGGGGCGAGGAAAGGTGCAACTGAAGAGGATTGAGAACAGCATAAATCGGCAGGTGACATTCTCCAAGCGTAGAGGGGGGCTGCTTAAGAAGGCCCACGAATTGTCGGTGCTGTGCGAGGCCGAAGTGGCTCTGATCATCTTTTCAAGCAGAGGGAAACTCTTTGAATATGGCAGTAACAGGTATGTATATATTACATCATTAAATATCGTTACTCAGCCTTCAATGTCATGTTCACTTTGTTATTACTAAAAATAGAAGCAGGATCTTAAAAGTTAGGAATAGATTGAAGCAGCTGAGTTCTATTAGTGACAATAAAGTGTCTTTCAGCAATTACCAAGATTCAAAATTTTCAAGATATGATGGAGGAAAGGCTCAATTTATGTGTGACGTTGAGGAATGAGTGAATAATCCAAGGGAACTTCTGATATAGGCTAGGAAAGAAAACAGATATGAAATGGGAAGGGATAGAATTATTAGTCATATATGCATACATACTCTTGACCTTCGGAAAAAATAATCCAGCTATCATATAACACAAGAGACAAATGTTTGTTGTAATTAACCTGGAGCGAAAAAATTCGCAAGCTTTAAAATGGGACAATTTTTTTAAATAGAACTCATGGAATTTCATTTTTCCATTGCCACTTACACAAAACTATTTTTTAGGATTCATATCACAGTTGTCATTCTGTCTCGTTCTCCAGATACATATATGACTTGCATCAGATTAAATGTCATAAATACTTCCCTGGAATCTACAGTTCCTTAGTACTATGGTATCGAACCCAATCTATTTGATTAGATATATTTGGACTGCTAGTACCTTGAGAATGCAGCTGTGTTGTAGGGTCAAATATACAAACAGTGGTTATGTTGTGTTATATTTTTGCATATTTTCACTTTTCTCAAAATTTTAAGAAATTTTAAAAACAGCGCACCTAAAATAGAAGCTTATCAATATAAGTTATAATCTTTACAGGTTGCAGGACCATGTATTCCTGACAGGTTTGATTATGGTGAAATTTCTCATCCATGTTTAACCACTGTCAAACTTACCTTTGTTGAGATAGATTAATAGGCCACATGCTTGAAATCTGTGGAATTTGTCTGAGATACAGCGAAAGGTGTTATTTTCCACCCGTGTCAAACACAACACATATAGGGCAAAAAGATTAAGGATATATCAGAATTTCAAATGATTATTTTCTTTATGGCATGTAGAACTAGGCGTTACTTTTAGAAATTGCATTTTATGCAACATTCTTAGCGTAGTCGCTTTAAAGGTAGATAAATAGAGTAGTATAGGTGAGATCACAATCAGAGATGGATTTGAGTAATGTATTATATTAATTGTAAATCATTAATGGATGGATTTTATCCTAATGTTTCTTTAGTGTGGCTATAGTTAAATTGTGAATAAGTTACAGTCAAAGCAAAAGATTTTTAAGCATACTTTTATATTAATTATGTTACGTTTGATGTATATTTTACAATAAAAGGTACAATGTTATTGTATTCTTTTTTAGAAAGTATGATTGAATTATTATAATTCATTAAATTAGTATAATTTAAGATATTAATAAAGTGGTGATTTGAGCTTTTGAAGGGGGGAGTATTGTAAAACTATGTTTCATAAAGAATTCTAGTTCTTGATGTTTCTCACAATTTCAACTTATTTTGTATTTAGCTTTGCTGTTTTATACTTTACTTTTTTGAAAAATATAATATTTTTTTAATTACTAAGACATATGTGATTTTAATAACATGAAGGTATCTCTACCTCCATTAATTCTTAACCTCCTACTCTATTCTAGCTTACAATTTGTAAGAAACAAAACAAATCAATATAGTGTGAAGGTCATATTGGAATTTGAAAGTGTCTCAGTGGGATTGGTTTAGATGAATATAGTAGCCCAGAAGAGATCATCAACTTACAAAAGGAAGGATATTTAGTTGGTTGTGTGGTGACCAAGCAATTGGTCAAGTGAAATTTCATTCATGCATTAGACAACTAACCCCATGCATTTATTGTCACAAACACACACACGTAGATGAAATAAAGTGTAAAGTATTCAACACTATTATGGAGAATAAGTTTGAAAGTTATTGTGCCATTTCATGTCTACATATATTTCAAAAAAAAATTTCCTTGCTCATCTTGGTTACCTAGAAATTTAAGTTACATTTTGATGTTCCCTATATCCCATAAGAATACTCTTTGGGTTTGAAGTTATTGGCTCATCCTAGAACAATAACACTCTTGGAACATCACATCAAAAATTGGATGTCTTTCAACAATAAATTAAAATTAAAAGTGAATATAATAAACATAAGTAAGAGCATTTTTTTTATCCCCTCCACCTAATATTTTGAATTCCTATTATTCTCTAGGTTTCTATTTTCCATAAGTTAATAGTAACATTTGAATTAAAATACTATGTTTTTAACCATTCAATAAAGGTTCTACATGCGGCGTAGACAATTGGACGCTCTTGGAAAAAGAGAAAATTTCATGCTTAATTTCGACCTACTTTTGAGTACCCTTGCATTAATCATTCTTCAAAACAACATTTATAAGCCCCTTAAACCCATTATTTTTGATCTAGATGCTCATTTCACTTAAAAATACACAAATCCTAACAAATAATACTTAATTCACTCATATCTCAAAAACCCACCTCCAAAAACCACAAGTGGAACCCATTTGCCACCCTAGGCGAATGAGTCCTCTCTGGTGGGACATATTCGCCAAGGTGTTGGCATATAGCTTCTGGTGTTTTCATTGATGGAAACCTAAGTCATTCATTTGGTCTACACTTCAATATCTCACCATACCAAAAGATAGAGTAAAGAACAAGGTATCTGGTTGAAGTTGAATTTTTCAAGTGGTTTGCATTACTAGTTTATTAGTTTGGATTGTGGATCTCAAGGAAGGTCGATGGGTATATGAAATGTCTTATTCTCAAGTATTTTGTCGTTGCATAGAGTGGTTTACGAGTTAGGACATCCGGTCATTCAATTTTTTGTTCAACAATGTTAGAAGGCTGACTAAGTGAATGTGGGATGTTGTGAATGTTCAAGGCGAAATTATTTGGAGTATTTTCATATTGAAGATTTTATTTTGGGTCCTCACTATGCTATGGCCAACTTTGGTGGATGTGCATTAAATGATATTCATGACTTTAGCCAATAGTTGGAAAATATTTTCTATTTAATTGAAGCTGACATAAATTGATTGAATCCTTGGTAACGGATATATATAAGAGATCGGTTATTTCATTGTGGTGTATGTTTGTGATGTGTTGATTTGTGTTATGAATATCATAAGAGTAGTTGAGCGTTTATGCACATTTTCACTTGTGTAGTAGAGGATTTTGTGAAGCGAAATGAGACAAAACAAAGCGAAGTACAAAATCAGATAGAAGGTCCAAAATCTGATCTATGAGCCTAACCAAAACTGTAATCGGGCAAGTGCATTCCCATTTTGTAAAACACTTATATTTGAGTACTCAAATTGTGGATTGACCTGCACTGTGGTTTTTCCCCTAATAGGATTTCCACATAAAAATAATTTTGTTATGGTGTTATGGCTTATTGTTTTATGTTTGTGCATCTTTCTTTTGATTGAATGTTGTAGGAACTTGAGAGATCAGATTAATAAAGTTAAAAATTGCACAAAACTGATTCACCCCCCCTCTCAGTGTTGCTTGATTCCAACAATTGGTATCAGATCCAAGTTCCTGGGAAGAAGTTTAATAGCTTGAGGTGGATCTTGGAATGTAATGGACTCTAGTAGTCTTTAGCAGCAGCTTTTGGTGGCACTTGATGATCTTGATTAGTCTAAGTAGAAGTTTGAGAATTGGAAGCAAGTTTTAAGGATGTTAAGAAATTCATTCAAAAATTGAAGGATCAGGTTATTAAATCTAGGGAGAAGAGAAAGGATCTTTGTGACTAGATTAAGAAAAAAGAGAGAAAAAGCATGGATGATGTTCACCTGAATCAAACCTTGACCGAAATAACTAAAGAATATGAAAAGCTTTCCAGAGACAATGCTACCATAAAGCATGAGATGGAATCTATGGCGATAAAGATGACTAAGGATATTGAAGAAAGAAATAAGAATGAGGAAAATATTGCCCACTCCCTAAAAGAAAGATATGATGAATGCAACAGATTTAATGGAGAATTCATTCAGTTGTAGATTGAACTACAACAATCCAAAAACAATGAAGAAGAGCTTGAAAAATAGACTGTTATTCTCGGGGATGAACTTGCTACTGCAAATGAATACAAGGAGAATTTCAAGATTAGCTCAGTTAAGCTTGATGAGCTGATTCAAGGATAGAAGAATGGAAATGACAAGAAAAGTCTTGGATATGAGAGAGGAGAAAGTTCTAAATCTGGACAAAGGAATTTCAGGCAAGGAAATATGATGTACAAAGCAAAAAGACATGTGGTAAGACAACCTAATTCTCAAACATTTAATGGATAATATTTTGTTTGCAATAAATTTGGTCATATGGTTGCTCAATGTAGAAGTAAAATGAAATCAAGTGATCCATCATTCTCTTGTCAGCATTTCAATTGCAATAAGTTTTGCCATAAGTCAATTGAATGAAAAAAATATGTTAAAAACTCTTTCAATAGAAGGAATGTTAAATGTTATACCTATGGAAGATTTGGGCATATTGCTAGCTAACCAATGCAGATCAAGAGGAAATCAATGGAATGAATGGTTTGGACAAGGAAATGTTCTGTGTTTCAATTGCAACAAATATGGTCGCATTGCAAGACTCTGTAGAAACAAAAATATGGATAGAAGAGGTCTAGGATACAAAGGAAAAAATATGCAGAAAAGATGATAAAGGAAAAGGGAAAGTGACTATGAATGAAATAAAAGATCAGATGAAGAAGACATGGGTGAAGAAGAGTTCCTCTATTGTAGAAAATGAGCCAGCACCAAAACCTACTTCTAGTAATTCCTCTAGGAACTAATTTTAGGCCTCTGGCCTAGGGGGAGCTGTCAAGAAAATCATTCAAACCCCTTGTCGGTAATTAAGTCTGGGATGTGGATGAGTATAGTGGTTGTACTAATGATCTATAGATGTTGAAATAGTTGGAAAGGATATTATTCTAAGTTGAAGGTCTACATAAGTTTTTTTTTATGAATGAGAAAAAAGGGTATCCAGATAAGTTAGGGCAAAAGAATTTATTACAACAAAATTTAAGTGTGCAAGTTATAAAAAGCAAGTTAAAACCCTTATTTTCCACTTTGTATCGAAGAAAACAAGGAGAGCACTTTGCATCAAAATTTTAAAAGCGTACTTGGCGGCAAAACCCTAATCCATCAGGGGCTTCAGTTGTATTGAAATTTTAGTCTAATATGGTGTGCGGTTGAAGAACTTATTTTCAAGACATGTGTACGAAAGGTAAAATGGAGCAAATCAAAGAAATGATAAAACTAGATGAGTATAGCAGTAAGAAGATTAGAGCTAAAAGAAACATGTAGTCACATGATGAATTGAAATGGCTGAAAGAAGCGAAACACAAAAGCTTGGATATTTGGAGTGAATTCCCCTATTTCATAAACACAGATATCATCGAGTTTATTCTGAAAAAATTGAATGACAATATTCCGACTCTGGATAAACCCTACCACATCTCGAAATAAGTTATTGAAATTGTAACTGGGTTATGCAAAGTTGGGGATGTGCCAAGGAAGAAATCAATCTGAAATAAATAAATTGAAACCCTAATTAGAGTAATTGGAGATCAAAGGGCATTGATAATCTCCACAATTAGAGATTCAGTGACAAGGTACATTGCGCATGGAATATCCTACAAAATCTTTTTCAGAAATAGAGAAGATGCAACTTCGCTAGGTGCAGTTTACATTTCTCACAAGATGATAATGGAAGATCAAGATTTTGATCTTTATGGATTATTGAAAGATCAACTGATGGAGAATGTACAATTGAGAAAGAAGGAAGATTACCCTTTCAGGTTTGGTACTTTTGTTATATTCCTTATGATGTATTTTCTGAATTTCTTACCACTAAACAACAATGTAATATGGGAAGAGAGTGAACCAGTTTGCAAGAAGATTTACATATATTCTAATAATTTGGGAAATTGTGATCAAGTATATGAAAGTTTCTTTAAGGGTTTGCTAAGGAAGTTTGGGTTAATTGGTATTTCCATTCCAGTAAAGGATCCTAAAGTTGGTTCCTCCTCCATTGAGATAGAGAGAAAGAAGAAAAGAGCAAAATAAATTTCTATTTGTACTCCACCAACATGCAAGACTCCAAGAGTTGAAGGGAAAGGAAAATAATATATGATATTGGACATACCAGATGAGGAATCTAATAAGGAAACTAAGGACACCCAAAGAAAAGAACTAAAAATAGTTGAACTAGAACAAGAAAAGGCAATGACAGAAGAAAGTGAAGGAGAAGGTGATTTAACCAAAGAAGAGCTAATACAGCTTATTCATGAGGAAGATGGAATGCAGAAAATTGGGAACATATGGTCTATCAAACCTTCATATGAGTAGGACATGATCTTAAGTGTACTAAGTGCTCATCTTGTAGACAACCATATCAAATTAGAGAGTTTGCAGAATATGTTTCGAGAAGAGATGATTTAATGCATCAAGGAAATCATTGACTCTGAGTATCAAAACAAGGAAGAAGAAGTGATCCTACACCTGAAGAAGCAGTATAGATTGTCACTCACCAAACTCAAAAGGCACATGAATTAATTAAGGAAATGCATAAGTGCAACAAAAAAATCTATAACTACTGTCTTTGATGGCCTCATGTGATCGACAAGTACAAAGAAAAGCTATAACAAATTGAAACATAGCTGAATAGTATTGGAAATTTTTTTAACATGTTTCAAGATCAAGATGGTGTAGTTAAGAAAAGGATTCAAGAATTTTAGTTAGAGCATACAAATGTTCAAAACACCAAGAATAGGATTGTTCACACCTTTTGGAAAGTGAAGGACTTAAAAGAATATAGGTTGGAACAATTGATTGAGATACTAAGGAAAGGAAAAATATTAGAAGGCATCACCATTCCAGAATCCCTTATCAAAATTATCAACCAAACATTTGAAAATAATAGAATGATAGTAATCACTAGGATTGTAGTGGAAGCATGGAAGAAGTTTCTTTCGGAGATGAAAGAAAAATTCAAAATAATCTTCTAACTAAATAGTGGTTGTATGTCTTCAAAAAAATTGAATCAGTTTTTGCATAAGTTTTTGGTTACACTTCATAGGGGGAGAAGAAAAATATTTTATTATCTTTTTTTCATTGATGTCAAATGGGGAGAGAGAGTAGTGAAAAATGCCTTCAAAAACTCAAGGGTTGTTTTGTCAAGTTTTGTCAGCTATGGATTTTTGAAGTTTTGAAGGTCCCAACACTTAGTCATTTTCACTAAGTGTTTCCATCAATGCCAAAGGGGGAGATTGTTGGCATATGACTTCTGGTGTTTTCATTGATGGCAACCTAAGCCATTGATCTGGTCCACACTATAGTATATGACCATACCGAAAGATAGAGTAAAGAACAAGGTATCCGTCTGAAGTTGAATCTGTCAAGTAGTTTGCATTACCAATTTATTAGTTTGGATTTTTGATCTCAAGGAAGCTTGATGGGTATACGAAATGTCTTATTCTCAAGTTTTGTGCCATCGCATCGAGTGTTGTACGAGTTAGGAGATCCGGTCATTCAATTTTTTGTTCAACAATGTTAGAAGGAAGACTAAGTGAATGTGGGATGTTGCAGATATTCATGGTGAAATTATTTGGAGTATTTTCATATTGAAGATTTTGTTTTGGTTCCTCACTATGCTATGGCCAACTTTGGTGGATGTCTATTAAATGATATTCATGACTTGAGTTGACCGTTGGAAAATATTTTATATTTTATTGAAGCCGACATAAAGCAATTGAATCCTTGGTAGTAGATATATATATAAGAGATTGGTTATTTCATTTTGGTGTGTGTGTGTGTGATGTGTTGATGTGTGCTATGAATATCAGAAGTGTAGTTAAGTGTTTATGCATAGTTTCACTTGTGCAGTAGAGGATTTTGTGAAGTACATTGAGATAGAACAAAGTGAAGTGAAAAATTAGAAAGAAGGTCTAGAATCTGATCTATGAGCGTAACTGGAACTGTAATCAAGCATTTGTAGATGCTACTTTCTCAGTTCAACATTTTGATGTAATCCAAATCTTTGTAAGGCACAAAGTCTTCCAGATTTTGAGTAGTGAGCTCTAGGCAATGTGCCTGAATGCACTTGTGCATTCCCATTTTTTAAAACACTTATATTTGGGTACTCAAATTGTGGATTAACCTCCACCGTGGTTTTTCCCCCAACAGGGTTTCCACTTAAAAATCCTTGTGTTATGGTATTATTGGTTATTGTTTTATTTTTGTGCATCTTTCTTTTGATTGAATGTTGTAGGCACTTGAGAGATAAAATTAATAAAGTTAAAAATTGCACAACACAAATTCACCCCCCCTCTCAATGTTGCTTGATTCCAACACAAGGGTGGTGAATGAGTCCCTTTTGGGGAAATTTTCAATTTTGAGTGGGAATTTCACCTACTTAATTCAATTTTTCATTGAATGTCGGCCTCTTAGGTCTAAACAACAAGAAATTAGGTATTGGTGCCTATAAATACACATTTTTATGTCATTTTTCATAGTTTTTAGTCATTTTTACAAGCAAAATTCAAGAGTCAAGTGTTGAATATCTTCCACAAAAAGCTTCATTAGCATTTCTACAACAAAGTTCAAGCTTTTGGACAACAAGATAGGGTTTTTGCAAGTCTTCAAGCTCACTTCTCATTCAATATCTTTCATTGCAAGGTGTTGATCATGGATTCCTATGGAGAATCATGGGGAAATCTAAGTTGAGGAGATGTAACTAGCCATCAAATCAAGCCTAAAGACATGTTTTCAAAGTGATTCCATCTTTCATTTTCACTCTATCTTCAGATTTAAGGTTTTCATGTTATTTACATTCAATTGAAATGTTGTAGGGTTTCTTAGATTAAAGTCTTGCATCATTCAAATTCCTTTAAACAATCTTATTCTAGAACATTAGAATAGGGTTTTACTTTAGATTTATCTAGTCTTAGATGCACTTAGGGCTGGGGTTTTATGCAGATTTTAATATATTTCCAATGCTTAATTACCAATTAGGGGTTTCACCAAGGAAAACTCCCCATTAGACAATAAATTTCAAGCTATTTTGTAGGTGTTTTTAGAGATTCAGATCCAAGTTTCATCAAGAAGTATTATGCAGGTGACAAAGTGCAAATCTGAAACTTGAACTTTCAAAAAATAGAAAAAGGATTGATTCACCATGGATGGAAAATGAGTCCCATTGGAGGTGTCTATCAAAGTAGAGTGTAGATTCTAATACCCTTTTGGCAGAAAAAGGATTTTGGGAAAAAAGCCTGGTCTAGGACTAATTTTCCCAAGGTGGCGAATGAGTCCCAATCAGTCAAAAAGTCAACATTTATAGTTTTTTAGAGTATGTTCTAGTCTCCATCAAGTTTACAAGTGCACACATTCAGTCTTGTAGCTTTTTTTTTTGTTCTATTTGCATTTTTATTCATCTTTTTAGGTCTTTTGCAAATAATACTATGTTTTCAAACACTTCACATTTCTTAGATTTCACATAAATAATCAATCCATTTTATCATTTTGTTGCATTTAGGAATATTTTCATTTTACTTGCATTAGTTTGAGTGCACCACCTAGATTTTGTGTGGGGTCTATCTCTCTCCTTTAGGTGAAAAACCCTAATTGAGCAAGAGACTCATAGAACCTACAACCCAAAAATTTACCGTTCATTTTGGTGAACCTGCATATTGAATATTTTCTTTCTGATTTTCATTGTAGTTACATATGAGGGATTACCTTGCATTACTATTATATTATGTTTTTTAATTGTTTTTGTATCATAGGATTTACAAAATTGCATCATATAGATGTAATTATTGCATTTCCATTACTTCTTTGCATTCTACAGACTTGATAACATTGAAAACACCCAAAAAAATTAGAAAAATCTAAAAAAAAACCCTACCAAGACTCATTCACCGCCTTGGGCGAGTCAGTCCCAGTCCACATTTTGCATCACTATTTTTAGCATTTAGTTGTTAGTTTTTAAGTTTTTGTTTCCAGTAATTACATTTTTGTTTCAATTCTATTATTTTCTATTATATTTCAGTCATTAGCATAAGCATCATTTCCTTTCATGGAATTTATGGATAGCATTAGATTATTGCAAGTTTCATTTTTCAACATTAGTTCCTAGTCCTTTTAGATCATATTCATCAGTCAATGACAACAAAAAACCACAAACATCAAACCAATCCTTACATAAAATTCTTCAATTTAGAAACAACATATCATCCAAGCCTCTTAGTAGTGATGATTTAGATAAGTTATATGAAGCCCTTCAAGACTTCCGTTGACTCACTTCATCCACTAAGGCATGCCATGAGAAGCCTAAACCAACTAATGATACCTTACCTCTCACACCTTTTAGTCGTGATGACTTTGATATGTTAGATGAAGCCCTTCAAGACTTTATCTCTCCTAAGTCATCCACTAAGGTGTGTTGTGAACAACCTAAAATAAAGAATGTTATTGTGATTCAACCTCAACTCATTCTTTACCCACCTTTGCATAAAATTCACCCTTCAAATGAACCTGAATTTACTTTTTACCCACCTAACACTGATATGTTGTACCAATCAAGTAATATTATTGTTGCTTATACATATAATACCTGAAAAAATCCACAACCACCACAACCAACCTCACCCTCTTTACCTTCTCCTAATCTGCCTAATGCTCCTTGTTTTCCCTTACATAGAAAGGAGTACGATCTTACTAAACAATTCATGAATACTCCTGCCAAGATTTCCCTTTGGGATTTACTTCAGAATTCACCAAATTACCATACTATCCTTTAGACAACATTACAACTCATAGCAATTCCTCCTGGTACAACTCCAAATGATGTGGCAGCTTTAATTCATGGAATGAATAGAGTTAATCTAGACATTACTTTTCATCAACATGAGCTCCCTCCTTTAGAGTTATGAAAACAAAATTCATCCTTTATGATAATTTCCCAATTCAAATGAATAGGTATCAAACGGACCCTCACTCATAATGGTTCTTCCCTTAATGTGTGTAGTGTGAATCTCCTCGATAGATTACGTGTTGACAAGTCACAAATAAAAGTTGATTCCTTATCTAGTCGAGGATTTGAAAATACAACAAAGCAACCACTTGGTGTAATCACTTTACCTTTTACAATCATTGTGGCTACTCTGCAAACTCCTATTCATGTCATGCCCTATGATCTTTCGTATAACCTTCTTTTAGGAAGACCATGGATTCATGAGATGAATGCAATGCCTTCAACCCTTCATCGTATATTAAATATATCTATAACAACAAAGTTTATCAAGTTGAAATAGACCCTAAGCCTAAAAGTTTCTTACACCTTGAAAAAGGAACCACAAGTCCTCTGAACACATTAATTCCAACATCTCACATAGAGCCTCTTGAAATTAAGAAGCAAGATGAGGAATCGATGTCTAAATTACTAGGTAATGATTGGGGATCCTTATAATTCACATGAAAAGAGGATAAAAACAAGAAAAACCAGCCATTATGTCAACTTAGAATTTGGAAAAATATTCTCAAGAATCTATCTCTTCTACTTTGGAAGAAACTAGAACGTACACAACCAATTTTGATGTGATAGATTATCAACATCAACCTAATCCAAAGGAAATGGAAAGAATTTATGGGAAAGGTTATGAACTTGGGAAAAAATTGGGATATACTCGAAAAGGATGTGGAAAGAATGAACAAGGTATTCACCTCCCTATACAGCCTAATACACAAGAGACAAAAAATGGGTTGGGATATTCTTTTTCTAAGAAAACAAAAGCCACTCAACGACCATCTTTGAATATCAACACTATTAGATGTCAATCAAGACACAATCTCACAATCAAACATCCTGAACTACTTGATATGGAGCTACCACCATCCTGGGAGTATGTTGAAAGTGATGAAACTTTAAAAAAAATGTTAGGAGTTTATGATAACACATCCTCTACTCCTCCCATGAAATGGGTTACTTGTGCTATGATTAGTACCAAGCAAAAAGATAGTGATATTAATGAAGAATCCTATGATCCTAAAATTCCTAAGTCAAATGTACTCCCCTTAGGAGATACAATTGACATACCAATGGACATAGATGATAAATTAAAAGTTATTAAGATTGGGAAGTGCCTTGACGATGAAGAACAAGAGGACACTACAAATTTGCTTAATGATTTTCCTAAAAAATTTGGTTGGAAATATTTAGATATGCGAGGAATTGACTAGAAAATCGTAACACACAACATCGTTCTTTCTAAAAATGCTAAGCCTATTCGCCAAAAGATATGAAAAATGCACCCTAACATAGACTTGCATGTTAAAGGAGAGCTTGAAAAACTCCTTGACATTGGTTTCATTCAACCTATTGATTGTTCTCCCTGGATCTCAAATATTGTCACTATTGCTAAACCTAATAATAGTATTAGAATATACACAGAATTTCATGACTTGAATAAAGCCTCTTTAAAGGATGATTTTTCACTTCCTAATAATGACATGATCATGGATTCAACTGTTGGACATGCTTTGTTATCATTCATGGATGGATTTTTTGGTTATAATCAAATCTTTATCAACCCACAAGATCAATACAAAACCACATTTACAACTATTTGGGGAATGTTTTGTTGGGTTATGATTCCTTTTGGATTAAAGAATGTCGGTGCAACTTATCAACAAGCGATGACATTGATATTTCATGATTACATACATAAAATATTGGAAGATTATGTTGATGATATCCTTGCTAAATCCTTAACAAGTCAAAACAATTTAAATGTCCTTCGAAAGATCTTTGAATGAATACATAAATATAACATGCGATTAAATCTGAAAAAGTGTGTCCTTGGTGTAGTTAGTGGAAAATTTTTAGGGTTTATCATATCTCACAGAGGCATTGGGGTGGACATAAAGAAAATTTATGCCATTATTAACATGCTACCTCCTAAGAAAATTTCTCAATTGCGTACATTACAAGGACAAATTGAAGATATCCATTGTTTTGTTACATCTTTAGCTGATCGCACATTACCCTTCACATATCTTCTCAAAAAGAGGTCCATTTTGCTTGGAATGAGGATTGTAAAGAAGCTTTTTCAAGTTTAAAGGAATACCTTGCTAACCCACGTATTTTTCAACCCACTATGCCCAATAAACCATTCATTCTTTATATAGTTATCTTTGCCCATGGCATTGCAGCATTGTTGGCTTAACAAGATGGTACTGGAAAAGAATGTCCTATCTATTACATCAGTCAAACTTTAATTGATTATGAAACCAAATATACACCCACTGAAAAAAAATATTGGCACTTGTATTCGCCACTAGTAAGTTGCGACATTATTTACTCAATGCAAAAATACAAGTCATAACAAAATTTGGTCCTCTTAAACATCTTTTTAATAAAATAGACCTATCGGGATGCTTAGCTAAGTGGGTGATGTTCTTAACTGAGTTTGACCTTAAGTTTTTTTCACAAAAAGTAATCAAAGGACAAACCTTGACTGATCACTTAGTTGATGTGCCTTCTTCTCTTGCTTTACCTAATCATGACTCTTTTCTTGATGACAATGTCTTGACAATAGATGTTAAAACATGGGAATTGTATTTTGATGGATCTAAGTGTAGCAAAGGTTTTGGTGTTGGAGAAGTATTAATTCCACCCGAAGGAAATCCTATTCCCTTGTCATATCAATTCAATTTCCTATATACAAATAACACAGCTAAGTATGAGTCATTAATTGTTGGATTGCGAGCTACTTTAACCATGGGTGCCAAAGATATCAAGATCTTTGGTGATTCACAATTAGTGATTAAACAAATAAATGGAGTATATCAAACTAAACATGGAAAATTATCAAATTACAAGGATCTTACAATGCAATTATTAGAGAAGTTTGAATCATTCACCATTGGAAACATCCCACAAAAATACAATCAACATGTAGATGCAGTGGTAAGTGTAGCCTCTCTTATATCCCAACATGATCCTTCAACAAACTTCACCTTTTTTATTCATCCAATCATGAAACCTTTGATTGATACCCAGTTAGAATATGTTTTACCAACAACTCAAGAATACTTGTGAGAATGGTATGATACAATATATAATTATTTAAAATATGGCACCATTCCTGAACCCACAATGACCAATACTCAAAATCGTTTACACAAACTAGCAACTAAATACATAATCCTTGCCGATTTCTTATATAGGAGATCCTTCAATGGTCTCTTACTGAGGTTCTTAGGGACTCTAAAATTCCTATAGCCCTTGACCAGGCCCATGCTGGTGCCTATGAGGGTCATTCTGGAGGACAATCATTAGTGCAAAAACTCATTCGAATAGGATACTATTGACAAAATATGGAAAAAGACTACTTTGCTTATGTTAAATGATGTCACAAATGTCAAGAACATAGCAATCTAATTCATGCACCTACTTTTGAGCTTCATGCCCAAATTCCCATTTTGTCATTTTCAATATGGGGATTGGATCTCATTGGAAAAATTTCACCATCCTCTATCAAACATACATTTATCATTACAACAAAAGACTACTTGACAAAATGGGTGGAAGTTATTGCTCTTCAATCTAGAAGTGCTTAAGTAATTTTTCGCTTCATATTGGAACACATAATTGCTCAATTTGGATTTCCTTCCACAATAGTTTTAGACAATGGAACCCCATAAATAAGAATAATGACGTGAATAAATTTCTTGAAACATTCAACATTCAACATCGATTTTCCACACCATACTATCCACAATCCAATGGACAAGTTGAAAGCACTAATAAGATTCTAGAAGAAATCCTAAAGAAAACTATTAAAAAAAATCATAAGGATTGGCATACACAATTACATTATGCACTCTTTGCTTATCGAATGAGTGTTAGATTATCTATGGGAACTACACCCTATAACCTTGTTTATAGTATTGAAGTGATCATGCCCTTGGAGTTAGAAATTCCTACCCTACAAATTTCTCTTCAAGACCTTATTGATCATACCACTTACAAAGAACAAATACTACACCACCTTGAGATGCTCAATGAAAAGTGCATCAACACTCTTGAGCACCTCCTGGACTACATTAAACAATTACAATGAAAAACACAATAATCAGGTCATTCCTTAGACATTTAGTAAGGGCGATTTCGTTCTTTATGAGAATCAACGCAATACTATTGTTGACTATGAAGACAAAGGTAAGTTTAGCCCTAATTGGTTGGAACCTTACATAATCGATACTAGTTATGGGTGTAGCGCTTACATATTAGAAAATCTCAATGAAACACCACTTAAGCAACCTATTAATGTCATGCATTTGTGTCGATACTATATCTAGTCTCTTTCAATAGTATGAATGATAAAGTAGTGTTGTCTAAAGTTATTTGGTTATATCCTAAATACTTTCACATTGCTTCGTTCTTGACAAACGATCATGTGTATGTCTTCAACACTAAGGTGATTATTTAATTTATTTTTATAATCACTTTAGGTTTTATTCTATTCACCCTCGTGTTATGTTAAATTTCACCCTTATATAGATAATAGGCGTATTTAATTTAACATACTCTCTTTAAAATAACAATGTTGCATCTGTTGTGCCCTTAGCACACATGCCCCGTTTAGAATGGGGACCCTCTTTTCTTTCGCCTTGTTTTGCGTGCCTCCCTTTCTGATGTCTCAGATGGTCAATGTTGCTTTAAAGACCCACCATAAATTAACCATGCCTTCCCCTTTTGGTTTTGCTGTGTTCCGATGCCTCACGGGGTCCCTCTAGCAGTTTGGCCTTGCTAACAACCCTGGGCTCTACCAGGCCCAGGCGTTTGGGATTCTCCCTCTGGGTTTCCCTGTTGGAACTGTCGTTCCCGGTGGCATTTGTTCCGTGTCTTTCTGGACCATCGGGTCCAGATCCCCATCCACTATCTACAAATCTTATGGAAATTTTTTTGCAGTGCCCCACCCTCCAGGCCCCAGACCCCGGAGGTTCACTTCCGAGGTTCTGTCTGTGTTTCGCCATTCGCGATGGCGGACTTCCTATGGCAACCCACCTCTGGGTCCCACCAACCTTTTCACCGACCGTAGTTTGCAGGAGTCCCTCACTGCCATGGGGTGTCCCAGGCCCGACCATCCAAAATTTTGATTCTAGAATTCTGTGATGGTTACGCCGTCCATGACAGTAGATCCCTGGTGGCATCCCGCCCTCCGGGCCCTGACTCGCTTCCCGCTACCACCGTTCAACCGAATGAAAACTTCAGCGACCACCGTCTCGCACCTCCTCGGTCTTCGGGCCCCGACTTTCCCGCCACTGTCGCCAACATTTGAATCCACCAACTTTTTTTGTTGTCATACCTGCAATAAATGTTAACATTAATGGTGGTTAGAGGTATAAAATGCCCACTCCACCCCGTCATTTACATCACAATATTATAGAGTGATTGAACAACCTACCATTTGAAGCCCACCGTCTTCAACATCATCACGATCATCACCCTTAGCATCCTTTTGTTGACCTTAGGTGGATCCCATGTCTCCCCACATAGCTTGTTTGAGGTAGGCCATCTGTTTGCGCTTCCTGAGCTTCATTTCATAATTTCAAGATATTTAAATGAATGAAAAAACATTAAAAGGGCATAGGGTAGTAAAACATGAAATTGCGCACGAAACCCATGTATTAGAAAATCAAAAAATCCCTCTAGAGAGCCCTCCTCGTCCATCCAGAGTTTCTCCTTGCCGTGGCTATTCTATGCATAGGGAGAAGGTCCTCATGGGGCCCGAAACCCACCTTCACTGTCTATTAATAAACCTCCGAACAATCTTGACGACGACAATGCCACCTTCTGGGCCTGGTTCGTCGGACTTCTCCTTTCAGAATTCTGCTTGCATTCCACCATGCCTAAGCTGCAAACTCCCCTTGCCTCCCGGCTGCCAGATCCTGACACGCTCCTCACTGTGAAAAGCTTAAAGATGAACATGCATCCAGTGGGTTTCTCGGGCCTGGGACCCCGAGGTTCTACCTCCAGGGATCCCTGAGTGCTTAGCCATCATCCACGGCGGGACTCATCCGGCGTCCTGCCCTAAGGACTCCACCTTCGTTTCCACTGCTGCCAGGAGATTTAAAACCATTACATCGTTATCACCTCTAGGCTCTAGACATCAGTTATCCTCACTCCCTTTTCCGCCATCCCCACAGCGAACTCATCGATGTTGTCCGTGCTCTGGACCCTACCCTTTGCCTCGTTGTTGGCTTATCTTTTCGCATCGGTGTCCCTCACACCTCTCAGGCCCCTGTGTCCAGAATTCCATTCTTGGAAGTCTGCCTTTCTCCTGCCATCCGGGAGATTTCATCCTGTCCATCTGATTTTCGGGCCCTGGGATCCCGTATGCCACTGGGTGGCACATGAACTGTTAGCGGCCTTCTGCTCACCGGTCTCCGTTTCCCGGGACTCCTGTCCTCGGCCGCTGTTGCTAAACGAGAACCCTACCCAGCATCCCGACCTCCGGGCTCTGCCCTGCTGATTGCCGCCTGACTTAAAATGCAAAAGCAGGTTGTCGAGTTCTTATTGCTGAACTTCCCCTCCCAGACTTCCGTCTGATGTTTGTCGTCCCAAACGGCTAAGTTTGAGTGCCTTCCCGGTGTCGCCGACCTGAACCCTTAGAAATGAAATGACATATAGCCAGCCGCCCTTTGTCCCTCCGGGCCCCAGACCCCGAAGTTCCATCCCTGGATTTTCATTTGTTGTCTGCCTTCCCAAACTGCTATCTCCAGACAACTTTCCAGCTTGAGACTTCCGAGCTCTCCTAAGTCGATCCAAATGAACCGAAATCTGGAATCTAACTTTGACCCACATGTTGAATTTCGGTCCTCTCCATTGCCAACCTCTTGAAATGCTGAAATCTAAATGAGGGAAGTCTCTAGGGGCCTTCCACTATGTTTTCCCTTCCAAACAGCATTCCTGCCAGGGATGTCTGGCCCTCCGGACCAGAATTGTCTAATTGCCCTTAATCAAAGATCAATAACATCTTGAGATGAAAGTTCATGATATGTTTGATTGGTTATTTGAAATAGATGTTGTTTTCAAGATGTTGACTAACATGAATGCTTTTGATGATCTATTGTGCTAACTTTTCCCTTGCTTATAGAATATATGGAATCAGGTGCAAGAACTTCAGGGGCATCCACCGAAGGGGACAAGGGGAAGAAGTCAGGAAGGACCCCTCGAGGGAAAGAAGACAAGCACCAGATGAAGTACCAATTCTACGATGACCCACTCCACTCAAAGGTCACAACAGACTGGAAGGAGATTACAGACACTAACATTGGCCACGTTGATATTGATGAATTCACACATAGAGTCAGGGTCAACCTGACGACAAAGAATGCCAGATTGATAAGGCAGAGTGGAATAGCTAAGGATATCAGATTCCCTCCATCCCTCGTGGCACCCGAATTAGTCATGGCTTGCCGAGAAGCATACCAAACCGATACAACGATAATTGTTGATAAGGAGGGAAAAATTCTTGCTAACATGTCACCAAAGGGAATCACCAAGACCTTCCACATTCCCACATTCCAATAGATGGAGGTCCCCACATTAGAAGAATGCCAGGTGGCATGGGATAATAATCTGACTAGATGCAAGAAGTCGATAAACCTACATTGGCTCAAAGAAAGATGGGGCAATGTTGTGAAGGTTCCTCAGTAGCTCTTTCGTAGCAATTTCCATGAGGATTACCATGACCTGGTAACCATGTTGAGTAGGGTTATGGGTCTTCCTATGGCCACCTACTTTTCAGGAGTGGATGTCATACTTCATTGAGTAGATCTTGTGTGGAAATGAGGACGTCACAACAAAGGCTTCGTTCTACTATGGAGGAATCATAAGCAACTGTTTCCATGAGCAGTTTGTCAACGTAAAGGAGAGCTCCAAGTTTTACATGACTTCCTACCTTGTCTACTCTTTGGCAGATCAAAGATAGTACAACGAGTTGTTTGTGGCACCCGATCAGGGGCAGAAGTGGGGACTCAAGGCCTTTGATAAATATCTATAGCTCCAATACCAGAACTTCAAGAGGGACTACTACAGGGTAAATGACGCCTTCATTGGCCATGTCATCAGGTTAATTGCTAGAGACTTCGAGAGGAGGGTCTCACATAGTGCTAGAGAACTTTTGAAGCAATACGCCTTCCTTTATATCTAGTACCCAAAGTTTACGTACATCCACACCTAGGGCTTCATTGAAAGGCGGAATAGGCTGCCCCGATACCCCAGCGACAGAATCATCCTCCTGCAGCTTTCTTGGCAGCTCCAACACCTGCAGGAAATCTTCAGCAACAAACATATAGCAAGGACCTCTTATCCCATGACCCTTAGCCAGGGCATGTACCGATTACAGACTTCCCAATGTGCTGGTAACTCCAAGAAGGAATTGAATGAGTACCATTTTGACCTGCACACTGCTCGCCCACAGATGGACCCGCATGGCCATGTAAGGAGGGCGCTGGGGTTAGCATATGCCCATCTCCATCTCATTGAGGATTTCTAGGCCGACTGCCAAGATGACAAAGAAGTGTGCGCAAGGCACTACATGTGAATGACTGTGTAGTTTTTAAGAAGGGTGCAACCATTTCTGGTACCGGACCAAGTCAAGGAGGACGAGTCTACTATCATGTATCTGAGGTACCCTATAGTTGCCAACTTTCCAATACCCTCAATTGACTGGGATGAACAGGAGGTCAATGACTTAGACACTATAACCCAACCAATCTTAACTCGTACCAAGGAGTGGATTAATGGGCAGGTGGCTCATCTAAAGCAACAAGGAGTAGTATTGACCTATGAAGGGCTCAAAAGCAAGTCGAGTGCCACTGAGGATGTTGCTGCCACCACCTCAACTAGCGGGACCTCCAAGTGTCCTCCGGTCACTAGGCTCAGGAAAAGAAAAGGAATAGAGACTGAGCAGTCCCCAGATCCTAAGGCCCATGCAAAGAAAGAAATAGGAGGTTCATCCCCCAAAAGGCTTAAATAGGCAGAAGGTGCAGAAGAATTGTAACCTCCCTTGGCTCTCCCTACCCCTCCTATTGCACCACCCACCTCCCTGGCTACGGTCACCACTTCCCCGCCAGGAGTGGACATTTCTATCTATCTTGCCCCTTCACCTCCAGCCGAATCGGTAATAGTCATTGACTCCTCTTCTGGCATGACAACTCCCCCTTCTTTTGCTGCCATGTTGCTAATTACATCACTTCCCCTGGCAACAATAATCACACCCTTTCCCATTGCCGCAATGCCCGAGGCTCTTACAAGACATATGCAAAACCTTCCCCCTGAGCTCTCCCAAATCTTGATGGATCCAACTCTCCAAGCAGCCCTTGCCCAAGTCCTTGCAACTGCTCAACCTTCATAACCACCAACAGGGCCACCAGCCATGGAAGCCATAATCCTAATCTCAAACGATTTGGAGGAACGAGAGAGGGAAGCCTCGATGTTTATTGAGGAGGAGGCTGATGAGTATCATGAGCACCCAGAGTATGAAACTGAACCATTGATAGGGTGGTTTATGAGGAGGAGGAGATGGGCTCTTCTGAGAGTGGGGACGAGGAGAATGGCTCGGGTGCTAAGGAAATCATTCAAACCTTTGCTGATGACCTTGAAGAGGAAATGGCACAATAGCTGAAGAACATTGAGGAAAAAAATGAAGGATCACCACATGATGAAGAAGGGTAGCCACAAGAGGAACAACAACTAAAGGATTTGACTGAGGCTGAAACCCATATTGTCAAAAGCCCCGAGGTTAGGGGTACTAAGAGAAATAAGGAAGAAGAAACAACAAGAGAAGAAAGTCCCATTCGGCAACCATCCACCATGCTACCTGTCAAACGCCTCGTGTTCGTTCATGACTCTGATGAAGAGGAGGAGGATGCTGCCAAAGAGAAAGGGGAATCCCTAAAAGAAAAGGAAGCAGAAATCCTGGCATTAACTAAGAAGGGCGAGGGTGACCGTGATTCACCCAAGAGGAAATCTGTTGTGCCTGAGTGGTTGGAGAAGTAGCTCGAAGAAAAAACCCCTGTGCTAAAGGACTCAAGGGCAAGGCTAGAGGCCATCTTGGCTCGAGCCCAAATCACAATGAAGAAGGAGAAGAAGCCCAAGGTCTGATCCAGAGTAACAATGGATGCTTTCGGCTCCCGAGCGGCACAAATTGCAATTCCCACAATTGGCCAGGCTAGGGTAAGCTATAACATCTCTACCATAGACCTAGGAATTGCAACCAGAGAGTAGAAGGTCGAGCACCTTGAGGAGTCAGTGGCTATAGTGGTGCACCTGATAAAGTAGGATAAAATCTCAAAGGATGAGCTCAAGGCACAGGTCGCAGCATTAACAGATTATATACAACAATGGTCTTCAGTAGACGACCTACCTACTACATCCATGGATGCACCTTAGCTACTTTCCAAGGAACAGATCGATAAGATGGAAAGAAGAAAGAACTTGGAGAAGACCACCGAGGATTGGTTCTGACAAGTCTCATACATTAGAAACATGAGAATTAGCCTAGCTATGCGAACAACCAACAAGTTCTTGGATCTAATGCAATCTCTAGAGAGCACAAAGAAATTCTCCACCAATTTCCCTGCAACTTATGACTCCACCTTTCCAAGGATTGAAGCTATCCTTCAGATGCCTGAAGCCACATGGGAGGCGAAGCTTGCATTTAAGAAAGAAGATCACTGGCTGATGGATGTGTGGCATAGAGACTTTAACAACCGGAAGGAGAGGTTAGAGAAAATCATAAACAATGTGGATCCGGACATGGAATGGATCAAAGAAATCCGGGTAGAATGCACCTGATACCTTCAAATGATGATGGGCTATGATATGCCCACTGTGCAAATGGATCCAGAAAAGATAAAACCCTACTTTCAGGAGAACATGAAGGATGGGATGGTTGGAGAAATCACAACGAAATTCCTGAGTTTTGCTACCCACACCTTTGATCAATCGGAGTTGTTCAGAGACCAAGGCTCAAAGTATGATGAGGATTGGAAAAGGCTAGAGGATAATGCAAAGGAGTGGAGCTACCAGGTGTTGTGATGTGAAATCCTTGAAATAGACAAGCTCCAGGCAGTTGTCCTCAAATACATATAACACACAACTTCCGAGGGACAAGAGGACAACCCTGCCAAAGATGAAGACCATTCTGAAGAGTAGCTATAGAAAAACAACAATCTGCTAAATGACAAAAGAGCTACAGTGCTATTAGCAAGAGGACGAAATAGGGAAGAGACAAAATGTAATTTTTAAATTACTAGATATTGGGGGGTAGGTGAAACCCTATTTTGTAATGAATCTTAGCCATTCATTAGACTTTTGGAAAACTATAAATAGGCCCCTCCTCTCATTTGCAAAGAGAGTTGAGTTGTTGTAAAGACATGCTGCAAAAATTTATAAGGAAAAGACATTGACTTGGTGTATTTTCTTGGTTTCTCTCATGTTACTTGATTCAGTCTCCAATGTTAGATGTTTGACTTAGATTTTACTGCTGTTTTAGTTAGCTATCTTCTTTCTTTGGATAGATTTTAGAAATGTTGTTGGGTGACTATGAAAATTTCTGCCATGTTGATGATTTCTTTGTCCATACTTTTTGTTGTTTGTTGATTGTCGACAGCTGTGCAAAGTTAGCCTATACTTGAATTTGAAGCTGCTCCAAACATTTATCTTTGATTCATGCATGTATGTGGTGGATAAAGGATAAAATATCTGCAGACCTTAGAAGATAGCACAATTTCCATGATACTGTGAAATTCCTAGTTAAGTGGGATATTGTTTTGAGGAATTGTCCATTGTAGGAACTCCATTGTCATTGTTCATAGCTAATTGCAAACTTAGAAACTTTCCCTCTTCCTCGCCTTCTTTTCCTTTTTTTTAATAACTGGCCTATACTAAGGTGCATTGCACATTGTAAAGTCAAATCCAACAACAAAATGGAGTCCAAGATTGTTGTTTGAACCTATAGCCAATGCATAACAACTTCCCATCCTAAGAAATCCATTTCAAGATCCCACTTCCATGCTTTGTATCCTTGTCACACATTTCTTGCGTAAGACTGCCTTGTGATTCCAGCAAATCACATCAAACAACTGAAATATTCCAAGCATTGTTAAGACCTGACATTAGAGACCTTGGGATAGTGTTCTGCAATCTGATTGTGAAATATTGTCTTTCAAGAGAGGTAGTGCACCTATGCACTACCTATGTTGAAAAGTGCACAAAAATAACATCAATAGAACTGGCGCTAGAAGGAGGGCTGCCAGTGGAAATACTAAGTTAAGGGTTAAAGGTGAAGTTGGATCGAATTGGATCATTCTCCCCAGAGATATTTCAAAGAGTTCTACGGTCAACGCCATACAAGGGAGAATTTGAAGAATTGCAGCCTCCTACGAGGGCAAAGAAAGCTCAAGGAAGTAGCGTTGCCTCTTCGTCTTCCTCCATTCCATCTACCTCCATTCCACCCTCACCTTCGTTTGGTTGGCCTTCGTCCTCCACCCAACCATCTCAAACTGCATTTGCACCTCCTATCTCTGGCAGCCAGGGGCTTGCTCATTTCCCAGCCCTTCCAGCCCAAGGTACAGTCCAGTCAGTCGTAGCTCAAGTATAGTCCCAGATTGTTGTTGTATTGCAAATAGAGCCCCAAATTTTTGTCTTCCAATAGTAGATACCACCTTCGCCACCCTCCATAGCTTGGTTAGCACATAACCCTTCGCCGATACATTTTTCTTCCTACAATGATATGCCCAAGAATTTGGAGGGCTTTTGTTCAAAGTTTCATCTGCGCAACCTACAAAGAATAGCTGAGGAGCATATCAAAATATTCGAGACAACGATCACCAAAATGCAAGTTGACCACAAGGACATTGCATGTCACCTCTTTCTGCATTCATTGGGGGAAGAGGCCTTCTATTGGTACATTGATCTACCGAGGGGATCCATTACCTCATGGAACTTGATGAAGAATGTCTTCCTACAGAGATACAAGATCCCCATCAGCCCTTCAGAGCTTTACCAACAGTTCATGTTTGTCAGGAGGGAAGTCAGCGAACCTATTGGCTCCTTCAATGACCGCCTCCTTCGGGCCTACACAAGGCTTCAAGATTCATACCTCCATAATGATGCAGTGGCTCTCCTGGTCTATTATGCGGTGCTAGACAACCTCACATCGGCCTTGGTAAAGAGGATGCGCCCATTGCTCACTACCCTGGTGACCGCCTATGCGGAAGCCATTATCGCCAGTGCAGACTTGAGGCAGAATATCTCTGGCCCACTACCTTCTTTGGGGCCGGTAGCCCACCCAATGCAGATTCAGGGGCTTAATTAGGTGTTTGCTCACCAAACCCCTCTTATGAACAAAGTACCTCAATTGCCTATGGTACCACATCCAGGACAACCATTGAATTATGCGCCTCCCGCGCCTTCCTATTTGCAGCCTCAACAGTAGTATAACTATTCTCAGGCTGCTCCACAATAGTAGGCATATCCCCAGCAGCCCTAGGTGTCATTGTACCTATTGCAACCGGAGTTTCCTCTAGCCTATCAGAATTAGCCGGCAGCCTCACCCACTTTTCTCCAAAATCAGGTGTCGTTGCCCAGGAATGGGACTGAGAAAGACAAGTTAGAGGAACTGACAGAGATGATAAAGAAAATGTCCATGGAAATGACGCACCTAAAGAATCAGAATAACCAGTTGCAGGCATCCTAGCATAATTTCCAGGCCAATCTTAACTAGGACAATAGGGATAATCGAGAATTAGGCACTTCCTCTAGGAAAAATTATGATAGGGGGTAGAACACTAATCAAAATGCAGAAAGGAGACCCTCTTAGAGATAGAATCACATGTGGAACACTAGGCCCAACATTGGTGATGTCCTTATGCCTTTCGATCAACTAGCAAGCAACGAAAAAATGTCCAACGGTGTATACCTAGCTGAGGCAACCTTGTCCAGATGGTGTCAAATCTACAAAACCAGCAGACATTCTAAGTTGGATTGTCCCGAGTTCCAGACAACTACTGAAATCTTCTAGGTGGAGGTGCAAAACATAGTCGACAATGTCGGCTGTAGGGACATCATTCCATCTGAGCCATATGATTCCTCTTGTCTTATGGTTAATCAAGTGTCATTCCTGCGGGGTGACCGCAACGAGCCTAAAGTCGACTCTACTCCTATTGAGGATGAAGAAGCGCAAGACATAAGTAATGAAAAAACTTTGGCTCAGCTCTTTCATTCAGTAGATAATGGTCTGGTAGATGAAGAAGAACCATTTGTAGATGAGGTCCACATGTTCCATCAAAGGTCGACTCCCTACTTCCTTACAAATAGACAGGCGGGTGGACCCTTTACAACTTCTACCCCACCAAACAATTTCACCACTCCGCCTGATCCTAATGCCGGCAATAACCTTGGGCTTCCTCACATACCTGCCCAATACCTCAATAAGAATAGATCTCAAAACCAGTCACAAAATCAGCCTCAAGGCCAATCCCAAAATCCATCTAGTGAAACAAAGGTCCAACCTCCTAGTTCCACCATAAGCCAAGCTTTTAGTTCAGAAATTGAACAAATGGGTGAATATGTAGCAGAAGAGTTTAGGAAGGTAAAATTTAGTTTATTAGCCCTCGAATTACTCAAAGTCTACGCTATAAGGCATGCCTTCTTTAGGGTTTTTAATGGGACTCCATCTTCTAGTACAACACAAGAAACACCAGCTAAGAGGGTTACCTCTAAAAAGCCTAGGAAAGAACTAGAGATATAGACGAATACTGGAAAAAGCAAGGATGTTCCTGTGAATCAGTCTGCAAGTAAAAAAATTGAAAAAGAGTCAGAAAGGGCTAATAGGCAGCTTTCCAAGGACCAACTATTTAGACAAACCAAGGACATGGGCAATGATAAGAACAAAGTTCAGATAGCTCACATGGACATGCATACGGGCATCTTCTAGGGGAGACCGAAAACTCCCCCTTTCCTGACCACCATTAGGGTCTTTGGGAAGAACATGCATAACTACCTACTCGATTCAGGAGCGTCTACCAATGTCATGCCCTTGGCAGTATGCAAGGCTCTCAGCATCACCCCAACGCCTTCAAAGAGGAAGGTGACCCAGCTAGACAAAATAGAGATCAACATCATAGGTGAAATAAACCATATCTCGATGCAGATTGCTATAGACCCACAGATACAATAGGTCATTGATATTCAAGTGGCTGACATTCCTGATGTATACAGAATCTTCTTGGAAAGGGAATTCAACAAGGCACTAAATGGGTACATTGCCATAGACCTATTTCATATGTGGCTACCATGGAAGGGGCTGCCAAATCAAATCCGTATCGACCGTGAACCCCGTATGAAGTACATGATCATAAAGTATAATAATATCAACGAGGTGTTGTTTTCCAAGACCAACTTGGGGAATTACCACCCTTTCACCAACCATAATGAGGTTGATCCCCAGGAAGAATATGCGGATGAAGTGTTACTAGTGTTGTGTAGTCCTTCAACCAATTCTACACGAATGCCCCCAGACATAGAAGTGTTGATAGAAGCCGATGATGAGCCTGATAAGGATGATGACTGGGGACTACTCAGTGGTTTCTAGGAATTTATTGAAAAGTGCGCAAGGGATTAGCTTAGCCTAGTGGCCCGAATGAATTTACAAGATCTCTTGTTGCCAAATTGGTGTAGGGTTCACAATGCTACACATTCCAAATTTGATTGTTGCTTATGTCAAGCAGTAGTTGCACATGTTAAAAAATTAGTTGTTTCTCAGATAGAAACGCCAAAGGATACACCAGCAGAACCACGGTCTGTTGACCATTGCATCAAACTAAAAAATTCCCCTAGGGTCACAGGACTAGCCACCTAGTTGAAAAGAAACAGATGCTCAATCAGACTTGAAGATAAGGAACCCTCCGCGTGCTAGACGCTATGATTTGATGGATCCAAGTCCAGGCAGGGAGCTGGAGCTGGGTTCAAACTCATCAGCCCAATGGGTAATACATTTCTAGCTGCCCATAGATTGCAATTCTATTGCACCAACAACATAGTGGAATACGAGGCCTTAGTCCTTGGCCTTCTCATGGACTTGAAGAAAAAATGTAAAAATGCTACAAGTTTTCAGGGATTTTGAGCTTGTGGTTAAATAGGTCAGGAAGTTGTATTCTTGTCATGACCGAACACTTACAAACTATAGACATAGGGTTTGGGATCTCTTGGAGGGCTTAGATGCATTTAATATACAATTGATCCCTCGTACTCAGAATCGTACAACTGATGCCTTGGCTCAAGCCGCTAGAACTTTACAACCCCTCTCTCTGTCTTGGCTCAAGAAATTCACTGTTGAGCTAACATCCATGCCATTGGTCCTAAATAATGTTACTCACTTGCAAGTCTTCAATGACGATAAGCATATCCTTCAATTCATCACAAGTTCCAATGTCTTCGCAGCTCAAATAATTGATGAAGTTGATCTGTAGGAAGCCAAACTAGACATAGAGGGGGTTATTAACCTCAAAACTAATATGATCCCTAGGGGTATGGTTCAGTTGGAACACATATTTGACTTGGACCAAATTAGAGATCAGGATTAGCAAATGAAAAATGAGGCTATAAGCAACCAGTGCAATGCTCACAACCTTGGGACGGCCGAGGAGATCAGGAATGTTTTTATCAACAAGATGTGCACACCAGAAGAAAAGAAGGGAATCACGGATGCATTGCAGTGGTATCATGTCATAGTGGAATGGAGCTACGAAGATTTAAAAACTTATGACACTTCTATCATCACTCACACCATCCCCCTTAAGACAGAAGTGAGGCCATTCCACCAGCGACAGCACCCTATTAATGCCCTGCTGGAACCTGTCGTTTACAAAGAGGTACAAAAGTTGCTCTCAGCAAGAATCATTTTTCTAGTTAGGAATTCCACATGGGTGGCCAATTTGTTCTCGGTTAGAAAAAAGAATGGAGAGATCAGATTATGTGTAGATTTTTGTAATCTGAACCGTGCCTCGGAGAAAGACAATTATCCAGTACCTTCATTAGATGAGGTGTTGCAGATCGTCAATGGATCCCAGATGATGTCTTTCCTCGATGCATACTCCCGGTATAACCAAGCAATGGTGCAATATGAGGATCGTCACAAGACGACGTTCACCATGAAGTGGGGGACGTTCACGTACAAGAGAATGCCTTTTGGGCTCATCAACGCCAGTGCCACTTTCCAACATGCCATGGATATCACCTTCAAGGACCTAATTGGCAAATGTATAATCATCTACATGGATGATTTGAATGTATTTTCTAAAAGGCGGGGCGATCACATCTTTGACTTATGTAAGGTATTTCAGAGATGCAGGGAGTTTGGGGTTTCCCTTAACCCCAAGAAGTGCATTTTTGGAGTGACTGAAAGCAGATTGCTTAGGCATATCATCTCAGAATAGGGAATCTCCATAGATCCAGAACATATCGAGTCCTTACTAAAAATCCTGCCCCTAGGAAGCAAGAAAGAATTAAAATCTTTCTTTGGAAAGATCAACTTCATCCAGAAATTCATCACAGGTTTTGCGGAGATTGTTAAACTTCTCAATGCTATGCTCAAACAAGATGCCAAAGTTGAATGGGCGCCTGACGCCAAAAAATCCTTCGAAGAAATCAAATGGGCCATTGCTAAGGAACCTATGTTAGTTAGCCCGGATTATCTAAAGCCTTTCTACATCTACTCATTTGCTTTTGAGCATTTTTGTGCTAGCATGTTGACCCAAAAGGATGATGAAGGAAACGAGCATCTGATCACCTTTATGAGTGCTCCCTCAAGGATGTTGAATTGTGATATCACAACATTAAAAAGTAGGCATATGCTCTCGTCAGAGGGGTAAATAAATTTAGACACTATATCCTACGCAATAAGGTGTTTGCCATTGTCCCCGACCTAGTAGTAAAAACACTACTCATGCAAAATGAATTGGGCGAAAGAAGGGCTAAATGGGTCACCCTGCTCCAAGAATATGACATGGAAATCCAACCGATGAAACTGGTAAGAGGACAGGCACTCACCCACACAATTGTTGAAACCGTAGCAGAAGCTGGACCCGAACTCACTATGCAGCAATACCAGCTTGAAGATGTCTCAGCCGGAGAGTGGTACCAGAATGTCGTCTACTATTTGTTGAACATAAGTGTTTGCCGCACCTGCAAGGAGTCCAAAAGTAGGCCCTGAGATTAAAAAGTAATGGTTACATGTTGCAGGGTTCCATTCTCTACAAGAAGAACCATGAAGGCATTTATTTAAGATGCTTCGGCAAGGAAGAAGCAGATCGAGTCTTGAAAGAGTTCCACAACAAATTTAGTACAAGCCATGGCCCTAGTTCTTCCATAGCACATCAAATATTAAAAGCAGGGTATTATTGGCCAACCGTCTTCAAGGATGCCCATTGCCATGTTCGTTCATGTCATACATGCCAGATTGCTGCCACCAGGGAAAAAAATGCTACTATCCCACTATAACCTGTGCTGGAGGTAAGGTCGTTTGCTCAATGGGGACTCAACTTCATCAGTCCGGTAAGCCCTCCATCATCTGTGGGACATAGGTACATTCTTACCGCTACTGATTACTGTACTAGGTAGATGGAAGAAATATTATGTAAGCAATGAACAACTGAAGTAGTGATTAATTTCCTAGAAATTTTCATTTTAAATCACTTTGGTTGTCCTTATGCTTTGGTATGTGATAATGGACCTGTGTTTGCTTCATTAAAATTTGCTAGTTGGGCATTTGACTATGGGATTGCCCTTAAATTCTTATCTAATTACTACCCTCAGGGCAACGGCCTTGCTGAGTCCACGAATAAAAACCTGATTACTGTGATTAAGAAGCTGCTAGATAGGAATCCCAAGTACTGGCATATCCAACTCCCTTTCGCCCTTTGGGCTGATCGCACTCACCACAAGGCTGCCCTTGGTGATTCCCCGTTCCACCTTGTTTATGGCCTAGAACCTATATTTCCCATCCATCTGAAGATTCCTACTCTCTAGTTCATCAACGATTTTTATGAGGGAGGAGATCGTAGGGAAGCTTCGTTAGCTGAGCTCTTGCATTTAGAGGAAGTCCAAAACCGTGCAATAAAATTTTTTTCCAAACATTAGGGTGTAGTTAAGAGATGGTTCGACCACCAAGCCAAGATCAAGGCCTTTAGAATTGCAGATCTCATCCTATATTGGGACAAGGCCCATGAGAAGAAAGGGGGACACAACAAATTTAAAAAGCTTTGGCTTGGCCACTTTCAAATAGCTGAGATTTTGGGAGATAATTCCTTCCGCCTAGAAACCTTGACTGGTGAGAACGTCCCGTTGCGAGTCAATGGGCAACACTTGAAGCATTACTTCTGGGCTTGAGCTCGTTCGAGCTCATCGTTGTAAATACTTGTACATAGGTTTGGGTAGTTTGCTTTCTAGCCTGCTTGCGTTTTGTTTACGTCGCTCTTTTGTTTTCTCCCTCTCGATAGTTTTGTTTCAAAAGTTGTTTCCGGCCCCTTTGTGGTGGTCGTGCTTGCTCGACAAGTGGTTCACTTTGCTGTCTGTTCTTTGTATTCTTCAGCTAAACATTCACTCTCGATTATCGATCTTTGAAAGCTACCCGTGAATGATTTTACTTGCTTGAATTTTGCTTAGAACTTGACCCTTAGCTAGATCTTCTTACACACATCTCGGATCTTGCACAAAACACATAATAATCATTTCTAAAGGACCGTGCCATGGTTGTTATGACACCCCAGCAAGTGAAAAATCTCAAGACTGCTCCAGTGACCACTGCAGTCTCAAACCCATTATAGGCTTCAATGCTTACCCAGTCGAACTAAATGATAAAAGAGAAGCAAAATATGAAAGCAAAAGAAAAAAAGAATTTTGAAACATGGAAATAAATGACCGTATGGGTGTTCAGATAACTCTACCGGGGCTATGGATGCCTGGCTGAAAGTAGAGAAATATCTGTGAGATTGCAGCGACATCTCCCTTGGGGCTGTGGACGCCTGACTGGCAGCGGAGCAATGTCCAAGTTACTTTTGGTGTTAGACGATTTATGTAGCTCGCTCGGTTGAATTGGTAACCTTGGTCACTATCCCAAGGAAAAGAATGAACTCACTATACAAACACTTCTAAGGTGTCCTGTAAGCTGACCCAATTAAGGATCTTGTCCTCCCAGATTCATCTTTGGAAGCCACTCCTGGTCTGCAAAACCAGAGATTCTAGGTCCTGAATGAATATTTATCCTTAAAACGCTTGGGAGCATTCTGTAGTGGAGTCGCCATTTGTTGTGCCCTTAGCACACACGCCCCGTTCAGAATGGGGACTCTCTTTTCTTTCACCTTATCGGGTCATTTTTGTCGCTGCCTCATTTTGCATGGCTCCCTTTATAATGTCTCAGATGGTCAATGTTGCTTTAAAGACCCACCATAAATCGACCATGCCTTCCCCTTTTGGTTTTGCTGCATTTTAGCGCCTCACGAGGTCCCTCTAGCAGTTTGGCCCTGCCAACGGCCCTGGGCCCTGCCGGGCCCGGGCGTTCGGGATTCTCCCTCTGGGTTTCCCTACTAGAACTACCGTTCCTGGCGGCATCCACTCCGCATCTTTCCGGACATCGGGGTCTGGATCCCCGTCTGCCCTCTGCAAAGCTTGTGGAAATTTTTCTCTAGTGCCCCGTCCTTAGGGCCTCGGATCCTGGAGGTCCACTTTTAGGGTTCTGTCTGTGTTTCACCATCTGCGACGACAGACTTCCTGTGGTGACCCGCCCCCAGGTCCCGCCAACCTTTTCGCCGACTGCAGTTTGCAGGAGTCACTCACTGCCATGGGGTGTCCCAGGCCCGACCGTCTGGAATTCCGTGATGGTTCTGTCATCCATAACAGCGAATCCCTAGTGACATCCTACCCTCTGGGCCCCGACCCACTTCCTGCCGCCGTCTCGCGCCTCCCCAGCTGTTGGGCCCCGACTTTCCCACTGCCATCACCGACATTTGAATCCACCAACTTTTTTTTCCACCATACTTGCAATAAATGCAAACATTAATGGTAGTTAGGGGTATAAAATTCCCACTCTGACCCATCATTTTCATCATAGGATTACAGAGCTATTGAACAACCTACCATTTGTAGCCCACCGTCTTTGATATCATCATGATCATCGCCCTTAGCCTCCTTCCGTCGACCGTAGGTGGATCCCATGTCTTTCCACATAGTGTGTTTGAGGTAGGCCATCTGTTTGCACTTCTCGAGCTTCATTTCATGATTTCAAGATATTTAAATGAATGAAAAAACATTAAAAGGGCATAGGGTAGTCAAACATGAAATTGCGCATGAAACCCATGTATTAGAAAATCAAAAAAACCCTCTAGAGAGCCCTCCTCATCGATTCAGAGTTTCTCCTTGCTGCGGTTGTTCTTCGCACAGGGAGAACATCCTCCTCGAGCCCGAAACCAGCCTTCGCCATCCATTAATAAACCTCTGAACAATCCTGATGACAACAATGCCACCTTCTGGGCCTGATTCATCGGACTTCTCCTTTCGGAATTCCACTTGCGTTCCGCCGCGCCTACGCTGGAAACTCCCCTACCTCCCGGCTGCCGGATCCCGACATGCTCCTCACCGTGAAAAGTTCAAAGTTGAACATGCATCCAGTGGGTTTCTCAGGCTCGACACCCAGGGGTTCCGCTTTCGGGGTTCCTTGGGTGTTTTGCCGTCGTCCATGGTAGGACTCGTCTAGCGTCCCGCCTTGCGGACTCTGCCTTCATTTCCGCTATTGTTGAGAGATTTAAAACTGTTACATCGTTATCACCTCTGAGCTCTGGACATCGGGTATCCTCGCTCCCTTTTCCACCATCCCCATGACGAACTCATCGATGTCGTCCATGCTCCAGACCCCACCCTCTACCCCATTGTTGGATTATCTTTTCGTGTCAACATCCCTCGCACCTCACGGGTCTCGGTGTCTAGACTTCCATTCTCAGAATTCTGTCTTTCTCTCGCCATCGAGGAGATTTCACCCAGTCCATCCGATCGCCGGGCCCCGGGCTTCCATATGCCACTGGGTGGCACATGAACTGTTAGCGGCCTTTTGCTCGTTGGGCTCCATGTCCTGGAACTCCTGTCCTCAGCCGTCGTTGATAAACGAGAACCCCGCCCAGCATCCCGACCTCCAAGCTCTGCCCTATCGATTGCCGCCCGACTTAAAATGCAAAAGCATGCTGTCGGGTGCTTTTTGCCGGACTTCCCCTCCCAAACTTTCGTCTGATGTTTTCTGTCCCAAACGATGAAGTTTGAGCACCTTCCCGATGTCACCAACCCGAACCCTCATAAATGAAATGACGTATAGCCTGCCACCCTTTGGCCCTCTAGGCCCCAGACCCTAGAGTTCTGTCCCCAGATTTTTGTTTGTTGTCTGCCTTCCCAAACTGCTATCTTCGGATAGCTTCCAACTTGAGACTTCCGAGCTCTCCTAAGTCGATCCAAACGAACCCAAATCTGGAATCTAACTTTGACCCACATGCTGAATTTTGGTCCTCTCCATTGCCAACCTCTTGAAATGCTGAAATTGAACCATGGGAAGTCTCTGGGGGCCTTCTGCTGCATTTTCCCTTCCAAACAACATTCCTGCTAGGGAAGTCTGGTCGTCTGGGCCCGAATTGTCTAATTGACCTTAATCAAAGATCAATAACATCTTGAGATGAAAGTTCATGATATGCTTGATTGGTTATTTGAAATAGATGTTTTCAAGATGTTGACTAACATGAATGCTTTTGATGATCTATTGTGCTAACTTTTCCCTTGCTTGTAGAATATCTAGAATCGGGTGTAGGAACTTCAGGGGCATCTGCCGAAGGGGACAAGGGGAAGAAGTCAGGAAGGACCCCTTGAGGGAAAGAAGACAAGCACCAGATGAAGTACCAATTCCAGGGTGAGCCACTTCACTCAAAGGTCACAACAGACTAGAAGGAGATCAGAGACACTAACATTAGCCAGGTGGATATTGATGAATTCACATAGAGAGTCAGGGTCAACCCGACAATAAAGAATGCCAGATTGATAAGGCAGAGTGGAATAGCTAAGGCTGTTGGATTCCCTCCATCCCTCGTGGCACCCGAATTAGTCATGGCTTACTAAGAAGCATACCAAACTGATACAAGGACAATTGTTGATAAGGAGGGCAACATTCTTGCTGACATGTCATTAGAGGGGATCACCAAGACCTTCCACATTCCCACATTCCAACAAATGGAGGTCCCCACATTAGAAGAATGCTAGGTGGCATGGGATGATAATCCGACTGGATGCAAGTTGATAAACCTACATTAGCTGAAAGAAAGATGGGGTAGCGCTGCGAAAGTTCCTTAGGAGCTCTTCTGTAGTGATTTCCACAAGGATTACTATGACCTGGTAATCATGTTGAGCAGGGTTATGGGTCTTCCTACAGCCGCCTACTTTTAGGAGTGGATGGCATATTTCATTGAGCAGATCCTGCATGGAAACGAGGACGTCACAACAAAGGTTTCATTCTACTATGGAGGAATCATAAGCAACTGCTTCCATGAGCAGTTTGTCAATGTATAGAAGAGCTCCAAGTTTTACATGATTTCCTACCTTGTCTACTCCTTGGCAGATCAAAGACAGTACAGCGGGTTATTTGTGGCACCCGATCAGGGGCAGAAGTGGGGACTCAAGGTATTTGATAAATATCCACAGCTCTAATACCAAAACTTCAAGAGGGACTACTGCAGGGTAAATGATGCCTTCATTGGCCATGTCATCATGTTAATTGCTGGAGACTTTGAGATGAGGGTCTTCCACAGTGCCAGAGCACTTTTGAAGCAATACGCCTTCCTCTATATCTAGTACCCAAAGTTTACGTACATCCGCACCCAGGGCTTCACTAAAAGGCTGAATAGGCTGCCCCGATACCCCAACGACAGAATCATCCTCCTGGAGCTTTCTCAACAGCTCCAACACCTACAGGAAATCTTCAACAGTAAACATATAGCAGGGATCTCCTATCCCATGACCCTTGGCCAGGGCATGTACCGATTACAGACTTCCCAATGTGCTGGTAACTCCGAGAAGGAATCGAAGGAGTACCATTTCAACCTACACACTACTTGCCCATGGATGGACCAGCATGGCCATGCCATGAGGGTGCTAGGGTCAGCATGTGCCCATCTCCATCACATTGAGGATTTCTGGGCCAACTGCCAAGATGACAAAGAAGTGCGTGCAAGGCACTACATGTGAATGACTGTGTAGTTTTTAAGAAGGGTGCAACCATTTCCAGTACCAGACCAAATCGAGGAGGACAATTCCACTATCATGCATCCGAGGTACCCTGTGGTAGCCAACCTGCCAATACCCTCAATTGACTGGGATGAACAGGAGGTCGCTGACCTGGACACCATAACCCAGCCAATCTTAACTTGTACCAAGGAGTGGATCGATGGGTAGGTGGCTCATCTAAAGTGATGAGGAGAAGTACTGACCTATGAAGGGCTCAAAAGTGAGCCGAGTGCCACTGAGGATGTTGCTGCCACCACCTCAACTGGCGGGACCTCCAAGTCTCCTCCGCTCACCAGGCTCAAGAAAAGAAAAGGAATAGAGACCGAGTAGTCCCCAGACCCTAAGGCCCATGCAAAGAAAGAAACAAGAGGCTCATCCCCCAAAAGGCTTAAACAGGCAGAAGGTGCAGAAGAATTGCGGCCTCCCTTGGCTCTACCTACCCCTCTTGTTGCACTACCCACCTCCCTGGCTACAGTTGCCACTTCCCCACCGACAGTGGACATTTCTATCTATCTTGCCCCTTCGCCTTTAGCCGAATTGATAATAGTCATTGACTCCTCTTCTAGCATGACCACTCCCCCTTCTTCTGTTGTGATGTTGCTAATCACATCACTTCCCCTAGCAACAATAACCACACCCCTTCCAATTGCCGCAATGCCCGAGGCTCTTACAAGACATATGCAAAACCTTCCCCCTGAGCTCTCCTAGATCTTGATGGATATAACTCTCCAAGCAGACCTTGCCTAAGTCCTTGTAACTACTCAACCTTCACAACCACCGACAGGGCCACCAGCCATGGAAGCCATAATGCTAATCTCGAACGAGTTGGAGGAACGAGAGCGGGAAGCCTTGAAGTCTGTTGAGGAGGAGGTTGATGAGTATCATGACCACCTAGAGTACAAACACTAAACCATTGACCCTGGGGTGGTTTATGAGGAGGAGGAGATGGGCTCTTCCAAGAGTGGGGATGAGGAGGATTGCTCGGTTGCTAAGGAAATCATTCAAACCTGTGATGCTGACCTTGAGGAGGAAATGGCACAACAACTGAAGGACATTGGGGCAGAAATAGAATAATCACCACATGATGAAGAAGGGCAGCTATCAGAGGAACAACAGCTAAAGGATTTGACTGAGGCTGAAACCCATATCATCAAAAGCCCCAAGGCTAGGGGTACTGAGGAAAAGAAGGAAGAAGAAATAACAAGAGAAGAAAGTCCCATTCAGCAACCATCCACTAGGCTGCCTGTCAAACACCTTGTGTTTGTTCATGACTCCAATGAAGAGGAGGAGGATGCTGCCAAAGAGAAAGGGGAATCCCTAAAAGAAAAGGAAGCGGAAATCCTGGCACTAACCGAGAAGGGCGAGGGTTACCCTAATTCACCTAGGGGGAAATCTATTGTGCCTGAGTGGTTGGAGAAGCAGCTCAAAGAAAAATCCTTGTCCTAAAGGACCCAAGGGCGAGGCTAGGGGCCATCTTGGCTCGAGCCCAAATCACAACGAAGAAGGAGAAGAAGCCCAATGTCTGATCCAGAGTAACAATGGATGCTTTCAGCTTTTGAGCGACACAAATTGCAACGCCCACAATTGGCCAAGCTGGGGTAAGCTATAACATCTCCACTATAGACCTAAGAACTGCAACCAGAGAGAAAAAGGTCGAGCACCTTGAGGAGTCAGTGGCTACAGTGGTGCACCTGATAATGCAGGATAAAACCTCAAAGGATGAGCTCAAGGCACAGGTCACAGCATTAACAGATTATATACAACAATGGTCTTCAGTAGATGACTTGCCTACTACATCCATGACTGCACCTTAGCTCCTTTCCAAGGAACAGATCGACAAGATGGAAAGAAGAAAGAACTTGGAGAAGACCACCAAGGATTGGTTCCGAGAAGTCTCATATGTCAGAAACATGAGAATTAGCCGCGCTGTACGAATAGCCAACAAGTTCTTGGATCTATTACAGTCTCTACAGAGCACAAAAAAACTCTGCACCAATTTCCCCGCAACTTATGACTCCACCTTTCCAAGGATTGAAGCTATCCTCCAGATGCTTGAAGCCACGTGGGAGGAGAAGCTTGCATTTAAGAAAGAAGATCATTGGCTGATGGTTGTGTGGTGCAGATACTTTGACAACCAGAAGGAGAGGTTAGAGCAAATCATGAACAAGGTGGATCTATACATAGAATGGATCAAAGAAATATCAGAATGTGCCTGATACCTTAAGATGATGACAGACTATGATATGCCCACTGTGCAAATGGATCTAGAAAAGATAAAACCCTACTTCAAGGAGAAAATGAAGGATGGGATGCCTGGATAAATCACAATAAAATTCTTGAGTTTTGCTGCCTGCGCCTTCGATCAATCAGCCCTATTCAGAGACCAAGGCTCAAAGTATGATGAGGATTGGAAAAGGCTAGAGGATAATGCAAAGGAGTGGAGCTACCAGGCACTGCGATGTGAAATCCTCAAAATAGACAAGCTCCAGGCAATCATCCTCAAATACGTAGAACACACAACTTTCAAGGGACAGGAGGACAGCCCTGCCAAAGATGAAGACCTTCCTGAAGAGTAGCTAGAACAAAACAACAATCTGCTAAATGACAAAAGAGCTAGAATGCCATCAGCAAGAGGACGAAATAGGGAAGAGACAAAATGTAATTTTTAAATTACTGGATATTAGGGGGTAGGTGAAACCCTATTTTGTAATGAATCTTGGCCACACAATAAGAATGAATCTTGGCCATTCATTAGACTTTTGGAAAACTATAAATAGGGCCCTCCTCTCATTTGCAAAGAGAGTTGAGTTGTTGTAAGGACATGCTGCAGAAATTTATAAGGAAAAGACATTGACTTGGTGTATTTTCTTGGTTTCTCTCATGTTACTTGATTTAGTCTCCAATGTTAGATGTTTGACTTAGATTTTACTGTTGTTTTAGTTAGCTGTCTTCTTTCTTTGGATAGATTTTAGAAATGTTGTTGGGTGATTATGAAAATTCCTGCCATGTTGATGATTTCTTTGTCCATACTTTTTGTTGTTTGCTGATGGTAGACAACTGTGCAAAGTTAGCCTGGACTTGAATTTGAAGCTGCTCCAAACATTTATCTTTGATTCATGCATGTATGTGGTGGATGAAGGATAAAATATCTGTAGACCTTAGAAGATAGCACAATTTCCATGATACTGTGAAATCCTTGGTTAAGTGGGATATTGTTTTGAGGAATTGTCCATTGCAGGAACTCCATTATCACTATTCATAGTTAGTTGCAGACTTAGGAACATTCCCTCTTCCTCACCTTCTTTTCATTTTTTTTAATAACTGACCTATACTAAGGTCCATTGCACATTGTAAAGTCAAATCCAACAACAAAATGGAGTCCAAGATTGTTGTTTGAACCGACAGCCAATGCATAACAACTTCCCATCCTAAGAAATCCATTTCAAGATCCCACTTCCATGCTTTGTATCCTTGTTGTGCATTTCCTGCATAAGACCGCCTTGTGATTCCAACAAATCACATAAAATCACTAAAATATTCCAAGCATTGTCAAGACCCGACATTAGAGACCTTGGGATAGTGTTCTGCAATCCGATTGTGGAATATTGTCTTTCAAGAGAGGTAGTGCACCTACGCACTGCCTGTGTTGAAAAGTGCATAAAAACACCATCAACAGTATCTAAAAAAAAACTGAAATATGTTTCACATTAGATCACATCAATCATGCTAAATCATGTAGACATTAATTAAGTAATCCTACTAGTGTTATTTAATTAATCACGTTGCCATTTAACATTCAACCACATTAAAAAAAATCATAAAACATCAAATCCTCACATATATATATACAATTTTTTATGTACATGTCATCATAATATACAATATCACCAAGGTCTGTGGGAACCAGACCCCTTGGGGTCTGGTGCTCATGATCCAGTTGTTAGAAATTGGGAGATAGTCGTATGTGATCATGACCATGATTTATTGTATCTAAGTGTAAAATCCAAGCCTTGTATCCATCCAAGGACGACCCAGTGCTCATTTGCTATCTGCTCCCTCTCTGCTTGTAGCCATGATACCTCTTCTTGTAGTCTCTCAACCTCTATTGGGGCTTGGGATGAATTTCCTACAGTCTCAACTTGGTGGAATTGTCTCTACACACTCTCATACATTGTATGTAACCTCACAAATGGTCTTAGTGACTCTGGCTCCTCGTCCACGATAGGTGGGGGAATGTATTCTAAGTTTTTCACCTCCTCTTCGATGGATGCAGGCACTATCTCTGCAGCAACCTATTGGTAGAACTCCTTCCTGTCTCTTAGGGCTCCTACAAGGTACAAAACAATAAATAATTAGTATAAATCATATATATATATGAAATGTAAACACTAACATAGAGTAAATACATAAATTCAATATCATTTCCTATATATCTAATGGGCTAAGGATAAAAACCTAATTCTCTCTAGGGGGCATGGAAGATGTGCTAGCCTCTCTCTAACCATGGGTACTGATGTTTACTGTGGCTGCTACACATGATTTGGTTACATGAATGTGTGAGGACTCTCCCCGCTGATGTCGATCCTCAGTTGCTACCTCATCACCCTTGCTCAAGGGTGACTCCTCCTCCTCATACTCATCCTCCTCATCCTCCTCCTCATCCTCATCATCATCTCCTCCATCTTAGCCCTCATAGTTAGGATTTGCATCCTCATCATACTCATCATCTATAACATATGTGAATATATCTACAACCCTATACCGTATATCCTCGACCCTATCCTTTTCCTCATCACCCTCATCTGGCACTAGTTCTGCATCACCTATAGGGACATCCAATATAAATACAAGAGGTTTTTGTGTCACTAACCACCACTCATGCTCCTCTATTCTACCAATGTCATCTGCATCAGAGATTGGTGCCTGGTCATGATCTGAGTAATCAAAGTCACTTTGGACTACATGGTCTATAATGAGTCATATGGTATCACCTGGCCTCCACGTACTCTGTATTGATCTCCTAATAAAGGGGCATGCCCTTAGTGGTGTCTGCACCTGTCCGAACTACCACATGACTTGACCATAATAGTAAGGATGTACTACATAGTCATGTCGGCCAACCAAATATCTATCTAGCTTCATCCTCCTCAACTATCTCATGGTATCTAGCCACTGTAGTGTCATTGATAAGGTCTCCAAAGGATCTTGTCCTCCTCCAGCTGGTCCAACTTGACTCACCAAAAATGCAAGTCTCCCTACTACCATAAGCACCATAGAGGATAGCTGAAGGCTCGTGGATACCCTGCAGCTATAGCACATGGGAAATCGATAGGCCTCGTACATGTGATATGATCAAGGCACCAAACCTAAAGTAGCGTACAATGCACCATACTGTCTATCTCCCAAAACACAAATAGACTCAGACCATAATACAAATGTGCTAGGATACAACGTCCCCAAGTGTAGACCATCTTGTACTTTTCCATTCCATGAATTAAGTGAACTAATCCTCCATCAAGGTGTGTTGGTTTTCCATCTAGATTGAGTACTAGTGCCACTATGTGCATCATAATCTATCTCACTATCGGGGCTCATGAATATAGTAGCATTGGTAGCTCAATTTGTGCCATCACACGCTCATCATGAATTGGTCCATCAAGGAAGTACTTCATGTTGGCCTTCTACTCATTAAATGACTGATCTCCTTAGAAGTGTACCTATTCTCCCTAAATAGGAACTTGAAGAATCTGATGTACATCCTCTAAGGTAATGGTCATCTCCCTGGTCGAGAGGTGAAATGTACATGTACTAGCATTCCAGCGCTCACACAGAGCCATCAACATGGCATCGTGGTATCTCATGGGGGCCATAAGGTATGCCCAATAGATGCCTACCACCTAAAGGTGCTCTATCTCCTCTACTAACAGTGTTGGGGCTAGGTCTCTCAAAAAGATCAACTTTCTCCTCCCTAGTCCATGTTGCGATTGGGCGGGCACCTATCAAAATCACAATAATATGCTCTAAAAACTCATCTAATATCTTTAATTTTTCAATTATTCATCATTCAAGTGTGCTAAAGTTTTTCTAGTGTGCTTTTCTAAAGGTCGTAGACACTTTAGAACCCTTTTTAGACACTTTGCAAATAAATGGGAGACTTTGTGAAGAAACGGGACACTTTGTAGACAAAAGGGACACTTTGTGAAGAAATAGGACACTTCACAAAAAAAGGGGACACTTTCTGAATTTTTTTTCCAAGATCCTAAATTAACCTATAAATACATAAAAAATCACTAAGCAAAGGTCGCAGAATCAACTCAGCTCATGATATAGCTCATCGCATGCCACTTGGTCTCGAAGCACATCTAGTCATGAAGGCCTATAATCCTGTCTACTTGGGATCTTCCAATCTCACTCATCTCTCTCAAGATACAAGAAGGTAAAATGCAATAGTTTAAGTGAAAAATTACTCTCTTTTACCTCATTTAACCTATTTTCATTCTTTTTACTCTTATGCATTAAAGTAGGGTTATTTTACATCTTTAGAATTAATAAAGTACTTCTTCCAAACAACAAAATGGGAGCTAGGGAACTCCATTTTCGATGCCATCTGATGTGTTGGAATCGTGATTCCACACCCCAACATCATCAATTGAATATCGTTATGATGCATGGTACTTGGAAATGCCCTACAATGTGATCGATTCTATTTGATGTGGCTAGATTGCTACCTTGATTCCACCTCCATAAAGCAAGCAGAATCAAGGGGGGGCATACATCTACCCTCAAATTTGATTTTTAGAAGTTAGATAAAAGGATTTTTGAACAACTAAGAATTTTTGTTGCAAGATGTGGTTCCTAATATTGTGGTTTTTGCAGATAACTACACTGGGGGATTTGTTCTCCCATCATTTGAATAAATATCATTTTATGCAATAAATTGTACCGTTTAGAGTCCTTTAACTTACATATGCACGTAGATTCATATGGTCACAAAAGTGGGGGCTTAATGTGGCATAGAAAATTGGATGCTCTTACAAAAAGAGACAATTTCACGCTTAATTTGGACCTACTTTTGAGTACCCTTGCATTAATCATTCTTCAAAATAGCATTTATAGGCCCCTAAGACCCATTATATTTTATCTAGAGGCCCATTTCACTTAAAAATCACACAAATCTTGAAAATAATACTTAATACACTCATATCTCAAAAACCCACTTCCAAAACCCATAAGTGGGACCCATTCGCCACCCTGGCCGAATGAGTCCCCTTTGGTGGGACCCATTCACCAAGGCTGGTGAATGAGACCCTTTTGGGGAAAATTTCAGTTTTGAGTAGGAATTTCATCGACTTAATTCAAGTTTTTAGTGGATGTCAGCATCTTAGGTCTAAATAATGAGAAATTAGGTATTGGTTCCTATAAATACACATTTTGAGGTCATTTTTCACAATTTTTAGTCATTTTTACAAGTAAAATTTAAGATTCAAGTGTTAAATATCTTCCACAAAAAACTTCATTAGCATTTCTATAGTAAAGTTGAAGCTTTTGGACAGCAAGATGGGGTTTTTTCAAGTCTTCAAGCTCACTTCTCATTCAAGATCTTTCATTGCAAGGTGTTGATCATGTATTTCTATAGAGAATCATGGAAAAATCTAGGTTTGGGAGATGTAACTAGCCATCAAATCAAGCATAAAGACTTATTTTCAAAGAGATTCCATCTTCCATTTTCAGTCTATCTTCAAATTTAAGGTTTGCATTCATTTGCATTCACTTGAAATGTTGTAGGCTTTCTTAGATTAAAGTCTTGCATCATTCAAGTTCCTTTAAACAATCTTATTCTAGCACATTAGAATAGGGTTTTACTTTACTTCATATTTTGCTAGTCTTAGATGAACTTAGGGCTAGGGTTTTATGCATATTTTAATATATTTCCATGGTTTAATTACCAATTAGGGGTTTTGTCGAGTCAAAGCCTCCATTAGACAACAAATTTCAAGTTGCTTTATAGGTGTTTTCAGAGATTCGGATTTGGGTTTCTGTCAAGACGTATTGTGCAAGTGACAAAGTGCAAATCTGGAACTTGAACTTTTAGGAAATAGAAAAAGGACTGATTTTCCATGGATGGAAATGAGTCCCACTAGAGGTTTCTATTAGAGAAGAGTGTAGATTCTGATACTCTTTTGGCAGAAACAAGATTCTAGGCAAAAACCTTGGTTTGGGACTAATTCGCCCAGGGTGGAGAATGAGTCCCAGTCAATCAAAAAGTCAACATTTCTAGTTTTTCAGAGTATTTTTCATTCTCTATTAGGTTTATAGGTGCAAATATTCAATCTTGTAGCTTTATGTTTTGTTCTATTTGCATTTTTATTCATCTTTTTAGGTATTTTGTAAACAACACTATATTTTCAAACACTTCACATATCTTAGATTTTGCATAAATAATCAATCCATTGTATTAGTTTGTTTCATTTAGATCATTCCATTTAGGCATATTTTCATTTTACTTGCATTAGTTTGACTAAACCACCTATATTTTATGTGGGGTCTATCTCTCTCCTTTAGATGAAAAAACCCTAATTGAGCAAGATAGTCATAGCACCTACAACCCAAAAATCTACGGTTCACTACAAATTCCACATTTAATTTTTTCCTTAAAGGTAGTGATATAATCAAACTATGTACACAAAATATATTGATTTTGTTTCTTACTATTACATTCTCATATTAAATTATCATTTTCATAATTATATGCTTGTGCATAATCTTCATGGATCGTATATGTTTTATGGTCTTATTTTCTTATACATAATTTTATTTAAAGGACCTATTCACATATTATTCTTCATACCATATAAATAATTTATTTGTTGATTCAAAATGAGTTAAAATATTCATAAATATTAAAATTATACATTTCGATTGAAATCATTCCTTACTTTCTATTACAAAATTCATTCTCGATATAAATTAATAATTTCTAATCTAGTATGATCTTATAATGTTTTTCTTTTAAATAATTTACTTTGTCATTACTCGTTGTGTCACCAAAAAGTGTATACTTTACTTGATATGGGAATAATTGATGAAAAAATGGACTTAATGAGGCCTTGATTTAGTGTTGTGAGGTGTTTTTCATATCCAGATTATGTCTTGGACCCTTACAAACTAAATAAAATGCATTTAAGGATGTCTTGTAAAGGTATTGTAAAGTGTTATAAAAGACTTTCACACCTCTCTAGACTTAACGAACCCATCTTTCCCAAATTCAATGTAGCAAAATGTGTTCAATAGAATCCTCACATTAATCGAGAAGGCTTGTGAATTAAACTTAACTCTAATCTACTACTGTAATTTTTCTTACACATTCACATTGGATGTTGTGCCTTCCTAGGCTAAGTGGACCTCATTTTAGTGTTGTAAAGTGTATTTAATCACACTTTCACATTGGATTTTGTGTCCCAAGCCCCAATTAACCTTTGTATCATCATTAATAGCCCCCTATTTCCCCATATTGTGCATCCCAAGACATAATTTGATCAAATATCCAATGAAATCAACATAAGAATTGAAATTCCTCATTCCCCAACATTCTAGCTATCAAATGCGCCCCTGTCAGAGTAATTCATCCATCTAGGTGAATGATTCCCTACCAAGTGGAAATAAGTCTCCCAACACGATGACTTAGTCTAATTTTTCCTATTTTCAAGGTTTGAGTGGGAAATTTTGGAGTTTAAGTTTATTCTGCTTTATGTTGGCCTTAGGGATCCAATTAATAGATAAATAAGGTGAATTTCCTATAAATATAAGTCTCTGAACCCTAATTCATAAGATTAATCTTAACTCATCGTCATTTCATTTATCATTAATCATGTTCTTAAGTCAAGCAAGCTAGGGTTTTGGCATTCTAAATCATCAAGTTAGCATTTTCAAACATCCAAGGGTAGAATCTTCATTCATTACTACCAAAAATCAAGATTATTTATCATGGAAAGTCTCTAACTCCATTGTTTCATGCTTCATTACATTCTTTCTTCATTTTAGTTTAACTACCTAAAGAGGGGTTTGACCAAGGCAAACCCCCATGGCCTAACATTCACCATTTCTTTCTCTTTCATTGTGTGTTTATAGATTTATACACTTTAATGGTTTGAAGATCATTGAAGATTAGGTTGAAGACTTGTTAAAGACCTCTCCTTGCTTTCAAAGTTAAAATATCAACAAAAGGTCACTTTCGGTCCTAAAAACCAAAGTTTCAGAAGCAGACACCTATTAGAAACCGAAGTGTTGGCCGAGTGCTTCTGTTTCCACTTTCAAATTTTTTTAAATTCAAAAGTGTACTAAGTTTCCAATAGTGGTGACTTAGTCCCACTGAACCTATTTTTTGGAGATTTCTATAGATTTGGATGCCCACTTTGTTGAGACAGGCTCTAGAATAGTTTTTCCAGATCTGGGACTAAGTCACCTAGATTTGTACAAGTGTCCCAATTGACTTTTGCATCAGTTTTATCAGGATTCTAGACCCTCATTCCATCCTTTGTAAGCCTACAGGTGCACACATTCTGTTTCATAACTTTCTGTATAGTTTTGTTTGCATTTCTAGGTCATTTATCACATGTTTGCATACCACATTGTGTTTTCTACAACTTTGCATTTCTTAGGTTTAATGTCAATAAACCATTTAATTTTTAGTTCATTGCATTTATACATCATAATTCGATATATTTCATCCCTTTTACATTAATCTTGATTGTAGAAATTAGCATTTTCAGTCCATTTCTCTCTCCTTTTAGGTGAAAAACCTAGAAGAGCAAGAGCACCTTGGACACCCAAAATATTTGTCCAGATTTTGTTGAACTCAACTTTTGAATACTTTCTTTTTTGATTTGGAGTCTATATCTCTCTCCTATAATTATCTTCCATTGCATATTGCATTAGTTAAGTTGCATTCTAGGGTTTCAAACTTTGCATTAGTAAAAGTTCATAATAGGTTGTATTTTGCATCTTAAATCATGGAAAATCTTTGAAATTTTTTATTTGCATCTTAGGTCTGTATTATATAGTACAAAGGCCATAAAATTCCATCAAAAAACTCTAAAATATCTGAAAAAAATCCCTACTGGGAATAATTTAGCACCTTGGACGACTTAGTCCCTTTATACCCCTAAAATTGTCATTTATAGAGCTGAAAATCCTATTTTTAAGTTTTTGTTTGCTGCCTTTACCTATCTATATTAGTTGGAAAATTTTCTATAATGTTCATTTCATTATATCTAGCTTAAATTAGCTCATTTCATGCATGCTTTAAGTTTCAAGTTTTCATTCTCATATTGTCACATAGTATAATCAGTCAATTGTCATTCTTAAAATCTAAAAAAATACATTACTCTTTTACATGTTTGTAGAATAATCATTACATCATGTTTTCATTACAAAAATATATAGTTATCATCTTTCATGTTCTATTTTTAGATCTTATTCCATGTTGTAAGAAAGTTTTGTTAAGGGCATATGAATATGAATTCTTTCCCGCTCTTTTTTGGTTGGTCATCGATCCCTCTCCTAGTATCCCTTATGTGCGAGAGGTTAGTCTAGTGAAAGAAACCTTGGATAATCATGAGAATCACATTTTTCCTCCTATTATCTCTCCCACTTGTGAAGAAGACATTATAGTGCTACAAGAACCAATTGATAAGGGTTTTGAAAATCTAAGTTATTTCTCTCCTCTTACCTCTCCTATTAGACAAAAACTTACTAAAAAAGAGGACATAACAATAAGTAATCATGATGATCACACACCACAACAAGAGACCATTGAAACATACCCATGTTTATATCCTAAAATATTTTCCTCTTGTGATAGTGATGAGGATATATTTGTGTTAGATAAACAAACCTTCAAGATCCATGATAACCCTCTTTATGATCATTCCTTTACCTACCCCATTTTGAAAGACATTGTGGGACAAAGGAATGAACTTATCATTGATCATGACAATCATACTTGCTCTTCTCCCAATACCTCTCCTATTAGTGAAGAAGGTATTGAGGGTCTTCATTTTCTGTCATCTCATTCCCCTTTAGAAGATATTAAACAACAAGATCATGACATGATAGAAACATTTCTAAATATCACCCTACCTAGCCTCCATAACCATGACCATCAAAATTTTCCTTCTCCCAATATCCCTCCTCGTTGCCATGAGGATAGCTTGGTATTAGAATATATATCTATTAAGAGTCATGAGAATCTTGACCCTCCCTTCCCTAATTCTCCTACCATTTGGGACAATCTATTTGAAAATCATAGTGGCCCTTCTCTTGATGCCTACCCCACTTGTGATGAAGCTACAGTTTTTACAAAATTCAAACTTGGATGACCATATTGCAAGCTCTCCTATTAGGGTAGATACTATGGAATGAGCAAATGAGACCTTAGAGACAAAGGAAGTAAAATAAAATCTTCTCCTAACCCTCCCCTTATTGATACTCCCATCATTGATCATTCCCCTACATGTGATGAAGTCATTTTAGAAGAACAAATTCATGAATGTCAAGAACATTTGATTAGTAGCTCCTAAATACTCTCCTCCTAGGAACAATATCATGGTTCTAGCAAATCACAACCATAGTAATGTGTCTTCCTCAGATAAATAGATGATTCTAGATTGCCCTCATTAGAGATACATCAAACCAAGACTGTTGAGGTTATGAGTTCTCAAGTGTCCATTAGATCCCCCTTGATCAATGGACCTCATACATACCCCATGGGAAATCCTAAGAACCCTCGAATTCTCTACCCACCTTCACATAAAAAACAAACTCAATGCCAACCTAAACTCATCTTTTACCCATTGTCACATAAACCTCCACCTAAACCTGAGTTTACCCTTTATCCACATCAGCATGATGTTGTCACTCACACACACTACACTAGAAACAATTTGCGACTACAACAACCCACTCCAACACCATTACCTTCAACTAATCCAATATTTCCTAGTCCTCCTTTATTAACTCCTCGGGAGTATGATCTTGTTGAACAACTTAAAAATACTCCCACAAATATATCCCTTTGGGAACTTCTTCAAAATTCACGTACCCATCAAACTATGCTCCAAACATCCTTACAAAAAATTCCTATCCCTTCTAATGTGCAACCAAATGACATAGAATCCATAATTCAAGGATCGAATGCTAACATTGTTTTCAACCAAAGTGAACTCCCCTCTTTGGAAGTGCGAAAACAAAATGATGATTTCATGATCATAGCTCAATACCATACGATAGGGATAAACTGAACCCTTCTTGACAATGGATCCACTCTTAATCTGTGTAGTGTAAACCTCTTGGATAGGCTTCACGTGGATAGATAAAAAATTCAACTTGATTCTTTATCTATTAAGGGATTTGACAATGAAGAAAAGAAATTGGTCGATGTGATCACTTTACCTATTACAGTTGGCGTCATTACATTGAACAACCCAATCCATGTCATACCCCATAATATTTCATATAATCTTCTTTTAGGAAGACCATGGATTCATGAGATGAATGTAGTGCCTTCAATTGCTCATTGCAAAATGAAATATATTTACAATAACATAGTCTACACAGTTGATGTTGATCATAAGCATTATAGTGTTATGAAACTAGAGCAAAAAAAAGAGAACCCCTTGAACACCTGAAACCCAACCACACAAGTGGAACCATTGCAACAAAAATCCAAAACACAACATATTAAACAAGTCACAACACTATTAAATGATGATTAGGATTCCTTAGATTTCACACCAACACTCATGGAAGAATGCAAGCTTACACCAAAAGACTCTAACAGAGTCGTGACAATGCAAAACTCAGACGACCCTTCAAAAGCATCAACCTAAACCACTTTAGACCAAAACATAATGAATTATACAATGACCTTTGACAAACACAACAATGGACAACCACCTGATTCAAAAGAAATAAAAAAGATTTATGGAAAAGGTTATGAACTTATGAAACAACTTTGATATAGTGGTAAAGGATGTGGTGCTAGAGAATAAGGTATCTATGTCCCCATCGATCCTAACATGCAAGAAACAACTCATGGTCCTGGCTATTGTCCTTTGATAGAAATTTCCAAGCCTTCACTTGACATCAAAACTCTCACAGAATATTCTCCTAAACCAGCCTTAATAGTCATACTTCCTGAAATCATCGAAACTAGTGGTCTTCCAAGTTCTCCTTTCCAAAACATGACACAAATAAAGAACTCTTCACTTAATGTCAATGTCATTTGCAAAACACTAATGATTTGAATTCATTATATTTTACACCCTCCTATAAAGGAGAGAAAAATATCACAATCTGAATGGTCTTGCGTATGTATCACAACTACTACTAAGCAAGATGTATCTTTGTCACAAACCACAAGACCACCTTCCACCATAGATCAAGTGGGTATTTTGTCGAGACTCCTCCAAGATCACTTGATAACTTTCCCTTCATGAACTCGAAATAAATTCTATTACAAGACTTCATTTTTTGCTTATCATAGAGTTCATGGTCATTCCACTGATGAATATAAGGCTTTGAGTTGTAAAATCCAACATTTTAAGGAGTTTGGTGTTCTTCCTTATGTGGGGGCACCCCATTCCTCTAATTGATACCGATTTTTACTCTAGCATGCATTTCATTAATTAGTTTGGCTCACCCTTGTCCTGCACTAAGTGGGCACAAGGGGTTCCACAACCTTGTCCTCATATGTCACTTGTCATTGCCTCCTTTGGCTAGTTGTTAACCTTTCATGAGCATATACGAGAAAGATTGGGATGTGGATGACATGCCTTAAGTTAGCTTTCCTGTGACATACTACCTTTTTCATGATGTAGCTTCTTGAAAACACATGACTTGGCATAGGGCTTTCCGAGTAAGCTCTCATGTCCTCCTACTTTAAAGAAATTTCTCATATCACTAGTTTTTTCAACCACTTTAAAGTGGGGGCATACATCGGCACTCACATTTAATTTCATGATTTATTTCTTCTTGCAATGCGTCCTTTTCTTGGTGGAGTCATTGGGCTTCATTCCCTCCAAGAGTGTGATACTTATTTGACACATCCTCTCATGGAAACATTAAGCACAATGTTCCCTAAGATGACACCTTTCATGAACTATGAAAAATATCTTTGAACATTCCTTGCACTATTTTACCATTTACAAAAATTGTTATATGGCCACCTTGCATAACACAACTTTCATGCATATGGTACCATCCTATTTGTCTATGAGTGTTAAGAATACAAAGTTTTTCTTACCTCATAGAGATCAAAAATCATTTTCATTGTGACGCCTTATCAAAGTTATAGGACATATAACTTTGGTATGGTTGAGCAAGAAGCCCATTCCAAGGCATGAATTTTCCCGATAGCCACCTTGTGAATTTCTCACCCTGCAGACAACTAGAAGTTTTGTGGCCCCAGAGTGAGTATGTTGTGGATTTCTCACTCCACATAAAACCAGAAGTTCCATGGCCCCAAAGTGAGTATATTTAGGCTTTCTCACCCGACTAAAAGCCATGAGTTTCGTCACCCCAGAGTGAGTACACATTTATTTTTCCAAAGTTCCACAATGTGTTGGACAAATGGTTGAAGCTTGATCTACCTAATTTTCATTTCCCTTCCTTCTAGTTCTTTAGATTGCATGATCATGAAACTTGTCTTGCTACAAATCATTACCCTTGTGTGTGTCCTTTTGCACTTATGTTGGCTTGACTTAGGATCTTGGGGGCTTGACCAGTTCCTTCATCTTTGTCATCCTATACCATCTGCATTGGTACGATTGGACGCCTCTTGAATATCTACTTTAGTGTGAGTTTGAAGCAATTTCATCCTCTCACTAAAGTGTGGGCTTCATGTGTCACTGAAAAGTGTATACTTTGCTTGATATGGGAATAATTGATGAAAATTTGGACTAAATGATACCTTGATTTAGTGTTGTGAGGCTTTTTTCATATCCACACTAGGTCTTGGACCCTTACAAACTAAATAAAATGCATTTAATGATGTCTTGTAAATGTGTTGTAAAGTGTTTTAAAAGACTTTCACTCCTCTCTAGACTTAATGAATCCATCTTTCCTTAATTAAAATTTGTAAAATTTATTCAATAGAATTCTAACATTAATCTAGAAGGCTTGTGAATTAAACTTAACTCTAATCTAGTGTTGTAATGTGTCTTACACATTCACCTTCGATGTTGTGCCTTCCTAGGCTAAGTGGGTCTGATTTTAGTATTGTAAAGTGTATATAATCACACTTTCACATTGGATTTTTTGTCTGAATCCCTAATTAACCTTTGCATCATCATTAATAGGCCCCTATTGCCCCATATTGTGCATCCCAAGGCATAATTTGATAAAATACTTGATTCAATCAACATAAGAACTGAAATTCCACATTCTTGAACATTCTAGCTATCAAAATGTCCCCTATGGGACTAATTCTCCCATTTGGGTGAATGAGTCCGTACAAGGTGGGACTAAGGCACCCAACATGGCAACTTAGTCCAATTTAGCCTATTTTCAAGGTTTGAGCAAGAAATTTTGGAGTTTAAGTTTATTTTTCTTTCATGTCGGCCTTAGGGATCCAATTAACAAACAAATAAGGTTAATTTCCTATAAATATAAGTATCTAATCCCTAATTCATAAGAATAATCTTAACTCATCATAATTTCATTCATCATTCATCATGTTCTCAAGTCAAGCAAGCTAGGGTTTTAGCATTCTAAGTCATCAAGATAGCATTTTTAGACATTCAAGGGAAAAATCTTCATCGATTGCTACAAAAAATCAAGATCAATTATCATGGAAAGTATCTAACTCTATTTTTTTATGCTTTATTACATTCTTTCTTCATTTTGGTTTAATTACCTAAAAAGGGGTTTGACCAAGGCAAACGCCCATGCCCTAACATTGACCATTTCTTTCTCTTTTATTGTATGTTTGCAAATTTAGACACTTTGATGGTTTGAATATCATTGAAGATTAGGTTGAAGACTTGTTGAAGAGATATCCTTGCTTTCAACATCAAAATATCAACAAAAAGTCACTTTCAAGCCTAAAAAATAGAGTTTCAGAAGTGGACACTTGTCACAAATTGAAGTGCAGAACGAGGGCTTCCGTTTCCACTTCCAAATTTTCAAAAATTCAGAAGTGGACTAAGTCACCAATAGTGGCAACTTAGTCCCACTGAACCTATTTATTGGAGGTTTCTGTAGATTTGGATACCCATTTGGTCAAAACAGGCTCTAGAGCAGTTTTTCTAGATCTAGGATTAAATCGCCCATATTGGTACAAGTGTCCCAGTTGACTTCTACATAAATTTTACCAAGATTCTAGACCCTCATGCCATTCTTTTTCAACCTATAGGTCCACACATTCTGATTCATCACTTTCTATATAGTTTTGTTTTCATATCACATTGTGTTTTCTAGCACTTTGCATTTCTTAGGTTTAACATGAATAAGCCATTTCATTTTTAGTTTACTACATTTACGCATCATAATTAGATACATTGTATCCATTTTACATTAATCTTGACTGTAGACATTGGCATTTTTGGCCCATTTCTCTCCTTTTAGATGAAAAACCTAGAAGAGCAAGAGCACCTTGGACACCCACTAAATAGTATTTTTTCCCAATCTTTATTTTTCTCATTTTCTTTGCATTGAAATTCCTTTTTTGATTTAATTTGACTACCTTCACATTATTTTATATTCTTTAAAGAATGTTTATTTAAGCATACTCTAATTTCCATTATTTCATATTCTTTAAAATAATTTTATTTATGTATGGTTGAAGGTATTGACCTATAATTTCTTATAAAAGGTACTAGATTGTTTATTATAATATAGGACATCATTAGAATCCTTTATATGTGGTTCACCTTGATTCATGGTAAGTGCCATTAAATTTCACTATCTTGTAACCTCTTCTCCCACAAGCACATCTTCCCACTTCATTATTTAAAGTTATTATTCCAAAGGTAAGGGGAATGTTTTTTACAATAATTTTTAATGATTGTTGTTAAAACTATACTTACCAAATCTATGTATTTAAATATAAAATAATGAGTTCACATCATTGTTTACTTAATCTCGCACACATAAATTTTGGGTTAACATTACAAATGATATTATACCAATGGTGGAAATATATCGAGTATATGTATATATATATATATATAACATTTACTTAGATATATTTAGATTAGTAGTAACGGGATAATTTAGTTGTATTGTAGGAGTAAAATTAATAATAATGATCATATTAAGTTGTATACTATTTGATATATGAATTTTTTTTAAAATAATTATTAAATAAATAGAAAATAAGACAACTCAACTAAAATCTATATGTAAAATTAACGATATCTAAATTCTATAGAATCAAATACTAATAATAAGTTCAACTACAATCAAATATATCTTACATATTCAACCACATAAAATCAGCATTTATCAAGAAACACATGATTAAGTTCTATGTAGTTTTCCTCTCATGAGACCTTTTGAAAGGTGGATCATGTTCCACTCATCTCAAGCACATCCCATATGGGATAAAATAAGAAAATGCAAAAGCTTATTTGATTAATTCTAATTATTATTTCTTCAACAATATGTAGAAAGCCAACAGTTTTAATAATTTTAAATTAGGTAAGATCTTTGGAATATGTGTTAGAATTTTATATTTCATCCACAATTATATTTTCTTGACAGGTGGATAAATAAACTAATATATGCAAGGTCAAAATGACAAATGTGTCTAAGTCATGTGTTATGTACTAGTTTTAGTACAAATTGTTATCTAGAGATGAATCCACTTAAGCTTTTCATGAGATAGTGTGGTTGTATGTTACCTACAAATATGTAGCAAGTTACAAGATAAAAGAGGGAATATTAGATACAAATTTCTTTTGTGAAATCCGTTTTTAGCCATGTTAATTAAAATGTACAAATTTATTTGTATCTTGTTCAAGAGAGTGTTATTGAATGTATTAGTTAGTTTTCATTAAAGTAGGAAGGCTTGATAATGCTAGTATAATGGTGAGAATGGTGGGTCATTATTGGTGTTTTTGGAAGAAAAAATTAATAAAATAGAAGTTTTCCTTTGGAATTCAAAGCTTATTTAAGCTTTGAGGATCTACTATTTAAGCTAATTATTTTCAAAGAGAATGAAATGAAATTCCAAAATATTTAAGATGAGTGACTATATCTAAAATGATGCCATATAACACATGAATAATCTAGTATAAACATATATGCAATAGGTATATGAAATTCAATATCCTAATATCAAATAACTGTTTGTTGGCTAAATAGACTAAGAATAAAATTACTACATTTACAAAGGAAAATAAATATGAAACATAACCACATTCAATTTTCATAATTGTCTATGTCATTAGTTAAAAACCTACATTAAATTTTTAATCAAACCATCGATAAATCATGAAAACATGTGAATTCATATGAATATCATTTCTCTATAACATTGGATTAGTTAACTTAGTTATTGAGATCATTTAGTAATAACAAAAAAAATCTATAACTATAATCTTTGCAAAATTTCTATGTTAGCCATTAGGCATCTATCTTAAATTTTCAATGAAAACATGAAAGGAGTGATTGAATAAATGAATTCATATGAATATCATCTTTTTATAATATTGCATTAGTTAACGTAGCTTTGAGATCAAATAGAGATAATAAGAAATTTTTTGATACTATAATGTTAGCTATTTCAAAAGTGAAATAATCTTCATCCAAAAGATAAGGCTCAACAATAGGAATTAATATAAAATAGTATCTTGTTGATTGAAAAAGTGCTAATCCTACAAATATCCACCACTAACTTCTTAACTTAAATACAACAAAAAAAATCTTTAAAAAACCCCTCTAGGCTTAGCTTGAAGGCCAAAGGCAGAGGAGCATTCACAAACTAAAACAAATCAACTCAGAATTAAACACAAAATAAAACAAAGAGAAAAAATTTGAAACACACAGAATAAACCCAAAAAATTGATTTTGTATTAATTCATTAAAAATATATATTTGATTTTTAGATTAAGATTTTTTGATCTATTTCACCAAAAAATTTCTTCTACAGAGCACACTTCCTTTTTGTTCTTACTTCATAATAATAATAACAAACTTCCTTACAAAATATGCCCATTAAAAAACATGAGAAAATTGACCAGGAAAGAGGTAAAATAAATGTCATTAAATACACCTCTAGTAACATCAAATTCATGTCAAGTGAAGTATTTTTAATCCCAAAAACAATCAAAACTATAATAAATATAGTCCATAAATATTAAATAGAAAGCAAATGTCATAAAGACATTTCTTGTCAAAATTGCAGCCGAAGAAATACACTACCAGACTAACACCAACAATGGAAGAGAGACCTGTGGGACCACAGGGTCACTGCTTCACCGCACGAGAGAGGAGAAGAGGTTGTGGTACAGTGGTCACTACCACACCACTATACAAAGCAAAAGAAGAAGTTGTGGTAATGCGAGAAAGACATGGATGGTTGTGGAAGGAGTTGGGGGAAATTCCAACACTCCCCCTTAATCAGAACTACTGTCGCCAATGATGCCCAAATGATTTTTTTGATAGAAAAAACTTTTTTTCCAAGTTCCTTTGTGAAAATATATGCCCATTGATCTTCAAACCTGCAAAATTCTAAAAATATTTCTCCATTATTGATCAGCTCTCTGATAAAATGATATCGTGTGTTAATGTGTTTACTCCTTTTGTGAAAGACAAGATTTTTGACAAAGCTATTGCAGAGTTATTGTCACAAAATATATTGGTTGCCTCTTCTTGTTCTTGTTTCAATTCTTTCAACACTCTTCTCATCCAAACTGCTTGACATGATGCACTTGTGGCTGCAACATACTATGCTTTAACTGATGAAAGAGTGGCAATCGACTATTTCTTTGAAGCCCATGATACAACACCAGTGGCAAAGAGAAAAACATAACCTGATGTGATTCTTTTGTCATCAATACTTCCAACACAATCACTATCAGTATACCCAATCATCTTGAACTCATATGAACTTCAATATTGGATCCAAAAATTCTTTGTTCCACTTACATATCTCAGAATTCTTTTTCTAGCTTTCCAATGTGAGTCTTTTGGAGTCTCCATAAATCTGGAAATCAAACTTACAACATACATTATGTGTAGTATTATGGCTATCAAATACACGAGTCTGCCAACAAGTCTCTTATACAAAGTTGAATCCATATTTGAACCTTTATCATCCTTAACTTCAAACCTATGACAATTGGTGTAGGTGTTGATTTGTAATTTGTCATGTTAAACCTCTTCAAACTATCATTAGCATACTTTGCTTGAGAAATAAAGATACCATTTTCATTATGATTCACTTTAATGCCTAAAAAGTATTTCATGAGTCCCAAATCTGTCATTTCAAATTCTTTGTTCATAGCTCCTTTAAACAAATCAATTGATAAATCACCCGTGAATATTTAATCATCAACATACAAAAATACAATTAGTATTTCACCTTTTTCATTCATCTTAGTATACAATGTAGGCTCGCTATTGCATCTGATGAAAACATTTTCTAACATATATGAATCAATTCTGTTGTACCAAGATCTTGGGGCTTGCTTAAGACCATACAACACTTTCTTTAGCTTGTAGACTTTGTCTTCTTCACCCAAAATCTCATACCTAAGTGGTTGTTCCACATAAAATTCTTCTTCAAGATAACCATTCAAAAAAATTGATTTTACATCCATTTAATGAACTAACCATTTGTTTTGTGTTGCCTTGGAAAGAATCATCCTTACTGTGTCAAGATGTGCTATAAGTGCAATAGTTTCATTATAATCAATTCTGGACTACTGTGAATAACCTTTTGCTACTAATCTTTCTTTATGTTTTAGCACTTCACCATTTGCATTTAATTTGGTTTTATAAACCCATTTTACACCTATCACATCTTTGTCTTTTGGAAGACTTACTAACTCCCATGTTTAATTTTTTTCAATTGCATCAATTTCTTCATCTATTGCACATATCCATTTATCTTCTTTAATTGCATCTTCAAAGTGAATTGGATCTTCAACTTGAGAATAGAATGTAAAAAGAGACATCTAATCACTATTATTTTCACCTTCATTTTGTTCATATATGTCCCTTATACTTCTGATTTTTTGTCTTCTCATGCTTGCTAGTGTAAGATTTGATAAATCACTTAAACTTGCTAAATGTGGACTTGATTGTCCAACACTAGAACTTCTTGTTGTAGATGGTGTCTGTTGTCCTCTTATTGCTGCTCTTACATTTGATGATGGCATCACTTGTTGACCACTTGGTTGAGCTTGAACAGGTGTGGAAGGAATTACATTTGCAGGATTGTTTGCTAGCACAAAAACTTCACTTTCCTCTTGTGGTATACTTGCTGGTACATTGACTATTTCTTCTTTGCTTCCATCCCATGCTTCATCTTCTACAAACTATACATCTCTGCTGATTATGATTTTCTTAGTTGTTGGATTATAAAGTTTGTATGCCTTAGATTCATCACTATATCCAACAAATATGCATTTTTCTCCTTTGTTATCTAACTTCCTTCTTAATTCATCAGGAACATGAACATATGCTACACAACCAAAAACTCTCATATGAGCAACATTATGTTTTCTACCAGTCCATGCTTCTTCAAGAATCATATTCCTAACACTTTTTGTTGGACATCTATTCATTATATATGTTGTACATGATATAGCTTTAACCCAATATTCATTTGGTAAATGCTTGGCTTTCAACATGCTTCTAACCATTTCCATGATTGTTTTGTCTTCCCTTTCAGCTACCACATTTTGCTGAGGTGTGCATCTAGTAGAAAACTAATTGTGAATCCCATGATCTTTGCAAAATTTTAAAAAATCTTTTGAAATATCTTCACCTCCTCTATCTGTCTTCAATGCTTTAATGTAATACCCACTTTGTTTTTCAACAAGAGACTTGAATTGTTGAAAAAATCAAACACCTCATTCTTATGCTTTAGAAAGTAGACCCATGTTCTCCTTGAATAATCATCAATAAAAGTAAGAAAATAAAGATTGCCACCAATTGAGGGTGTTTGCATAGGTCCACACAAATCTGAATGTACAATCTACAAAGGGGCTTTTGCTCTAGTTGACTTTTCTACTGGAAAATATTCTCTATGTTGCTTTCCTAAGATATATCTTTCACATATTCTTTTAGGTTTTTCTATTAGAGGTAATCCATTGACCATGCTTTTCCTATGAAGAAAATTTAGATCCCCAAAGTTAAGATGCCCAAATCTTAAGTGCCATAACCAGTTTTCATCTTTTATTTATGCTTGAAGGACAATTTGTATGGCTAATGTTGTTTCTTGTGCTTGTGCATAATCTGTATTCAAATCTGGTTGTATCTTTAGGGAAAACATTCTATTAGTCATCATTTTGACCTTAGCAATGAGCTGATTACTTGAGTATATGTCTAAAATTGTGCATAGTCCATTTTTGAAAGTTACTCTATACCCTTTTTTAACAAGTTGTCCTATACTCATCAAATTGTGTTTTAGACCAGGCACAAAATACATATCTGAGATATATTTTTGCTCCCCTTTTTTAGTTAGAATGTTGACCTTTCCCTTTACTTTGACTGACACTTTCTTGTCATTACCCAATGTACATCATATTTAACATTTTCATCTAAACTTGAAAACATTTCTAAATTTCCTATCATATGATTGTTACAGCTTGAGTCTAAAAACCAAACATCTTTTTGACTTGCTTGTGTAACATTACATGCCAAAAACATTGTGCTCTATTCTGAATTTTGAGTTTGATTTTCTTTTGTAAAATTTGCATTTTTTTTACCATAATCATATTGTTTCTTTCTACACTCATTCATGTAATGGCCGAACTTTTTACAGTAGTGACATTGCATTTGAGACTTATCATACCTTTGACCATGTGACTGATTGTGAGTGGGGCTTTGGCTTGAATTTTGACTACTGCCTCTTCCACTTGAGCTTGATGGGCTACTTCTTCCACCTCTGTAAAAACTTCTTCCTCTTCCTCTGAAATTTGATCTTCCTCTTCCTCTTCCTTGGATGATTGAAGCTTGTGACTTAAAAGCATGATCTAGTGATGTGTTTGCAGACCTACTTAGCCTTTGTTCATGAGAAATAAGAGATGCATGGAGCTCATCGAATGAAAATTGTGTGAGGTCCTTAGTTTCTTCTATGGTTACAACAATTGTTTCAAATTTTGTGGGTAAACTCCTTAGAATCTTTTCAACCACTTTTCTATCTTCAAGTGTCTCACCATGTGATCTAATTTGATTTACCAGTCTAATGATCTGGGTGAAGAATGAACTTACTGATTCATTGTCTTTCATATATATAGTTTCAAAATCTCTTCTCAGTATTTGTAGCTTTGCTGTTTTGACTTTTTCCATTCCTTGATAAGTTGTTTGAAGTATGTCCCATGGTTGTCTAGACCTTGTTGTTGCTGCAATCCTTGGGAAAATGCTCTCATGCACTCCTTGGGGAATAAAGAAAAGAGTTTTTGAGTCCTTCTTCCTATTGTCTTTCAATAAGTCCTTCTCTACTTGAGTCAAAGCATTGTAAGCTGTTGCATCAGCTGGCTCTGGTAATCCATTCTCTACTAACTCCCATAAATCTTGTGAGCAAAACAATGCCCTCATGGTAATTGCCCAATAATTATATTTTTTTCCATTAAACTGTGGGATTTGTGGGTTAGTCAAGCTTGTGCTTGCTGCCATTCTTTCATTGTGAAAATTTGTCTGAATACCTTTGCTGAAACTTTTGAGAAAACCCTTTTTATTGTGAACCTGCTCTGATACCACGAGAAGGCTAGAGGTAGAGGAGCATTCATGAACTAAAACAACTCAACTCAGAATTAAACACTAAATAAAACAGAGAGCAAAAATTTGAAACACACAGAATAAACCCAAAAAATTGATTTTGTATTAATTAATTCAAAATATATATTTGATTTCACAAAAAGAGTTGCTGCTCTGTTTCACCACAATTTTGCTTTTGCAGAGCACACTTCTCTTTTGTTCTCACTTCAGAATAATAATAACAAACTTCCTTACAAAATATACTCATCAAAAAACACGAGAAAATTCACCAGAAAAGAAGTAAAATAAATGTCATTAAATACACCTCGAGTAATATCAAATTCATGTTAAGTGAAAAGTAGTTTTAATCCCAAAAACAATCAAAACCATAATGAATATAGTCCGGAAATATTAAATAGAAAGAAAATGTCATAAAAACATTTGTCGTCAAGAAATACACCACCGCACTACCGCCAGCAATGGAAGAGAGACCTGCGGGGGGGACTGCGGGGTCACCGCACGAGAGAGGAGAAGAGGTTGCGGTATGGCGGTCAATACTGCGCCAGCACACAAAGCAAAAGAGGAAGCTGCGGTAATGCGGGAGAGACAGGGATGGTTGCGGCAGGAGTTGGGGAGAAATTCAAACATAGCCTACTAGATAACATATTTAGCTAAGTACTCCGCCACTAACATGGAAAATCTACAAATATAAAAACCACCACACTAACATCCTCTACAAGTGTAGTAGAAATTAGAACTATTACAGATAGCGATTGAAAAAGTAGATAAACAAATCATGATAGCGTGGAAATTTACGATTTGTTTATCATTTTAAATTGATAACTTTTGATATCAAATTTATAAGGGTACTACCTCATTTGGAGCTTATTGAAACTGAGGGTCTATCATCTTAAATTGATAGCTTTTATTATCAAATTGATAACGGTACTACAACATATGGAGCTTATTGAAATTGAGGGGAAAAAAATCAATTATAAGGTGCTGAGGCATTTTAACAAGGTAACTACGTGACCTACTTCACTTATCAACAACTAGATCACTTTTACACCACAAAAATTCCTTGAAGAAGAAATAAGTCAAATGGGTATAGCATGAATAGAAAAAGCATGGTAGATTCGGTTGTAACTTTGGAAGAATTAATGAGTGCGCAATAGTTATTTGATAAATTGATCCAATAGCTGGAATGAAAAGATCAGCATCCAATAGCATTGAGTTTAACAGTTGGTGTACTAAAGAAAACCAAAGTTACACAACATATCTAGTGAACTGGAGCACTACAGATTGGCATAAAAGGATCAGCATGCAATAGCATTGAGTTCAGCAATTGATACACTAAAGAAAACTAAAGATACACAGCATATCTAGTGAACAGGAGCAGTACAGATCGAGCAGTTCGCTAATCCATTATGAAATAGCGGAGATATGTACTATCAGAACGATAGCAGAGATATTGACGGATGCCACCTGATCTTTCATAAGAAACCATTAATAAATTTCGACTATATCCATGTGGTATATTCAGACCTTTTTGAATGACATTACAATTTAGTACTGGCTAGAAATGATGAGCATATAGATAGTGGATTCTGTGATTACTCCAACAACTAAACTATAGTAGGAGTAGTGCTGTTCGTGTAATAAGTCCCCTTTACAAGCTTCATATGAACGATTTGAAACCGTAGGCGTGAATAGAAGGGAATCAGATTCTAAAGTGCGTACTAATTTCAATCAATATTTATATTGTAGTTACTGATTCGGGGAAGGGTTGATCTCACCCACCATCCACTTCGAGCAGTTAAGATGAGGTTGATTGCCCCATGCTGTGCCCGTCCACCCACGCACCCAAAATTTCTTTCCTCCGACCTACCCCGAGCTCCTCTTCTTTCTAGCTCCTCCCTCCATTTGGCAACTAAAGTATTGCTTTCTATCTCATCCCTAGTTTAAACTCAGATGATGGGATAGAAGAATAGATTTATTTGAGATGCACGAGATAACAGTCTCAAATAGAGGTGCTTTCCAACCGGAGCGGTATTTTATATACGTATTACTGAAAAATAAAACCATATTATCCAAGAGATAGGGCTATGTGCCACAGTGGAGGTTCAAATTCATGCTTTGGAAGCCCTAATTCAGCCACATTTCGCTCTTTGTCCGACATACAAGCAATATGAATGGATAGTATGCAAATTTATAGTTGAGGAAGTATTGAGGTAAATAATGGGTGTGGGGTAAGCGTGTAGAGCTAAGGGAATCATATAACAAGAGAAGTGAAGAGCAAGCTTAAAGGTTCGAGAATGGATTGTAACCTCTAATTTTTTAAAAATAAAATTAAAATAAGAATAAGCAATTCGATGATGGAAGTTTTGTAAAAGATAAATTACTTTCTATTCATAATTTTTTATCATTTTATTTTAGCAACTCGATGATAAACACAAGTTTTATAAAAGATAAATTATTTTATATTCATTAAATTTTATCATTTTATATTATTCAAAATAAATCTTAGTATCAAATACAATAATTAAATCAATCACAAACATAAAAAAAACAATAATCACTTAAACTAAAAACTAAAAATCAAAATATAATGAACATTTACCATCTTATCATACCAATCCACCATATATATAGAAGTCATTCAAATATGATAATGCAAATCCATGTGTAAGACTCATCCATAGTTAAGGTTTATTAAACCTACATATTGAATGAGCCTAATCATTGTTGAAAATTAGCTTTGATTGAATCAACAAGCTTGTAATCTAATATATAGTAAAGTAAAAATACATGTATAGTAGTTATCTTATTTGTTCCTAATCTTGTTTGACACATAAACATACATCCATAATTAAAGGTTATACATAGTAACCATTGGTTTTAAATTTAACAACACTTTACCACATCCTCAAGGAAATCCAGATACACATTAATGTTAAATCTAAGATATTATAACATTTCACAATGGATTGGTTCTATAAAGAATAATTCTACTTAATTTAATAAAAAATCTAATACTACAAGCAAAGAAGCATAATAATTTATAGTCATTCAAGACCACATGTAACACCCATTCATGACTTCCACTCAAATCCCATAGTACAAAAGGAATTATCCCTTGATTCTATAAGTCCTAACTAAATCAAATAAACTTAAGGTAGAGTTATATGCATTTCATACATGTATTCCTAACAAATTAACACAAACTATTATCCTTCTTATATGATTTTTTTTTTTTGCATTAAAGATAGTAGAGTCAACAAGATATAGAGCATTATAATGAAGCCATGAGGGCATTACAATGCAGCCATCAAGATCACCTATTATCAAGATCTACTATTATCCCAATACTTAGAGAAACTAACCCCCTGCATACAACTATACATTATAGATTACAGTATGCTTGAAGTGGTTGTAAATTATAGGTATTGTGCAACAATTACAAATGTAAATGAACCATATACATTACCAAATATCTGCTCATAGATATAAGACCTTGAACTATGCACCAATTACAAATGGGAATGAACCAAATACATTACAAATATCTGCACCATGGATACACAACAACAAGCCTTGCAAAATCAAACTAATTACATGTCACTTCCTATGCCCATATCTGAAGTGAAGACCTCCTCCACCTCCCTGTTCTCATTGGTGTGCTACCTTGGAGCCTTGATATTGAGCTGATCCTACTCTACTTTCGCCTTTTCATTGAATTTGTGTTGGAATTTCTCAAAAATAGCCATGAATGTGGTTATCCTATGCTTCCCCACTTGCCAATTGTGACTAACATTGAGGAATTTGTGGAATTTTCCTTCAAATACCTTCATAGTCATAAAAACCTATGAAGCAATGCCAAATAATATGAGTCTTTTTAAAGACTCAATAAGGAACCTCCTTTTGTCACTAAACTTTTCCACATTTCTTTCTTTCCACAAATGCCAAAGGATTTCATTAGCTAAACAATGCCAAAATAGATTGCATACATTCTCATATTTTTTATCATTGCATAATAAAACCAATTTCTAATTTACTTTGTTGTTTGCCTTCCAAATAAGTAGATTATTACAAACAAGTTTCCACACTTCATTTGCATACCATCTTACATAAATTTTTAATTACAAGGAAACATGAAATATAACTAATAAAATAATAATATACATTAGAATAATGTACACAATAGATAATAAAGAAAAATATATATGTAAGTCTCACTTATGCATAACTCAAAATAAAAATAAAATGAACGTAAAACAAGGTATATTAGTACACCACCTATCACAAGTAGATATCCCCTATCCATTTTATGTAGAAAATCTTAATATTTCTAATAGAAGTCTCATGATTTTATGAAAACCTTATCATTGTGGATAGAACAATACTACTTCAAGTAGACACACAACATTTTCATAGTCACCTTAGTCTTATAGAAAAACTTTTACAAATACAAAACCAATAATTTGGTAGTAATCTAATGTGCTTAGATATATAAATTCCTCCTGAGAGTATAACCATGAGATAAACCTATGATGCATAATACATTTTGGATATAAACAATGAAACAACACTCTAGGAGTATGTGACTTTGTAAAGATAGTAATACAAACATCTTGTATCTCAATAGATAAAAGAAATAGCATCTTATTTTAAACAACATAGTGAAAACATAAGTATTTGATAATTGAGTGGGAAATTATAAATAAGAGAGAAAGTATGGTTTTCTAACTATAGTGTTATAAGTTGATCTAAACAAGGAGTTCCCTACTCTCTAATAGGAATGAATTCTAGAAAACTAAGTCCCATAAATTTTGTTAAGATTACATTGAAAAATTTGAGCTCAAAAATACAAAGGATAGATGTACCACCTTCATAACACCATAGGTAGTTGATTACTAGTTATCTAGGTAGGGTTCTTAACATTAATATATTAAGGGATTTTTTGGAGGCTTGTTTCTTTCTCTTTTTGAGGGCATTCTTAGGGTAAAATAGGTGTTATTTTGTGATATTATTTTATGATTATGTATGTTTATTTGTGTTTGAGGAAAATAAATTTATACTCCTTATTTCAATCATCTAGTCATGACTAGATTAGATAATATTAGAGTAAGGTTAACCTTAGATTAGTGTTGCTATGAGTGTGATAACACCTTATGCATTATTTTCAATAAATTTTCCAAATGATAGAGTAGATTTTATTAAGGAATTAGTATAATATGAGGAGGTGCAGAATAGAAAATTATACCTTGTGACAATTAAATAAGGATCACATGTAGAGGCAGCTTGAAATATGGTAGTGGAAAAAGTGCTAGCTAAGATAAGGAAAGGAATTTTAATCATTGTAGGAAAAATATAAGAAATTTATGAGCTATTGTAGGAAATTTTAAATCTATTGAGTTTGTTATTTTCTATAAGAAAAAATTCCATGACTGAGGGGGGTTACAATATGGAATGAGAACCAATTACTATGGAATTTATTATAATTGAAAAGGATAAGGAGGAAAGAATGATTAAGGTCATTATTAGCATTAGTGAGAGGAAAATAGGGAACATACTAACTACTATGGGAATTTTTTAAGTGGGAAAGGAATGAAGAACCCCTTCCCAATTGTTTTGAATTGGATTAAAGATGACCTCAAGACTCACTTAGCTACAAACCTATTTAGGAGAGAAAAAATGGTGGATCAGAGCTCTAATACAATATTTTATGGGTTTTTGTGATGATTGTAACGATTTGAATGCTTGTTAGTTGATTCATTTATAGGATTCAATGGACTAATTATGAAAAATATAAAAAATATAATAGTCTGTTATGAATTTTTATAAACCGAGTAGAAAGAAAAAATTCAGATCAAAAAATGTAGAGGGAAGATATAGAGGAACCTAAGATTTAAATTTTGTGTAGAATTATCTAGTCTAGGGTGGAGTACGCCCTTACCTATCCTCCTATTTTTGAGGAATTGAAAACATAGGATTGAGGTCTTCAATCTATAGCATAGCTTCTTTTTTCCAAGAGTTGCTATCAAAACATCATATATTGATAAGAAAATGCAGATTTTGTGATTTGACAACTTGTAGGGTTAGAGTGCATGAATCAAAAAACAGCCTTGAATCTTTCTTCAACTCACTTCAGATATGCAACCTACACACATGAGAAGAGGGTAATGGTTGTGTCATATAGGGGCTTGCTTAAGTCAAACCCTATGTTGGTATTCCTACCCAGCCAATGGAAAATTATGATAAAAATAAACTATCCTTGGTTTGATAGAGGCTTATTGATAAACAAGTAATGAATTAACAACCTTGCTAGAACTCACTACTCATATATGATCTCCTTGATGGAAAATTGATACTCATCACCTTTAAGGATCAATTTTTTCTTGACTTGAATTGTTTTGATCAACTAAAAGTGTTATTGCACATAAACAAAATGTATACAAATACGAACACAAATTCACATAACATATGACATGATGCTTGAATGATTAAACACTACAATAATCTTGATAATTCTACTCTTGAGTGCTCTTGGATGCTTTTTGGAAACTTGATTTACTCAATTTAATTCACTAGATTGCTTAGGATTAAAATTGTGAAAATGAATAGGTATTTATATGCAATTCTGTTAATTTCCTGAAAATCCAATATAGATAGCCAACAATTGATATTAGAATTAAAAATAATAAATTACTGACATATAAATATTTGAATTTGGAGCCAAATTAAGTTGTCTAGGGAATAGTAAGACCTTGACCAAATTCACTTTTTGGGGGATCAAAAGTGTTGGGGGAAAAATATTAAATGTATAGTTTGATCCCCATGTTCATTTTCTAGTAATGTTTACAAAAATGAACAATTAATGCACAATTAGGTCCAAGCACATAGGGGGGAGCTAAACCTAGTGTGAAATTGTCATGGGTGAAAGATTTGGACACTACAAGAATTATAATCCTAAGGAATCAATAGATTATATAACAAATATAGAGGAGAATTTTGTGTATGAGTATATTGCAAACCCACATCAGGTAAAATTTTTAATGAATATAATAAAATTAGCTCTACGAAAATTCACTGTGAGCAATTCACTGATGGAAAATTCACCATCAAAAAATTCACCGTAGAAAAAATTCACCACCACCAACAATTCACCGCCATGGAAAATTAACCACCAAAAATTCATGCAATTAATTTTTCACGCAGTGAATTTTCATGGCGGTGAATTTTCCTGTAGCGAATTGTTGGCGGTGAATTTTTTGTCGGTGAATTGCTAGCGGAAAATTTTTCATATGCCAATAAAATTATATGTAGTAATATGATGGAAGGAATTCCAATTAGAAATTAATAGAATGACAATGACTAGCATTGTGAAGTGGGATTAGATGGAGTAAAATTTGAAATATAAAGTTATTTTAGCCAATTACAAGTTGGATTCATTGAAGGAGCTACACAATTTGTTGTCAAGAGATGAATATGAAGTATATTAAGAAATATTATATATTTATAATATGGTGAGGGAGCTATGAAGAAGGTATCAAGAATATATTCATATAAATAAATGGAATGAGGTAATCCATTAAAGATGAGTTGGATATGTGGAATATCGAAATAGTAGAAGAGTCTTTCTAGCTGGATCTAACCAAGAGAAGAAGATAAACTAGAATCTAGAGGATAGGTTGAACCAAAGAGTTGAAAATAGGAGAAGACTGAGATAAAATAGATAGGATGTGCTAATAGGGAGTAACTTTAAGATGTTAAGAAAGTGGTAACCAATCTAGTAGTGAGAGATAAAATTGAAGATACTACTACAAAGAGTATATTTTATGAGCTATCACAGCAATAAGGGAGATAATTACAGTAGCTACAAATGGGTAGAGATGGTGGGATATGTTACAAAAAAAGATAAAAGAGTAAATGGAACCTACTATAGAGAATCTCAAGAAGAGTTTTGAGGATATTCTCAACAAGATACAAGAGGGTGTGAGATGAAAATGAATATTTTTTAGAGAAACCTATTTTATGCATGGAAAGAAAGAACATAATATGTTTGAGTTTATATAAAAGGAGGAGAAAGATAGAAAACATGCCATATTTTATGATGGGAGGTAACCTAGGTAAAAGATAGAACTTGAGGATGGGTATTAATTTAATTTTATGAGAGTGTTAAGGTGGGACAGAGGGGTGATCTACCACAATAAAAGAATACTTTTAGAAACTAATGCAAGGAAGGTTTTAAGTGATAAATTTGGAGGATAATGGTAGCACAAAAAATTGGGTTTATATGGAAATTATTGACAAGTAGGGGCTAAGGATGATGATGATGATGATGATGATGCATCTACTATTATACTATCTTGGTTGGTTATAGCAAGGGAATTATATTTTTGTAGGAACAATGCTAGGTAAGGTAAACCATCAAAGTGTGTTGTGTGACACTAAATCAATCATTTTATTCCATTTTTTTTAAGGATATAATTTTTTTATAGATATGTTGTGTATGATGGGAGGGATAACATTTATACTGTATCAAGGAATAGTCATAAATCTAATTTGATTCCATAAAAGAAAATTGAGAAACAATTTATAGTATTGGATGAGTGTGTATTAGAGTGTATTGGTATGTATCTATTGCAAATGTATGAAACATTTATAGAATGGATGGGAGAACCACAAATTCAAAAGAGGATTCAAAGAGAATTGGTTGGGAAATTAAAGGACACAAATTAAATTAGTTTCGTTGATACAATAAATTAATAAGAGGATGACAAGTTGTATTAAGTAACCAATAGTGTTTGGGGTTTGTTAGAAAAATATTGATTAGCTAGGAAGTATGATAATATATGTAAAGGATCATTTTTGAAAGAGGAAAAAATGGGTTTTACAGGGACCCGAAACAACAAAGTTTACAAATAAAAGAGATATATCGTCAAAGAACCAAGAAATAGAGAGGTTGTAGAGAGGACATTAAAATAACAAAGCAATAGCCACCAAAAAATAGGCCACCAAGGGCCATAAAAAGATCCCAAAAAGCCCAGAAAAAACACCAGTAGCAACTAAGCTTGGGACTTTAAATTTCCACTATCTCAGCTTCCATGTCGTTCATCTCTTGAACCCCCTTCTTTAAGATCTGGACCATCTAGGAAGTAGGAGGCGCTTTCCTCTTAAAATTGGCATAGGTCCTCTTCGATATTCATTGGTCCTCATTATTTATTTTATCCATGTCCTCTTCTAGGTCAACAACCAACGATCCCTATTGCTACTTTTCCAACTTTTCAGACATTGCATTAATGAGAATGGCATTGTGCCTTGCCATTCTATGGTTTTATTCCACAACAATCTTTATATTGTTTTTTATTATAACAATTTCAGCTTCCAGAGTCTTATACTTGTCCTTAATATCATCATCTCTCATCCTTGTATTGTTCTTTTTCCACTTTCCTTCTTCATTGTTCAGAGCTGACAACTTTAGTTCTAGATCCTCCAACTTGATATTTAGAACCCTATTTTTTAGATTAAGATCATTGATTTCTTGATAGGCCCATTTCATAACCTTGAAAATATCACCAATGCCGCTTCTAGCATATGCAAGGATATCTCTAGAATGAACCCAATCTAAACTGAGGTTGAAATCATTAGGGTTATGGGAGCTAGGAAATCTAGTTCCAACATCTCTGAAAGAGGCAGGAAGGGTAGAAACATAAATTATACTAGCTTCAGGGTTCTCAGTTTTGTCCTCTAGAGAGTCTGCAGAGTAGGAAACCAACTTATATGCAGGGGAACCCTTGAGAGCAGGTTTCTTTAAAGGGGTCAGGTTGCTAGGGTAATTCTCAGGGTTAACTTTCATGTGATAGGGTTTACAAAGCTGGATTTTCTTTCCAGAAAAGACAGGGGACGATTGGGCTTCAAAAATTCTCTTTGGGTTAGGCTTAGAATGATTCTTCGAGCCACCACTATCCGTATCATAGTCCTTATATGTCGTGGAGGCAAGTAAGGGATTGTTTGATTGAAAAGAGAAGTAAGATTTGAGCAAATATAGGCCTAAGGAGGGTAGTGGGTAAGATAGGTAGGGGAACAAAGTAAAATATAAAATGTGTGAAAGTAGAAATTCTGGTGGATGGATTGAAGTATACCAAAGGATGTGGGATGGATTTGAAACAAAAAAAATAGGTTGGGATTATCGAGATAGTGTATCTTGCCATAAAAATTAAGGTTCTTGGGTATGTGCAAGATCATCATGGAAAAAATAGGCCCTCAAGTGGCAAGGAAAATTCAGAAAAATTAGAGTTAGGCAACTTGACATAAAAATTTGAATAAGTTATCTATATTATTTTAAAAATATGTAAGAATAGAATCTGTAGAAAATTGAATGTAGTTTCTAAACTACTAGGTTTATTTAAAAAAAAAAATCTATTTGGTGAAAATTTGAAATTTCAATGTAGTAGCACTTAAATTTTAGGGAAAAAATAAGAAGTAGGTATCTATCTGACCACCCTCACCACAATAAAATGATAATATTTTTTTTATAAGATTTTAGATATAAGTAGAGGACTCATTTCCGATGTGATGCATAATTTTTGTAATTTTTTTCTAAGTAAATAATTAATTATGATTTTTTTTATTACAACTTTTAAAAAATATAAGAAATTGTATGTTTGACCACCTTAACTTGGTCAAAAGTTCATGAAACTCATTTTTCGAATCCTATATTATGTGAAGTATAGAATGTGACACTTGTTTTGGATTCAAAAAATGTGATAGCATTTGAAAGCTATAGATGTTTTTAAATTAGCCTACCAATTAGGACTTTAGTCGTAACTCAAATAGAAAATGAATAACTACATATTAAATTAAAAGTAAATCATAATTTATATTTGTGAAAAGATGAGAATCTCCTTTAAAAACACTTTTTCGTTTCATCAATTTTGGGTAAAAAAAAATTCGTCAGCCACATACCCTACGTATACCCATCATATCGCCACTTTTTGGCCCATCATGATCCTGCACATACCCTCTTACTTTTTTATTTTATCTTAGGTTTTCAATGTAAGGGCATCCCTAGTGTACTGTGAAAAATATACATGTTGTCTTGAAAGATGATATATAAGGTAAATCATGTGTTTGACAAATAGTTGATAGTAAATTATGGTGAAAAGTTAACATATTTCATTGCATTAAATATATAATCATTATGATTTCATTTATATTTCGGTCTATAATTGATTGGTATGTTGATTTTTGTGAGAAATTTTTGAGAGGTATAGTTCAATAATTTAGTGAAGGATTATCTACATGATGATAATGTGGATGCTAAAATCTGCAAATGGATAAAATACTAACACACAAAGCATGATTATTATTTTAAAACAAAGCAAATAGTAAACATCCCTATGAAATAATTTAGCATGCCTCACAATGCAATCAAAACAAAAAAGGATTAGATAAAGTAATTGAAGGAATACAATAAAACATGAAGTAAATCATATCTCATAGTGGATTGGTGCTTATGTTGAAAGAATCCCTTTCCCAATCCTTGATAAGCTCTAATGATGAAGATTGTTAAAGATGCTATGAAGTGGGAAAAATTAGCTCTCAATTGAAGAGAGTAACTTTGCATGAAGATTGTGGATGGATTGTTGAAGAATGAGCCTTCTATTTATAGAATCTCAAGTTGAAAGAGTCCCCAAACGAGAGCAATGTGGGATAAAGATTTAGCCAATAAGAAGAAGCCACTTGTCACCTTGTGAGTGGATGGAGGATGTGCAAGTTTTGGTCAATGTGCCAATAAATGGGATTAGTTGGCCTTTTAAAATTCAAAATTGTCTTGTTGGAGGGAGAAAAAGAGACTTAAATTCCAAGTGGGGGACATGTAAGAGGAGAGTTAATGCCATGTTGGAAGGGACAAGTCAACTTGTTTTGAAATTCAAACTTGAGGGAATATTCTCCAAAGATGACTTGTTGAGGGAAAATGAGGATTTTATAAATGAATTAATTCATTTATTTGTGCAAGTGGGAAAAGCTAGAGGATGTGATGGGTGATTAGATTAGATTAATTAGGATTAGATTAATTTAGTGAAGGATTAGGTGATTTTGACCTATTTGACTTAGATACTTTGATTTATTTAAATCAAAAGGGAGGAATATGAATTTTGATATTTTAATTAAATAAAGTTTGATTTATTTAATTAAAAGGATGACCTTAGGATATTTAAATTAATGAACTTGATTTACCTGATGAATTGATGAATGTGAATGATGCTAATTTTGTATGCCTACAGATATAAATGTTCAATTTGGAACTATTTGGATTTATGGAAGATTATTTTAGGTTTTCATAAAATGATAGATATCTAGGAAAGATGTGTGGAACGTTTTTATGGTGTATGCTAAAGTAAATGAATATTAAAAATTATTAGAATATTAAATTCATAGGTTTATTATTTAAAGTTGGTGACACATTTCATATGGTACAAATTTTTTGTTTCAGGTCAATTGGAACAAAGAAAAGAAGGTTAAGGAGAATATAGGAGTAAAAGGTAAGGTAACTACAAGGGTTTGAGGACTACCAGGATGAGTGAGATAACACATAGTATGATTTTGAAGTGGTGTTTCTATGTTTTATGTTTAGTGCGGATTTTTTTTCTGTAAATTTCTTAAACTTTAACATGTATTATCATGAAAGTCAAATTAAACAAAGAAAATAGAGCATCCCTATGAGATATTTAATCGTGCTAGATATGCAAACAAGATAAAAGGAAAACAAAGAAGCTAAATGAAAGCATATGAAAGAAAAATGAAACCCTATCCCATAATGGGCGTGGTGCTCCTTTGATGTGGAAAGGATTTCCTTTACCACCCTCTTGATAAGCTTCCAAAATGTGATGAAGATGCAAGTGATGAGTGATGAATGTGCCTATATTGAAAGTGCATATGATTGTGGATCATTTCTTCATAGAGAAGTACTATATTTATATGGTTGAAAGGTTGAAGAATGAAGATATTGGAGGAATGTAGGACTAAAAGAGATCCAATAAGAACGTGACACTTGTCACAAGGCTAATGGATGAAGTTGGAGCATATTTTGAGAAATGTGTGAGTAAAGAGGATGTAGAGGAATAAATGAATATGGTTGAGAATGTAAGAGGATGTGGGTGAGGATGTAAGAGAGATTAGTTCATATGGTTGAGAGTGTAAGAGGAGTTAATGTTTGGGTAAGAAAGTCAAATAAGTGGAGTTATTGGAGGAATATTCTTGAAACATGTGCTTTTGTGAGGGAAAATAGGGTAATTAGTTAATTTAAAAGAATTATTTTCATGTGCAAGTTGGTTGGTTAATCAGGGGTTGAGTTTGACCAAGGTTGAGTCAAAAGCTAGATGATGGGTAATGATGATTATGAACTTTAATTAATTTAGAATTAATTAATTTGAAGGAATTATGAGATTGTGACATTTGATTTTAAAAACAATTTAATTTATTAAATCAGATGAGAGAAATTTAGGGTTTTGATTAAATAAATTGATTTATTTAATTAGAAATGATGAACATTAGTGAATTAATCCAATAAATTGCTTTGTTTGATTAATAGGACAATTTGATGATAAATTGAGCATCCACATTTTTCCCCTCTTTGAAGCAATGTACTAGTTGTGTTGGTTCAAAGAATAATGCCGCCAATATCAAAATCAATTTTTTTTTTAGATGGCGTGTTGTTATCCCAGTGGAAAGAATTATGCTGGTACACTGCCCCCTTGAGAGATTGAAAAAAAAAATGATTTTAGGTCAAGCTCATGCCAAAGAGGTTCAAGATGGTGAAATGAAGAAGGTTAGACTAATAGATCTATATTATGATGATGATGCAAATGAGATGGTTTTAAGATGCTTAGATTAACAAATCTATATTAACCTAAACAACTTAACTGATGATGCAATGCATGTGAGATGGATGAGGTTTCCTATTATGATGATATGCATGAGTATATAGGATGAGTATGATGTCATTTTTTAAATGTAGGATGGATGCATTGATGTTTTGGTGAATGTCATGATAGCATGTTAGTGTGAAAGATGATAAAATAATGAGAGGGATCAACCCTTGATTTCAAGAAGATGTTGAAGTCCAAAAAGTCTATGAGTCGTCGAGACTTTATTAGATACGATGATCAATGATGATGATGTATTGCTTATCCAATGATTGGGGATGCAAAGAACATAACTTTCCTTATGATTGATAACACACATAGATACAATGCATCAAGGTATGAATGACCATGATGGCATTTTACTTAGTGAGATTGACATTACTTTACCAAACAAATAGGACTATCTTTGTTCACACCCGACATACAAAACCTTTTTAGGATGTACTGTAGAAATTTTAAACATCTCAGACCAAAAAATAAAAAGGAAAAACCTCCCCATGTAATAGCCAACAAGACATCCCAAACATCCTCCCCACACACCTAACAAAGCGAGTATTGCCTTGAGGTTATATTACAAGAATATCCAACAAGCACAATAGACAAAAGATAATGATCAATTCCCCATTCTTTTTCTCTCTAAATCATTTGGATAGACATCATCAAGAGGTCATTGGAATGACCAAAATAAGATAAATCAAAGAAAAGATCAAGTGAACAAACATGACAATGTTCTTCATACCTCTATCCAAGGGGATGTGTTTTGTTTAGGATAAGTATCCAAAGTGATTTCCAAAGATGATGCCCATTGTAGGAAGGATGCATCCTAGGACATGTTAGTGGATGGTGGCAATTTGATAGGTTATTTGAAAGGCCATTGATATAAGGTTGTTTGACATGTTTTCTAGAAAGATCAAGAGTTTGATTATGCATTTAAAAGTTTGCTTGTTTTGAATTTGATTTTGCATTTTAAAGGTTTCACTTTTTCTAATTGTTGTAAATTTTTTTGTTTGTGTTGCCAAAGGATGAAGGTGATGATTGATTTATTACGGATGATTGATTATTATCGGTGAAGCGAAATGAGACAGATGGATTTTTTCAAATATTTGGATGTTCTTGAAATGTTTTGAGGCTATTTTATGGATTCTCAGGTTATTTAAAAGTTTTTTTGTGTTTTTGAGTCTCAGGGGCTCATCAATGATGGCCTTCCCTAAATTTAAGCTCAGAGATGACGTAGTTCACATAACCATGTTTTTGAATTTTTCTGACATTTTGACCTATTTTGGGATTTTGATATGATTTCAATGTTTTTGTATTTTTTGCATGATTTTGATGATTTGGATGTGGATATGTGCGACGATATTGGTGATCTTTTTTTTGGATTTTTTTGAAAACAAAGCTAGGTTTGATTGATCGAATTGATGGATTGATGGTGATAACATTGTTGAGGATACACAACAATGCAAGGATAATGTCAAGAAACATGAGGAATAGGAAGGATATCCCAAGATCATGATGGATTGATCAAATTTGACTGATCAAGATTTTGAAGATCAGTTTGGAACAAAATTTGTTTGAATGATTTTATGTGATGCTAAAGTAAAAATTAGATGCAACTGATATTGATTGTTTGGATTGGTGTTCAATGAAAGAAAAAGCTTGATAAGGAACATCTTCTCATCAAAATGTGCCATGGGATAGTTATTTGGATTTTTTTCTTACAAGTGTTTTGTCAAATTTGATTTCACATTTTTCAATGTTCAAATCACCACATAAGTTGGAAGATACAGATCAAGATTTATTCCCAAAGAAAGATGTAAATATCTGCCCTCAGTGTCTAGCAATGTATGGAATGCCATGGGTGGATTCATGGATAGATGTATGGATAGATGGATATGGTAAGCACGCAAAGGATGCCAAGGATTATCTTGTGATAAGATAAGGTGTTTGAATAGAGGATGCTCATTTGGATAGTAATTCATGGCTTATATAATATTGGGTAGGATAGGATCCATGAAAATGACTCATGTCAAGATGTTTATCATAAGCAAGTGTAAAGTGTGTACCAAAATTTTTTCTGGATCAAGATAATTTGGGAGATGAATGTAGGTAGATGAAAATGGGTTGGATAAATGGTTCATGGATGAATGGATTTATTATGGATAACATGGATGGAATGTTGGACTTATTATGGATGAGATAAGATGCTTTCACCTAAACTAGTGCACATAGATGTTTGATTTTACACATTATGCCTTTTTACCAAGTTTTTATCATGGTACCTATCCAAAGTGCCACCATAGTGGTTTTCACTAGAGGACAATTTTTTATCTTTACTATTTTCATGATTTTTTCTTTTTTTTGTTTAGTTTTTTGTGAAAGATTTTTAAGTTCCTACTGAAGCACCTAGTGATGCTGATTTAGATGCTTCTTTCATAATGTGCCACCGATATGTTGCTTCAAGAAGTTGTTTTGCTAAGATACATCCACTTGAATGTAACTTTTGAAAATTTTGTTCTGCTTCACTGATACCAAAGTTAACTTTATCTTTGTGTGCACATTGTGATAGAATTTCTTCTGAATCCTTATGATGAAGTGTTGTTTCCAATACATGGTCAATGCGAGAACTAGATATAATGCATGCTAAAATAGATGATGGAGTGTGTTTATGAATAGAAGATGGATTGGTTGATAGTTTGGAACCTTTGACTCTCCAAACTTGGGAATATAAGAAATGATGGGTGGATACAAAAGTGTGCATGGAATTAGGACCAACTACTTGATATACTTTGTACGTTGCTAGAGAAGCATACTTTTGCATTTTTGGACATTTTTGATGGATACTTTTGCATTTTTTATTTTTCCCCATAGTTTATTTGACTATTGGAGTTTGATAGGGATAATCCTTCTTTGTATTCTTTGGTATCCATGTGTACTTAATTTTTCCATTATGCATCTCAACTTATTTTTCTTTGGTAACATTCTTTGTGCTTTGATTCAAATCTTTCCTTTGATGGTGGTCCCAATTCATGGGTGGGGTGATAGGTGGATGAAGATTCACGAAGTGGATAGTTGTGGTATTGGCATTGGTTTCATCATAAGAATTCTTCATGCTCCCTATGTTGACATTTGCTTGAGATGAAGTTGCCCCGAGTATTGTGGAAATAGTACCTTCATGTTTTGATTCTTCTTGTTTGAAGATGTCCTATTTAGCAAGTATTCTCTGATAAATGACCATTGTAGATGATGTTATTTCAATTTGATGCTCTCCTAACTCTAGAATATCCTATTTGGTATGAATTGTTTCCTTGAGTGGATAATGTTGGATATCTTCATATATGATGTCCTCAATATGAATTTGGGATATATCTGATCTTGATGTTGATAACTCAGCCTGAATGTAGGAATCAATAACATCTTGTTCTTGTGTAATAATGTCAAGAGTAAAGGAATTTTGTTCTAAATGAAAATCATTTATGTATCCATCCAAAGAAAGCATCTCATGGGTAGATGGAGTATGTGCTATATGGATAAGATCATCATTTGTGACATCTTGTATAGATTGGAGAATACCCATTAGATCATTGTAGAATCTTTAAGATATAGATTCTTGATCTTGATTAATTTTGGAATTGTTATCAATGTGCCTTGGATCAAGTTCTTGACATGGGTCAATTTCAAAGGATGTGTTGGAACTATAAAAATATCATACTTTTACTAGCCTCCACCCACCTATCTCTCATGTACCCCAAAAAATTTCCACACCTTAATTTCATAAACAATACAAATTGTTGAAATTTGTGTAACAAGATCCATTTCAAAATCCATGTCCATCAATAATCCCATTAATTTGGCCTTTGATACATAGGCATTCCTCTGGGCATCATTGAACAAGAGCTTTAAAACAACTGGTCCATATCAGCAAGAACATGTGCAGGTCTTTCCGATCAACAGGTCATATCCTTTCAATTTGAACATTTTCTGCATATTAGCAAGAAGTGAATCAAGTTATATCGATCAAAGACCCTGGGGATTACACAATCAGGAAGAAAATGCTTATCATTTCACCGATGAAGGCTTGTCAACAAGAACAAAGCAATTGAAGTGAAGTTTTCAAATCATGTCAAGCTCTTGACTCACACCGATGGAAACCTCATCAGCGAGAAACATATTTTCTTTCACCGACAAAGAAGGAGAACAACTATCAGAGAGACTTGTACAATCAGAATAAGTCCCTCAAATCTCATTGAACTTATGGGTTACACCAATGAAGGAATTTTCAGGGAAAGTCTTGTCGATTCATCCAAATGAATGAAGCAATGGAAGAAACATGTCGAGGAGACTAAAGAAATCAGAATAACACTCTATTCTCTCAATGATGGTTCTAGTCAGGCCGATGGGAATAAGAATGGATCAATATTCATCAGAGTGATACTAAGCAATGATTGAAAATACTTCTAGTGGTCCAAACCGCTTTGACATTAGGAAAACTTTAGAATTTTCTCCCCAAAATGTGAGTTCAAAAACATGAGAAAGACTAGTTATATAGAATCAGTAGGAGAATTGTGCAGTCTTCCCGACCAAGAATGATAAATCAAGGGGACACTTCGCATTGAAAAAATATTCAGTTATGTCTTGATGATCGATCATGAATGTATAAACAAAGGTGGCACTAAGTTAGATACATTGATCGGCCTAAGACATAAAAGGTCTCACCGATATAATCTTTGTCGTTCTAACATTACGAAATTCAAAAAACCTATCACATTCATTCTCAGAGATGGACATTAATGGCTATACGAATGAGCATTATGTAAATATTCCTTGATTTAAAGAAGAATGAACAAAAGGGGTTTCCAAAATTTGGAGAGGGAAGGACGAGAGGTCGGACAGAAGTTAGAAAATTCAGTGTGGCCAAAAATTCTCAATTAAGCTTACGAACTTCTCTATAATTCATAAATTATAATTTAATTTTTTCACCTTGAAGGATTAAAAATGGAAGGCTCAAGTTCTGTGAAAATAAAAAATAGGTAAAAAAAGGGTGAAGGTAGTCAACCCAAAAGTAAAAAAACAAAAAATTGAAACAAGGGAGGAATCCAAAATAAGTAAAAAAGAAAATTGAATCAAGACCTTATCGATCAATTGCCTAGTTTAAGGCCAAAGGCCACAAGGTCTGTACAACTAAGGGCCGATGCAGAATAGTTTGAAGAAAAATGCAGAAATATAGGAGATGTGTGGATCCTTGTTAGAGGATATGACTTATTCATGTTCTACTATTATTGGAGAAATAGGTTTGAACCAGTGTGCAATCCCTGGAATTTCAGTTTGGAAAAAATGGTTGTCCCAAATGTATTTCTGAATGTAGAACTTGTGAAACTTCTGGCTAAGCATTACAACCGAGACTTGAAAGTTATCTGCAACTTGCAAGGTGAACCCTTCATACATGTGTCCAAGACTGCACTGTGTGATGTTTTTAACCTGAGTGACACATCTGATGAGCCAATTGTACATGAGGATTTCAAAAGGGAGTATTGGAGAATGGACACAACTTATAAAGGATGAAGATTTCCATTACATAGACCTAGGAAGGATGGAGACCTTGTTCAACTTGAAGACAATGATGGGCCTCCTTTTCATGTTGATTTATTTGAACTCTATCTTAAAGACACATATTTCTTAGTGTGTCAAGTATTATGGATTGAAGCCTTTGAATTTGTGTCAATAGGACGAATGATGATTGTAGCAAATATTTAGTGCCAGAATGCAAGACCATTTGATTATGCCTCACACATTTTGAAAGGGCTTGAATTAGGGTTAATGGTAATAAAAAATGGATCTCCCACACTACACTTCAAGCATTATTCTATCCTCATTCATATGGTATTGTATTATGGACAAGAGATAGGTATGTAGCTAGAAGAATTGAAAATTACACAATCTAATAAGGAATATCAACCACTAGTAGTACAATTGTGGACTACTATTTGGGACAGAAGATATGTGAATTCTAGTTATGTTCATTTTGAGGAATATTTTTTTAAGATATTGTATAGATTTTTTAATCACCCCTGTGATTATTCTTTGACTAATGAGATTAAAATATTTCTAAGGCCCAAAGATTTCAATGGACCTACAACTGTTGGTCATAATTGGGGAGATTGGTATTGTTATGTTGATGCTACCATGATTAGGGTATATGGTTTTGAGGATACATATTTTCTTCTACCAAAAATAGTGTCAAATAGGATTCTATATTTGGAAATTGTCAGAAAAATGGATTATTCAAGTGTTATGATTCTAAATTCCTAGGAGAAACAATCATTCATGCAAAGTACATTGTGCTTTGGAGTCTTTACTATGTTGTCAAAAGAAGGGTATGATCTAATTTTAAATAAGTTTTCACATTTCAATTTGAAGAAGGCTCCACCAAGAAAGAGATTTGATCTTGAGGGATATATTGATTTTTCCAGAAAGAAAGTAAACTTGGGTGGACATGTTCATTTACCCTATCCACATGATGATGTAATTAGGAATATGGAAGAGAGGGAATTTGAATTGGCCATTGATGAGTAGAACAAGAAGATGGAGCAGAGAATGAAGGAAATAGAAGAGGAAAAAGTGGTCTTCTGGAAGTGAAGAGTCTATTGGTGAAAAGGAACATCAAGGCCAAACTAACAAAATTTCTAAACTAAGAATTGAGGAGTACCAACCTCCCAATAGAGAACAAGAAGTTGAAGAAGGTTCTGATATAGATACAAGGGAGTTAGCCTTTAAATCCTTTTGTTTCTGATGGTGAATTTATAAAATCTCCTAAATTCAGATCGTTCTTGTTCAAGTAAAAAGGGAAATCAATAAGAGAATTTTTCACAGATATTACACCTAGCAATGAAGCCCAATTTTTGAACACTTTGAAATTAGACATGGAAAATGAGATGAAGAATATGACTCCAGAGAGAGGAAGGAAATTGTTGGAGGATTCTGGTGTAATGATTATCCCTGGTTTAGATTTGAACTCAGTTGTTGTTTTTGATAGTTTTTTGCATGATAATGGTGCTACACATAAGCTTAGTCTAGAAGGGGTTATAGAAGTATACACAAGATAAAAATATAACCCCAATGAAAACTCTCTCATGATTTGAGCCATGTATCTCCCACATAAGAATTCTATTATCGTTGACACTGAGAAGGCATTTGGCCATGTAATGACATTGAAGGTAGGAGAAACTGATCCTATGGCCACTGTTGGCATTGGTATTAATGTAGCCAAATTAAATAAAGCACAGATCCAAATGTTGATCAAGGAAAGAGACATGTACAAAATGAACAATGAGAAGATGCTCAAAGAAAATGATTTCCTGAAGGACATGGTCAAAGGTACACTTAAGGGCTCTACTAGATTACTAACTCGGGGAGAAGGTTCTCAATCAAAGGATAAGAGTGAAGAATCAAATGTACATTCTCGAGTGAATAGAGCCATATTTGATGCACTCTCTACAATATTCTAGAAAAGGAACACCAACCTGATGGTTTGGATGAATTTTTTTTGGGTGACCAATTCCAAGAGTTGTGCTGAAATTTAGGAACATAAAAGGATAAATAACCGAATTTAGGAGATAATCCAGGAAACACAAAAGAAAAATACTTCTGCTAGTGGAACCACCACAGTTGTTGAAGATATTATGAGAAAACACAAGGAATACTATAATGAACTTCAAGCAGATGCAAAGGAGTTCACTGATGCTACAAAGGAAGGGGTGCCTACACTATTCAAAGATGATGGAGAGTTGAAAGACCAAAACAAATGGTTGAAAAAATGTAGGTTGATATTGCAGGAAGCCTTGGAAGCAGCCAAGAACAAGGAATCAACACTAGATGAGGCATGTGAGCATTTGGAGGAAATGCTGATCATGGAGATAGCTGGAAGGAATGCTTCAAAAGATGCTGATACACATTTGGGTCAAGATTATTTAGATCACATGACAAAAGTTCATTTATAGCTCACTAGAGCTTAATTGCTTATGTTTAATTGTTGTTAAATTCAAAAGACATTTATGAAGAGGTGTGTCCTCTTCAAAATATTGATATATAAGTTGGACATATAATGATAGGATAGTAAGAGTGAACAGGGAGAAAATAGGAGATATACAAGAACTACTTTTCATAATGTTTATCATATAAATTATACAATATGGACCATGATGCATGCATGAATTTTTGGGAGAAATCAATGAAATATCTTTAATTTTGTATGACTCAATATTGGTGTCTATTGTTTATTGATTTAAAGAAATTATATGGTTGTCTCCACATTGCTATTTCTTTGTTATATGAAGTTGTGTATCCAAGTTAATATTTCAATTTCATCAAGACACATTTGTTGTTATTGTGTAATCAAATTGATTGGTTTCTGTCAAAGAATTAAAATCCTTTTAATTGATTACAATAACTTGGGAGTAAACTTTTGATCATTAAGAAGAGTTAGGTAATTGATAAAATTTTCATACTATTTCCACATTGATGTTATCTTGTTCTGCAAATTAAGGATATACTTATTTGTCAATACACATTTGTTGTCATTATGTGATTGTGTTAATTGGTTCCTTCAAGAAGGGATTAAAATCCTTTTAATAAATAACAATAACCTGATAGGATCAATTGGATAAATAATAAGAGTATTTCAATCACATTCTTGCACGTTTATACAATGTGTAAATGAAACTAAGTGCCAAGCAATCAGAATTATAACCAACTCTAGTCACTTGTTATAGAACTTCATTGACTCTGCCTACCCAATAGAGCACTTGTCCACCTCATTCATATATTACTTATCCACTTTCACATTATAAATTCCCAATTATCACATTAGAAGTAGAGTAGTTATCAATCCCCCATATATTTCACACTTTATGCCATTGTGGATAGATATTTAATCCCAATTAAATCACAAAATTTGCAATCTCCTCTAGTTATCAAGATCTATCCGCCTAGGTTCAGTAGAGCCTGAAGTATAGGGAGTCATCAACCTTATATGTTAACTCTATTCATTGGTTCAAAAATGTTGCAAGTCTAATCATAGAGCCTGACATCCTCTTAGGATTTGTAACCTGCATTTTTCAGATCCAACAGGATGGGTTTCTTACAAAGTGTTCTTGGATATATTCATGAGGCATGGGAAGTGGCTTAATATCCTCTTGATCTTTGAGTGGACTTGGATCAAGTGTTGAGTTGAGGATCCCTTGAATATCTGCAACCATGAGGTCAAAGGATATCAATATCTCTTGGAACGGACCATTGATAGACTTTGGTGAAAGATGATGATCATGCTTTTAAATAAATTCTTGGGATATGTCCTCTAACATATTGGATGATGTAGAGGCATTGTCAACATGATCTTTGGTGGATGAATCTTGATCATTTTCCTCAAAATTTTTGGAGATATTGTCAATATTTTCAACCATAGGATCAAATTATGTTAATATTTCTTGAAATGGATCATTGTGGGATATTGTTGATGGTTATCATGATTAAAAAGTGACTCTTGTTTTATGTTGATTTGATCGTTAGATAAGGTAGAAACATCTTCAAGGTTCTCATCAATGGATAGATCTTGATTATTGTTTTCAAAAATTATGGACGAGATATTGTCACTACTATCACTAGTGGTTGAATCTTGACCATTGTCCTAAATGGTTATTCTTTGTTGATCAATAAGGTCTTGGATGAGATTTTTTGAGTTGAATACAATTTAATATTTTATGAATAATTTTTATATGATATTCACAATAAGATCTACCCTTATTCCAAGGGAAGTTTATGATAGAGTTGAAAGCACTTACTTTTGGAAGAGTGATGAGTTTTGCATTAACTAGCTTTTTTAATGCTGATTCAATTGACTCACCTAAAGGAGTGTATTCATTTTTTTTACCTTGTGAGATTTGTACATGTTGAAATTGACCTTGTAGTGATTGATCTTGCTATTGAGGTTGTTGATTTCGATATCCAACTTCTTGATATTGAAGATTTTGTTCTTGGTGTGGTTGGGGACACAACTCAATGTTTTGATGACATGGTTTAACTAATGGGGGAGTGTGTAGATTTTGGGGTGGAGATGTCTCTTGGTGCAATGAATCAACTATTTTTGTAAGTGAAGCAATTTTATGTCACAAAATTTGATCTTGATTTTGATTTTGACACACTTGATATAGTTGATTTGGTTATTAGTCAAGTATATTTGGAATATACATTTGTGGTATTTGTATGGGATCATGCACAAATTGATTTTGGAAAATGTTCTAATTTGGGATGATGTTTATATTTTTGCATTATAGGTTGGTATTGAACCTTATTTTGGTTTGGAAACACATTGTTTTGATTTAGGTAACTTTTATTTTGCATTAGGTTACCTTGATTTGGATCAATACATTGAGTTGTCATCATATTGTTTGGATTTAGAACAATGTTGGTATGATTCACAAAAATATATATCCCATAGTTCACCAAGTTTGGATTTGATACATTCATGTTTGGTAAGTTTGTACTTGGTATATTAACCTTTGGCATGTATTGACTTGATGGGATAATGTTGTTTTGTTGAAGACTAGAGTGTATTGATTGTTTGGCTGATAGATTTGTAGTTTTTTTATTAATTTAAATCTACCATAGGATAAGGTGTTCCAAAATTTAGATTGGGCCTACTCACATTTGTTGCATCATTGAGGTTTGTAGGAGATAATGTGAGTGTTGATAATCAATTGGTATTGTAAGGCTTTGGTAGTTTGGTTGACTTAGATCACTCATGATGTATGAATCAAGTTTATATTCCATGTTTTTCTTGTGTTTTGACCTTGTTGGCCTCTAAGAAATTCAGGACCAATGATGAGATGAAAGATGAAAGGGTGAGTGATATGGGTGTTGAACTTTTAGGAACTTTGGATCAATGCTAGAATTTAGGATTTGATTTTGATTGGATTTATTTGGATAATGAACTTGTAGATCCCAAGATGTTGGATGTGAACTTAGGATGCATTTGTTCAAAGGGGTGCTAATTTAACTCGAGTTATGAGAAAGGATGCATTCTCACACTCCTAACTAAGCAAGGTGATTTTCATGAGTTTTAAATATTAACCCAAGTCTAGAATTTTGTTTTTTTACAAAGCTATAAAAGTTGTTTGTGGGATGGAGATGATAAATGTTTGGGATGGATGAAGTTTTTGATTTGATCCTAAATGAACCTAAGAGTTACCTTTTTTACAAGACAAAGATAGTGAAGAACATGCTTTACCCTATGAGTAGTTCAAACCAAAAGACCAATGTTTTGCTTGGAAGACCATAAGACAAAATATAACAAGCACATGTGTTGGGTTCAATTGATTTAATCTTGGCTAATGAATTTCTTTTACAACATCCACTTATCTTGCTTAAATTTCAAACTAAATGTCTATGTCTAAGGTCCTTTTCATTCCATATGGTCCATTATGTGAAAATCAAAGATCCAAGGCCATAGTTTTCCTAGATTTACTTTGAAGAGAGAAAATTGAGATATGAGCCCAAGTCTTTAGAAGCCTCTCAGGATAAAATCCCTAGGGACAAGCAGTAATAATTGGACCCTTCAATGATATTCACTCTTTCCAAAGGGTTTGAAATTTTGATGATTTGTTAATGTTTGTTTCAATGTTTGAGATCCAAGCAATGTATTTGACTGAATCAAAATTGCACAATCCTAGGTTTGAAATGGCCATACTTGTTTTTTCCCCACTCAAATTTGTCCAAACACTAAGAAAAAGTGAACAGTTAGAGATTTGGCAACACTGGCTTCCCTCCACGACATACACTTCTCGAGACCACCAAATCACAAAATCTTGAAGATCTGGAGACATTAAGGAGTTTTTTGTTTCTAGTTTGAATAGTAAAAGTGTGGGGTAGGGGTATGTGCAGGATCATCATGGAAAAAACAGGCCCTTAAGTGGCAACAAATTAAGAAAAAATCAATGTTAGGCAACTTGACATAAAAATTTGAATAAGTTATGTATATTATTTCAAAAATATGTAAAAATAGAATCTGTAGAAAATTGAATTTATTTTCTAAACTACTAGGTTTATTTAAAAATAAATAAAATCTATTTGGTGAAAATTTGAAATTTCAATGCAATAGTACTTAAATTTCAAGGAAAAATAAGAAGTAGGTGTTTGTCCACCACCCTAACCATAATAAAATGATAATTATTTTTATAATATTTTATATATAAGTAGAGGACTCATGTCCGATGTGATGCATATTTTTTGTAATTTTTTCCAAGTAAATAATTAATTATGAATTTTTATTACAACTTTTAAAAATATAAAAACTCGTATGTCCACCACCTTAACTTGGTCAAAACTTCATGAAATTTAATTTTTCTTTTTAATCCTATAGTATGTAAAGCATAGAATGTGACGCATGTTTTAGATTCAAAATATGTGATACCGTTTGAAAGTTATAGATGTTTTTCAATCAGCCTATCGATCAGGACTTTAGTCGTAATTCTAATAGAAAATGAATAATAATTATTTATTAAATTCAAATTAAAGCATAATTTATATTGATGGAAAGCTGAGAATCTCCTCTAAAAACCCTTTTCATTTCATCAATTTTGGGTAAAAAAAAGGTCGTCAGCCACATACCCTACAAATACCCATAATATTGCCACTTTTTGGCCCGTCATGATCCTGCACATACCTGTAGCTTCAAAATGACCATTCTTGTACCAACAAGCATTAAGGATTTTTGGTAACTAGACAATTTGGTTCTTAGTAACAAACCGAGAACACCTAGTCGTATACGCATCCACTTTGCCACTTAAAGCTCTCACTAACATTCCCATTCCACTTAAGGAATGATACTAGGTGCAGTATGTTATATAGTCTTGGATATAAGGTAATTTCTCACGATTTCTCAACCTTTAATATAGCCTGCCGGTAAATGTGCTTGCAAGAAATTTCCTATGAGTTTCCCATTGTGGGGTGTGTCTCATAGTAAGTCCTATCTTAAGGGTGACACAAAGCATAAAAGTCTACTTAATTATTTCTCTTCACCCAAGATTGCACAAAGTGCAATGGGATTGGATACGTACTATAAGTGCACACAAATAAGATCACACAATTCAAGCATTTGTTCATTTTAGCCTTCAAAGAAATGATGAATTCATTTTAAATCACCAAGCTAAGTGTGAGTTTCTCTTGTTCAATTTCAGCCCACAAAGAAAAGTCTTGTAAGTTTATAATGTTCAATTTTAGTCCAACTTGAAAAAAATTCAAATCAATGATTAATTTTAAACCCAAATTGAAGTGAGTTGTCATATAACCAAAAACAAAAGAAATAATGAATGCCATAGGCTATTATAATAAGCATTTAAAAATGAATTTTCAAGTTTAGTGCCCTCTTTTCCAACTCAAATCTGCATGTTATTTTATTCTAATGTGAAAGGGACCACCATTGTTTCTTGATGCAAACCCACGACTTCTGCCCTTCAAATGCCACACTTGTGAAACCAAAAGCAATTTTTACTTTTTTAGTTGTCGATAAAAAATAGATCATACGTTAAGTGCATTGAGTACTTGTATAATGTGATTATTATATCTTGAAAAATCTAATGACATGTGAATCCTTTAGTTTTAATGCATAAATCAAGACATGATAAATATGTGTACAAGTAGAGGATTAGTAATCATGACATATACTGATTTTAGTTGATCTTCAATATCATCCCTCTCCAAAAAGCTTCAACTTACAACAGGTTTTAAATGCTCAATTTTCCCTCATTAATGACATTGGGAGGCTCAACAATCGAAATCCAATTAAAACACAACTTTCCCTCAACTTGCAAGAGTGGATGTATAATGGGAAAACAACAAGTAAAATGCAATCAGAGATTGTCAAGGAGCCCACTTACTACCAAAGGCTTGTACATATAGCTGAAGATAAATTAAAATATCAAAATATACGCTTTGAATCCAACTTATTGCGAATGATAAAAATGATTCCAAATCTATGACAGCGATTCCAAATCTCTACTAATAGCATTCAATAACCCCTAACTCCAAATCTGCAGAAACTTATTATATAAGCCACGCAGATGAATCTGCTATTAAATTGGAGAATACTTTTAATCAAAAATAATAATTAAAGCATTCATCATAAGCTTAGAATATACGATTAAAGTATTTGGGTTTCATGGACTAAATGGAATCCTCTAAAAATGGAGATAGAATCAGAGTACCTTCAATCTTCTTTTTCTTTCCATTTTCACGTGCTTTTAACCATCACAACATTTGATCGGCCTCATGAATGTTTTTTTCTTTCCATTTTCACGTGCTTTTAACTGCAGATTTAATGAACGTTTATTATTTATATCATTGGGTATGGACATCCATCAAAGTATATGGGAGGGGAAATTTTGTCAGAAGTTAAAGTTGAAAACTCCATGGTAGACATGTATGCAAAAGTGGAAGCACAGAACAAGCATGTCGACTGTTTGAAAAAATGCCTAAAAGACATGTTATCTCATGGAAAGAAATGAATCTAGATATTACATGAAATGGACTTGTTTAGAAGACTTTAGAAATTTTAAACACTTTCCTGGCACGCCAATATGTGAAAACTTACCCTCTCAAACTCTGATTGTTTTATCCTCTATGATGAACTGCCAAGATGTCAAAGCGACAACTCCCAAGATTTAGAGAGGAAAACCCATAGAACTCAAAGCCTAAATATGATGGCAATGGTAACATTTATGTATTCCCATTTCCCATGGAACTTAGAGCCTAGATATGATGGCAATGGCCGCATTTATATATTTCCAACTTAAAAAACAATCAAAGTCGTAGTAAAATTGAGTCAATAGAAAGGAAAGACTTTGGGAATATCGACCTTAGTTTCTGAAGGATTATAGTTGGATATATATTTAATAGGAATTGAACATACGGAGTGACACGATTATGAAAAATCATAGACAAGGCATGAAACTGTTTGACATGACACCTCAAGCACATCCAAAAATGAATTGATAAACGTCTGGGCTGCAGCCTCTGCCTAAAGAAAACATGTGCAAACAAGGATTGTGAGATAAAATCCAAGCATACGACAATTGATTGCTACAGAGACAATGAATAGTATCCCAGATACATAGATAAATAGTAGATTATTGCACTGACAGAGATTGGAAAGAATGAGGGTGCAGTTTGTGTTTGGATCATGCTATTTTCATCCTACGTATCAATCTAAAACCAAAGAATAACAAATAAAAGACACCCTATGCCAAAGATGGAAAAAATTCAGAAGCATCATAGTCAAAGTGTTTCAAATGTACTTGTCTAAAGATGTGTTAAATTTAGAAGTTTGAATGATCAAATTTTAATGCATTGACACACTTTCACTAGAACAATTTCAATCAAATTATGGACTCAACAATGTTTTCTTATATTAGATTGATATCAATAATAAGACAATGGAAAACAACATTTACCAATAGAAAAATGAGACAAGATACACAAGATAACTCATTGATATGCAGGATACTCATAACAAAATGTTAATAGTGTGGCATAGCAAGATGTCACCAAGATATTGATTATCTGGGGACAAGTAATTTTTAGCTCAGTGTGTTCCCATATTCAAATACATGAATGATATTGATTACTCATAATAAATAAAAGATTACTAAGATTACTAAACATCACAGAAATAAGATTACTAAGAGCATCTTAGTGACAAAATATCCAATCCAGCATGAAAACCTTAATGGTGAAATTGTGAAAACTTTTCTCTGCCCCATGGTGGGTGCCAAAATGTGGATGCTTTTTCTGAAAAATTCTTAAACTTTGACATGTAATATCATGGAATTAAAATTAAACAAATCAAATAAAGCATCCCTATGAGATATTTAATCATGCTAAATATGCAAACAAGATAAAAGGAAAACAAAGAAGCTAAATGAAAGCATACGAAAGAAAAATAAAACCATATCCCATAGTGGGAGTGGTTCTCCTTTGCTGTGGAAAGGATGCCCTTTCCCACCCCCTTGATAAGCTTCCAAAATGTGATGAAAATGCAAGTGATGAGTAATGAATGTGCCTATACTGAAACTACATATGATTATGGATCCTTTCTTCATAGAGAATCCCTCTATTTATAGGGTTGAAGGTTTGAAGAATGAAGAGATTGGAGGAATGTGAGACTAAAAGAGAGCTAATGAGAATGTGACACTTGTCACAAGGCTAATGGATGAAGTTGGAGCACATTTTGGGAAATGTGTGAGTAAAGAGGATGTAAGAGGAATAAATGCATATGGTGGAGAGTGTAAGAGGACGTGGCTCAGGATGTAAGAGAGATTAATGCATATGGTTCAGAGTGTAAGAGGAGTTAATTTTTGGGTAAGAAATTCAAATAAGTGGATTTATTGGAGGAATATTCCAAAAGCATATGCTTTTGTGGGGGAAAATCGGGTAATTAGTTAATTTAAAAGAACCATTTTCATGTGCAAGTTGGTTGGTTAATCAAGGGTTGAGTTTGACCAAGGTTGAGTAAAAATCTAGAGGATAGGTAATGATGATTAGGAGTTAATTAATTCAAAATTAATTAATTTGAAGGAATTAGGAGATTGTGACATTTGATTTAAACAATTTGATTTATTAAATGAAATGAAAGGACTTTAGGGTTTTGATTAAATAAATTGATTTATTTAGTTAAACATGATGAACATTAGAGAATTAATCCAATAAATTGCTTTATTTTAATAATAGAAGAATTTGATGATAATTTGAGTGCCTACATTTAGATATGCAAGAAAAATATATTGTGATAGTTTTCCTAGCTCTATTAAGGAAATTAATATAAGAAGAGATATTTTTCACACTAGATTTTTCCTCATAGAGGGTTTTCTTAGGATAAAACTAATGACTTTTTCATGTCATTTTACTTGTGTGAATGCTTATTTTTATTTTCTTATGGTTGAATGGTCATTTGTGAGACCCTCTAGGCACCACTATATTGTTTTTTAATATCTATAAGATTAAAAATGAATTAATTTATATATATCCAATAATAGGTTTTAAAATATTGTATTAGGTATCCTTGAGCATGCCTTACATAATGAGTTAGTTTTCTCAATATTTAATATTGGATTCATTATTAAATAAATATGTCCTCTTTGGAGAGAAATAAATTTTACAACTCCGTAACTACTTGATATTAGAATAAAAATATTAGAAGATCATTATGGTTGTAAAAATTTACATCAAAAGAGTTGTCTAATGATAAACATGATAATGCTAGTTTTTAATCTAATGGAATAGTTGGTGAAGTTGGTGATTTTCAAAACCAATCTATCATATATGATGATCCATTTAATTGTGATAATTTTTCCAACATTTCATGAAGAATTCATTATAGAAGGCATCAAGGAAGAGGAAAATTTTGTTGACATGGTTGGTTCAACATTGGCTATTGATGAATTGATTGAAGGTTTAGTTAACATAGTTGTATTGATAAGGAATATTGTGCAATACTGTTCTATGAGTCTAAATAAAAATAATAAATGAAGAATCATCTTCTTCACTTGAGATGCCTCAAAATTTTATGTTTTGTACTTTGTAATTTCCCTTTTTCAATCAATCCATGTCAAAACTAAACATCCCTTTACCATTTCCTTTTGTGAAGATAAGATTAATTTTTCCTATCCATGTTGGTCTTGTTTTCTCTAAGTATAATGGGTTTTTTGTAAAAACTCATGTGTGTAATATCTTTGTCATAGTTTCAAATTTTTCAATGCTATCATACTTTTCTACCCGACTATGATCCTTCCATTTTCCTTATTTGGGTTTCATAATTTACCCTACTTGTATGTGTTTCCTCCAAAATTAATTTTTATTTCTCTTTTCAAGTAATACACCTCTAAGAATACCTTTTATCTATCCCCATATTTCTCATTTACTCATGTCAAAGCATTGAACTTCTTCCTTCCTATACATGCCTCGTACTAGATTCTTGACTCTCACAACCCAAAACTATCACCAATTTTTTATGTTCATTCCTATGTAACCTTTCATTACTTTGGATTCCACTAATTTCAAGCTTATACTTGACAACCACTCCAAAATGCATTTTCTGGCCTGATAAAAGTATTATTTATTATTTTGGGTGTAAATTCTCACACTTTTATACTACTTGAAGGGGAAACAACCTAATCTTCATAAAGTTTGGTGATTGCAACCCTATCCCTTGGTTGTCATTAAACTTAAAGATTATAGTTAGTTTGAACCCATTTTTTACTATGGATCTTCATGTTATCAAAGGTTGGATCTATTTGTAGGACTATCAATTGATTTTCCTTAATAAAAACTATAATAAAAGTACTCAAAGAGTGTGTTGTTCAAAGTGTCAAAATTTAGGCTGAAAACATTTAGATCTATAAGGAACCATTGGGATTCCCTTTGATGAGAAACATTTGACTTGGTGACATAAATTCATCTAAAGATTTAGAGAGGAATCACTAGTTGTGGATTTAAACTACATTGCATCAAGTATGTAGACATATTGCTATAAGAAAACTATATGGTATTTCCAATTATTTTTCTATTGTTGAATCCATTATACTAGATACTTTAATGGTTATTGATATCTGTTATACATTTCATATGGTTAAATATAATATTTATACTTTAATTTGATACCATAAGTTCTATAAAATACTTGCTTAGTTTATAAAGTTTTAGATATTAATATTATGTAAACTTATTGTTTCATTTGGAAAAGGGATCTATATCCTAAATCAAACTTGTACCAACTTTGAGGGGAGGATTAAAAATGATCTCAAATCCACTTGACTACAAACCAAAATAGAAGAGTCAAAATGGTGGATTAGGGTTTTAATGCTTGTTTCTATATGTGATGATGATGATGTTTGTATGATGATTGGATTGGTTTAATTCTATGATGATACAATTGATTTAGTTCTATGAAAATATAGTAGTTTGTTTTAATTTTTGGGGAACTGAATGCAAAAGGAAAATAACTTAATCTAGAAAGACAAAGAGTAGACATAGAGGAACCTGGGGTGTAAATTTGGTGTTGAATTAGCTGGTCTAGTGCATGATGCACCGTAGACTATCATCCTTTTTTTAAGATTTTAAAACATAGGCCTTAGTTCCCTGGTTTGGATCTTCTTTTCTCACGGGATCACTATCATAAATTTGTCTCTTGATGAGAAAACCCAATTTCTATGTCCTCACCACTTCTAGGCTTGAATGCATGAATAAAAAATTAGTCCTTGATCTTCCTCCACTTTGATTAAGATATGAAAACCTACACACATAAAAGAGGGGGGAAGCATTGTGCTTTCCTAAGTCAAACCTTTTTTTGGTATTTTCACCACCACAACCACTATGATGATATATAAAAGAGAGCTCGCCCTCTATTAGGAAAATGGTAAATGATAAACAAGAAATAAATTGACTAATGTTGTAACTCATCACTTAGATCTAAAATATCTTGATGGATTGAGGTCATGTACTCATTAGCTTCAATGAGAATTTCATATCTTAATTGAAGTCCTAAAAGTGTTAGTACTCACAAAATAAATGATCATAAAAAATGTAGATGTCAAAATCTGCATTTGCTCAAACACACAGCTTAGTATGCCATTTAAAACAAAACAAAATAAGAACATCCCTATGAAATGATACCTCAATGCTTCCAAATGCAAATGAAATAAGCAACAAAACCAAGCAAATGCATATGAAAACATGAAGTATACTTATCTCATAGTGGATCGGTGCTACTTTGATGTGAAAAGTAGCCCTTTCCCAACCCTTGATTAAGCTTGGTGATGAGGATGCAATGGACAAAATCAGTTCTCCATGGTAAGAGAATGACTTTGCATAAAGATTGTGGAGGATCATGGAGGATTTGCTCAAAGTTGAAGCTTCTATTTAAGGATTTTCAAATTCTAAGTGTGTTGAAAATGGACCAATGTGGGACTAAGATTGGACAAATGAGAGGAAGACACTTGTCAAGTGGTGAGTGGTTGATGCATGTGCAAGATTTGGGAAGTGTGCCCATGAGAGGGAGAATTTGAATTCAAATTTGGCAATAAATTTTGAGAGGGGCACAAGAAAAATAGCAATAAATGCAATGTTGGAGGGACAAATCAACTTGTCATGTTGAGTGAAAATGAGGGTTTTAATAAATCAATAAATTGATTTATTTGTGCAAGTGGCTAAATCTAGAGAATGCAAGCGGGTGAGATTATCATTTAATCATGGTTAGATTAAATTAATGATGATTAGGATGTTTGACCTCTTTGACTCAAATATTTGATTTATTTAAATTAGAAAAGGATGGAATATGACTTGGAGATTTAATTAAATAAAGTCCTGATTTATTTGATGAATGGAATATGACTATGCATAATGCTAATTTTGCGTGTGTACATTTTGCCCCTCTTTGAAGCAATGTACTTGTTGTTGGTTCAAAGAATAAACTTTCCGCATTCAAAATTTAAAAAATTTCTAATTTTTTGGATGCCCCAGCAGAAAGTACACTGGTACATTGTCCCCTCGAGAGATCGAGCGAAAAGATTCGATTTGAGGGTTGATCTCATGATAAAGAGGTTCAAAATGGGTGGTTATGGATGATGATGCAAATGAGATGACTTTAAGATGCTTAGAATAACAAATCTATATTATACTAAACAAATTAAATGATGATATGTTGTGAAATGGATGAGATGGATTATGCTATGATTATGGAAATGTATGATTTATGCAAATGCTTAGACTAACAGATCTATATTATGATGATGATGCGAATGCAATGTATGTGAAATGATCATTTTTTCCTATTATGTATGATATGAATGATATGTGGTATGCTGACAGTTTTTTGGATGCAAGATGGATGCATGATGGATGCATGATGGATGCATTGGTGATGATGATGTTAGTATGGAAATGAGATGATGACAAGAGGATCCAACAAGTCCATGATCTGACGAGAATTTATTAGAGATGATGATGATGATAGATGTTGATGATGATGATTCGCTTATCAAGGATTTGGATTTTAAAAGCCCGCTACTTACCCTATGTTTGATAACACGCATAAGTACGATGCATCAAGCTATAAAGGACCAGGATGGCATTGTACTTAGTGTGATGGACTTTGACTTGACAAGTAGATAGGAGTATTCTTGTTCACACTTGACATACGGAAACCTTGCTAGGATGTACCCTATTTCAAACTTGCATGGAAGAAACAAACAATCACACTAATAGATCAAAATGCAAGATTAAAACATGAGTTCCCCATAAAATCCATCTGCATTGTTAGAAAACAAGGAAAAAGATGAAATACTTGACCAAATACAATCAAAAATAACTTATTCCTCATTCTTAAACAAAGCAAACAACTTGATCTTATGGGGGGATTGGTGCTACTTTGATGTGGAAAGTAGCCCTTTCCCAACCCCTTTAGATAAGCTAATGATAATGATGGACAAAATCATTTCTCAAATGAAGAGAGTGACCTTGCATGATCTTGGAGATGAAATGTTAAGATTGTGGATTGATAGTGGACAAAATCGGTTCTCCATGTGAAGAGAATGACTTTGCATAAAGATTGTGGAGATGATGGAGGATTTGCTCAAAGTTGAAGCTTCTATTTAAGGATTTTCAAATGCTAAGTGTGTTGAAAATGGACCAATGTGGGACTAAGATTGGACAAATGAGAGGAAGACACTTGTCAAGTGGTGAGTGGTTGATGAATGTGCAAGATTTGGGAAGTGTGCCAATGAGAGGGAGAATTTGAATTCAAATTTGGCAATAAATTTTGAGAGGGGCACAAGAAAAATAGCAATAAATGCAATGTTGGAGGGACAAATCAACTTGTCATGTTGAGTGAAAATGAGGGTTTTAATAAATCAATAAATTTATTTATTTGTGCAAGTGGCTAAATCTAGAGAATGCAAGCGGGTGAGATTATCATTTAATCATGGTTAGATTAAATTAATGATGATTAGGATGTTTGACCTCTTTGACTCAAATATTTGATTTATTTAAATTAGAAAAGGATGGAATATGACTTGAAGATTTAATTAAATAAAGTCCTGATTTATTTGATGAATGGAATATGATTATGCATGATGTAAATTTGACGTGTCTACAAAAAATTAACAAACTTATATAAAAAATATGATGAAAGATTGACATGAAAAGATGCTGCAATAATGTTGAATTTTTTTTTGTTGAATACTATTAAAGGCTTTTAAAATGTTCAATTTTCTCGATAGAATTCCTTAGGTGTGCTTCTTAGATTTCAAATGATAAAATAACTAATACTTATATGCAATTATTTTAATTTCCCAAAAAATAAAATTTTGATAGTCAACAAGTGAAATTGGAATTTCAAATAATAAAATATTGACACCAATATATTCAAATTGGAGCCAAAATAATTTGGTCTAAGGCATGGGGGGCCCTAGACCACAACCATTATTTTTTAGGCTCAAAGTGTCAAGAAAAATATTAATTTTTTTTTTAATCTTCCATTATTTGATTTCTTGAATATATTTGTAAAATGAGTGACTAAATGCATAATTCGGTCCAAGCACATAGGTGGGAGCTAAGCCTAGTGTGAAATTGTTAAGGGTGACAATATTTTACAATAGATTAAGCCCCTACTTTAGTGGAAAATTCAACATATTCTTAGACTCACCCTAAAGTACAGATAGGTCAAGAGGAGTTCAGTTATTCAAATATTGAAGAGATAGGATGGCATTGAATTCATGGGATGCACTAGCTCCCAAATTCAAGATCGTATGAAAAAACAACACTAGGACAAAGGAATACACATGTGAAGTGAAATGCAACATGAAAAAAATGAAGTATGTATGATGAAGACAACACATAATGCAATGTACCATAATGGAAACAAACACAATGCAAACATAATGAAGACACATAAAAGTCTAGAATAGTAAAAATTGAACACAAGGTTAGTACTAGAAGGATTCAATTCCATAAGGAAAAGATACATCAATCTTAAATTTATTTCAAATACCAATCATCATCTCTTGACTATGATGTTAGACAAGATAATACTCTCATGAGGACCAACAAGCTATGTTATTCCAAGTCACTCATGAGCTACATAGATCCACTAGCTAGCACGTTGTGTTATGCTAGTTTATCATGCAATATAATGGGTTTCACAAGGCTTGAAAGTTGTGTTGTGCTAAGTATCTCATGAAACGCATTTCTCCACTACAAGAAAATTGTATTATGCTATGTGGCCATGTTAAAAGGTGCTCAAGTTCATGAATCAACTAGTTGTGCTATGTTAAATCCATGGACTATTTTACAAATCACGCTTTAGGGAGAATACAATGTTTAACATCATGGTGGATTGTTTAATGTTACAAGGGATGAAAATTACTTCAGGGGGTGTATAAATTTTAATGTCATGAGGAATAAACATCAACTCAAGGGGTGTACAAAATTTATCATCGTAGGAGATGAACATCACCTCAAAGAGTGTATAAATTTTAGCGTCACATGGGATGAACATATCCAAAATTCTTGCCTCATGGGGCATTATAAATAATTGTTGGCAACTTAAGGGAAGACAACTGAGAGGGGGGGTGAATTAGTTGTCACTGAATCATAAACTTATTCAACTTATTATCCTTAATTTAAGAGTCAATAATTAATCATGAAAGTGTAAATGAGCAACACATTAGAAGCACACATAACACCAATATTTTTATGTGGAAACCCTATTAGGGGAAAAACCACAGTGGAGGTCAATCCACAAGATTATACCCTATTAAAAGTATAAGGAAATATGAATGTAGAATGCACATGCATTCAGACACACTTCCTAGAGCTCACTGCTCAAATACAAGGCTTACTGCCCAAGGAAGACACACCGTCTTACAAAAATATTCAGATTAAAACCATTTGGATTTGAACTGAGAAAATAACATTTGCTAATGCCTGGTTACAGTTCTGATTAAGCACATGAACACTTATTCACTCTCTACTCTACCTTAGAATGATCTGAACTTTATTCGTACATAGGACTCATACACTTCAAACAATTGCTCTTATATATCTGCAACAAGAAATTACATCACTATAAGTCATCCACAAAAAGATAATAAAATAATTACAAATAGTCAGCCAAAAACAAATAAACATTATTCATGCAAATCAATCAAGGTTGGCCATAACATAGTGAAGAATGAAAAAATCATCTCCAACATGAAAACGCTTCAATTAATTTGTCCTCGAAGATCCACAACACGCTTCAACACCTTGTCGGCCAAGAACATGAAAAACATGAACACACAAGAGAAAATCTTAGATCATGAGCACAACAATCAATGTGGACATGCCATAAAGATAGAGAACAAACTAGAAAAATCCACAAGCATCATGAAACATCAGAGAAGCATCTACGGCAACTGAACTTGTTGAAATCATAGAATCTTCAATTAGGAACACTAACTAAAGTGAAAAAAATTGTCAAAATGAAAATCACCATAACTCGATCAACTCTTCATGCGGATCTTTGAAACTCAATGTGGATAAACTATACATACTCAACAAGAAACCCTTTAGTCCACAACCTTAGAACAACAATGTACTGAACACACCGACAAAAAGAACTCCATTTCACCACTGACAAAATGTAGCACTTCTTATTACAATTTTCTCAATATCCTCTTCATATACAACTTCTAATGCAATAGTGCTAATAGTGTTGAAATCAATGACAACCACATATCAACAACATAACCACAACATCCAAAAATTCCCACCTTTGGCATTGATGGCAACATGTCAGGGTGAAATCACAATACTGTGTCTCACTTTTTTCCCAAGATGGACATTTACATCAATATTTTTAACTGAATCTTCATCTTCTGAGACCTATATCAGCTAAACCATAAAGAATTTGAAGATGATGTTAACTAGTGATTTGTGGAAATTTGTGTGTAGATTCTAAATATTTTTTTTAAAAAAATTTTCCAAAGTAAATCATGAATCTTTCAACATCTCCTTTAATAACTAGTTTTAGATAGAAAACAACATTTTCATAAAGTAACGTTTGTGTCGTACAACATAACTTTTTCTTTATAAAGGATTAAATTCTAATTTTTGGAATATAGATTCTAAAAATCAATTGCTAGGGAAGGATATTTTTTCATAATTTTGTATTGCATATTTTTTTAAAAATTAATTTTTGAAGTCATTGTAACTATAATTTGGACATATGTGTCTATCATACTACCTAACATTTTGTGTATATGTCAAAATCCAATTTTTCTTTTTTGGGTGAAACAAGGTTTTCAATATCTAGGGAATGGGTATTTTTTTAATTTTTTTTACAATGGTTTACTATTTTTCCACCTCTGCACAACAAAGAGCTTGATGTTGAGAGAAAACCAATGTTCCGTCAAAATTGAAAATTAAATACATGATAAAATGAAAATATATCAAACCTATACTTGTTGGAAAGCTAGTTTCAAGGGCTACAATCTTGAAAAATATAATTTTTAAATGATGTTATTTAATCCCTCAAAAGGTAAAGAAAATTTGGTTTTTTGCCAACATTTTGATAGTTGTGAAGGAGACTCCATTGTGGGTAATATTTAATACTATGGGGGTTCTATCCAAGGGATTTTGATCTAAGGGGGTCTTATCTATCCCTCTTTAATCAAAACCCTTTAGATGGAGCCTCTCAAGACTTAAATCATTAGTTTTTTCTAAAAGTAATGATTTTAGGAAAAAATTAGCGCATCCCAAAAGTGAGACACAATATTGCAGAAACACCCCACATGATGTGAAAAATACCATCCACACAACTATGCTTACTCTTCCTTTAAGTTATGACTTTTCTTTCCTCACATGATCTTCTCCCCACAAGGCTTTTCTCTCTAGATAATGAGTAATTTTTTTCCAATTACTCTTCTCCCCCTTTGACATCAATGACAAAGATCTCTTCAATACAAGCTTTGAACCACATATCTGAACTTTTGAACATTTGACTATTCCCCCTGAGTAGCAGCCACCACAACATCAATCTACATCAAAATATGATCATGAAATGCAATACATCCTTAGTTCTGATTAGGAGGGGTAATCATCCCTAACTTCCCTCTGAGATACTCAAAAGTATCCTTAGGCAATGGCTTTGTAAAGATATCTGCAATCTACTCCTTAGTAGGCACATACTCCAATCTGAATTCCTTTTCACTTACCTTCTCTCTCAAAAAGTGAAATTTTATAGATATATGCTTAGTCTTTGAATGTAGCACTAGATTCTTAGAAATGTGACTAGCACTTGAGTTATCACAAAATATAGCAATAGGCTCATCAAACACAACTTTGATATCCTTCAACATTTGTTTCATCCATAGTACTTGAGTACAATTATTAGTAGCAACAATGTATTATGCCTCTATAGTAGATAAAGAAATAGCATTTTGCTTCTTACTCAACCATGAAATCAAATTCTTTCCCAAGAAAAATGCTCCAACACTAGTACTTTTCCTATCATTCACATCTCTTGCCCAATCAGCATCAGTAAAGGCACTCAAAGTAAGATCATCATCTTTAGGATACCACAAAACAAAATCAACTGTCCCTTTCAAACATCTCAAAATTCTCTTAACAACAGTCACATGAGATTCTTTAGGATCAGCTTAAAATCTAGCAACAATACATAAAACATTCATGATATCAGGCCTAGTTTGAGTCAAATAAAGCAATCCACCAATCATTGATCTATATCTTATCTGATTTTCCTTCATAGAATCATTATCAGTTGTCAACTTACATCCAGTCACCATGGGTGTACCAACAGGCTTTGAGTCTTCCATACCGAATTTCTTCAACAATTCCTTCACATACTTGGACTGAGATATTAAAATCCATTTATCTAACTGAGTAATTTGTAATCCCAAGAAGAATTTCATCTCTCCAATCATTGAAATTTTTGTATAAGATCAAATTTGCACCCTATGTGCAATTCCCCTTTTTTCCTTTATCCACCTTAGAAAACTAAGTTTGAAGGCTTAATCTCACTTAAGCCCACTGATGGCAGTCCACTTGGTGCTTGTTTTGTGTGTTGGTGGGGGCAATTCTATTGGGGACACCCACGTAGTGAGCAGCCGTCCATGCATGTGCTTACATCCCCAGAAGATTCATGTGGCTAAGCTAGTAGAGGCATTACTCTTCTCATTGGTAGTGAAGTTGTAACACCTCCTTCAGCCGACTGACCTAAATATGGCCATTTTCTTCCCTCATTCTTCATATTTAGTCCTTTAAATTTCATTTCAACTTCTTCAACACATCAAGCTACCATTCTTGCACTCTCACATTCACTCTAAAGCTCATTTTTACTCACTCCAAGTATCCAAGCATTCCATTGCAGAAAAAGCTCCACTCCATCACTTCGGTAGAGCACATTTGGGACCACACCATTGCAGTAGAGGATTGAGTTCCTCTCATTTCTGCCCCAAGCAGCCTTGAGTACTCTTGGTGGAGGTTGTAATCTTCCCTCTCCTCTCCTCTATCACTTGGTTGAGTAGCATAGTACTATTTTGTAGTGTTTGTATTCTTGTTACTTTATCGCTTCTTTATCTCATTTCCTTGGTTGTCCATGGAGGTGGAAACACCCAAATAAAGTCTGATTGAGGTAGGCCCCTATACAGCCATGCAACATTTTCCCTCTTTCTATGTGTAGGAGTACATTCTCTTCAAAGGATCAATTGGCAAATGAATTCCTTGGTGAGATCCTTCTTACTCTCCTTACATTCACTTTTCTAGTTTACAACATTAGAGAATACATTATTTATTTACTTGTTACATTTTGGCCTTTTAGTTGAGTAGCTAGGTCATTAGTCATTTTGGTGATTTCAACCTTGTCTCTGTTGTTATCTGATTGTACAGACTACAACACACTTTCAAGACCCCAGCGCATCACACTATTGTTGAGAGTGCGCACTGACATCCTCGGGCATAGAGCTCCCTGAGGCATAGAGTTGAACCTAAAAACTGACTTGCCTAGCCCCAATCTTGCAACTTAGGATTGCAAAGTGGTTGTAGGACGTCATAATCCTCATCATTCTCATCCTCATACTCTAAACATCACACTTAGATGAGGTAAGTTAGGGAAGCCTTTGCATCTTGACCCTCCATGACCTGGGGTCTTGCATGTGGTGGTACCCCTCTCTTACATTTTTGGTGAGCCCGACGTGAAGCATTTTGGTTTTGTTCTTGCGATACTGACAATTCCTTTCCTTGTACTCTAGGAGTGTTGGAGGTGTGAGTGTGGTAAGGCTGTCACCTTGCAACCCAACCTGCGACCCCTAGTTGACGTAGTTGGAAGGTTCCAAAGGTATTGCATGATGAAACCTTAATTGGGTCACCATCTTATCCATTAACCTCTAGGGACTCTGTGAAAGCACTGTCTAGTGTGTGTAATGGCCTCCTTCCTGCATCAACCCATCCCCTCTACACAACCTGTGGAGAGTAGCGTTGGCATAACCTTTACTTCGCAGGACCTACCGATGGGATTTAACAAGGAACCATCTCCCCTTTACATTCCTGCATGGATCAATGGAAACATCGTAGCCAGTGTTCTCATTGATCCAATGTCACAAGTGAACATAATAATGTAGGAGATTATGCTTATAAAGTTTTTACAATAAGGATGGATATGATGCTCCTGTGAGTCTCATCTGCATGTGTGACGCAATTTTTGTACCCCCTTTGGGTAGCATTGTCCTAATGGTCTTAGTTGGAACTAAGTCCATGAATCTATTGTTTGATTTCATTCCTAGATCTAAACTCTTTAGGGTAAAATTGGGTATCGCTTGGTTGATGGTGATGAACACAGTACCCTCCATGATGCATAAATGTTTAAAATTTATCCACAGAGGTTCCGTGCATGTGATCCACAACACTTGTTATAGACCATCAGTTCCACATGGTAGCTACTCCTTGGACCACCTATGGCCTGCGTCTATGGGTCCCCTTCTACTTAGGATGGACCTTTTGCATAAGACATATCAAAACTACAAGAAAGGATGTCTAAGGCCAAAAGTAATGTACCCTCCCTAACCTTATGCTATCTCACATAGGGCTTTCTTGAAGGTTGATAGCGATACCGCTAATGCTCAAAGGAAGAAAAAAGAGAAGCGGTCTTGCGATCCTCCATCTTCCTCTTCCACTGCCCAGTCAGATGATTTTTCTTGCTTAGTTGTGGTACCATCAGGTTCCTCTCCTCATTTGTAGAAGAACCCTTCGGTGCCCTCTTGGTGAAAGCCTAAGCATCCTACATTCGAGCTTCCTATTCTACCAACAGAACCTAGACCTGCTCAGTATGATAGGAAGAAGGTCTCTCAAGGAGAGTCCTTATCTCGACCTTTGCGGCCTCCTACTGCTCCTACTCCTAAGGAAATGTGCGGAAAGAGGCCCATTGTCGAGGCTCTCGAGTCAACTCCTCTTGTCGCTCCTCAACCTGCTCCCCCTACTCCCATAGAGGAACCTATTCCTCCACATGAAATGGCCATAAATTGCGTTCCTATGGTCAAGCAGGAACCTCTTGTCCCTTCACAAGATTTGGCTTCTAACTCCAAGAGTCATAGAAACCACCTTGCACTTGAGCACAAGTGCCGGTGAAAGGCTCTCTTGGCCGAGCAAGCCACCTCACAACAGAAGGAGGAAGGAACAACTGCTGCTATTTCAGGACCTCCTAGAGTGTCTTCTTCCTCCCTTCTGTTTCTCTCCAGTCTAGTCCACTCCCAACTTCTGTTGCGAGGATGAATGCACCTAACCATAAATGGGTACAAGTATTTATCGCTCCTTTGGCGAAGCTACCTTTGTTGATGTCCATCCTAGACATTAAGCCCTTCCCGAAGCCCATGGATATGGTGAACACTTTAGTTGTATCTATCACGGTTATTTCTTCCTCTTCCTCTACACCCCTAGCTTCATCTGAGGGGAGTTCATCTCCTCCCATGAAGAAAGAGGCAGAGGCTGGTCCTTCTAGCAAAGAAGAACGTAAGAGGAGTCCACCTCCTTTGCAAGATGGTCCAATGATGACTTTTTTTGTCCTTGTGACAACCAGTTCTAGCTTCTCCTGAGTTCGTCATTACTCCCGAGTCATTCAGAAAGCTTAGCGGTGAACCTCAAGCATACCCTACATCATCCACTAGGAATAGGCATGATGCTCCTATGGGGTGCATGTTTAATTCCATGGACAAAGTCCTGACCCTATCAACAATATTCACGAAATCGCTGACTTTGACTCCACAGGAGCTCAACAGAGAGGACCTTGAGGGGCCCTATTCCTTGGCCCTTGTTGCAGGAGGGTCGCATGCTCCTCCTCTTAACATTCTACCCTTGAAGGATCGTCCTCCTTCCCCTTATGAGGATTTAGACTGGGAAGCAGATGACCTCTTAGCTGATCAGTGTTAGGAGGAGGGCCCTTTTTCTTGATCTTGTGTGTGTGTGTTTTGTGATGTGTTCCCCTATACTCATGCTATGTGTTCCTGGATGACCCTCTTCAACCCCGTTGGTGCTTGGATATAGGTGTGGTTTTTGTGTCATAAACCTTCTTCTATTTGAATCATCATTCTTCCATGTTTGTGATTGATTTTTGATATATTGGGGATGATGCAAAGGGTTGGGGGCATTAAGGCTCCCCTTCCATATTGACCCAATTTTTTTTTATTTTCACTTTGTCTTCTTATTCATTCCTCACATGGCCTAATATAGTAAGGGGTTGATGATAGTTCATTTCTATACTATTATTATACATATATTTATGAGTAGTTCTGACCCTGAAATATCAGGCTACCCATGTGTCCCATGTTTGTTTTTTCTTTCTTTTCGCTTCCTTTATCTTTCTCTCTTCTTTGTTTGAGTTGTCGCTTTCATGTGTGACAACGCCTTTCTTTAACACTCTGACGTCCAAAAAATGCATTCGTTTCCAACAAATCTTTTCTTGAAAGTCTTCACAAACTTTTCCTTAGAATTGCATTCTCAACTCGAAATCCTAAAGAAATGTGTTTCCTTCAGCACGCATTTGTAAATAAAGGACTTGAAGATCTTCCTCTGAAGTGGGAACTGTTTTTACTACCCCTAGTGTGGAGGTGTTTCCTTCCTTTTCAATTCCTTGATGAATTGAACATCTTTCTAAAGGATTCCTTGATGACGAATTTCTCTAAAAAGAATGGCTTCTTTTGGATTGTGTCCCTTGAGTGGACCCCCTTTCTTCTTCACGGTGGGTTCCTAAGGGACCCCTTTTTCAAAGCCTTTACGATGAATGGATTCTTTCACATCTAGCCTAGGTGCAGCCTGACTAGGCTCATTCCATTCGCCCTTTCATGTGTAGCTTTGGGGTAGCCTAACTAGACCTTACCTTTCAAATAGTGTGTCCCTTGAGTGGATCCCTCTCTTTTTTAACGTTTCCTTAGGGAGCCCTTTGAAAGTATTACTTATTGATAGTCTACATGACTGACTGCTTTTGACATGTTCTATCTATAGGTAGATGTGTCACTGCTTTTGAAATGTTCTATTTGTGGGTACATGTGTCGCCGCTTTTGACATGTTCTATCTTCAGGTCGATGTGTCATCGATTTTGACATGTTCTATCAGTGAGTAGATGTGTCACCACTTTTTTACTCTATGGAGTTCGCTTTATCAGATTCCTCCATGAGAGAGATCTTGGAGGATACCTCCTAGAAAGACGAAGAACTTGTAGGGTGCTTTCCTTTGAGCTTCCTTGGTGCAGGAGCACCTACTTGAATACAAGCGTAATTTTAATGTTTTGCTCTTAATCTTTTTGTTTTGTTTTGTAATGGTCTCATACACCATTGATAAGGTGTAAGGGGACCTCTTTGAAGCTTAGGTAAATTTAAAATAAAATGAAAACTCATTTTGTAGGCGTTTCCCTAGGTTTTGGTGAAAAACGCAAAACACAGTATGTTTTCGTAAAAATGTTTTTTCTCCACTTTTGAGGTCGAATTTTTAACCTAACTGATTTTTTTCGGTTTGGGAAGAAGGAGCCCGACATTTTGAGGAGATTAGTGGTCTTTTGGAGTTGGCAGTTTGTGAAAAAAATAAGAAAAGAACAGTGATTTTCATGAAAAAAGACTCTTTTATGGTTTCTTGCGTTCGATACAGCAGACTTTTAAATGAAATAAAAGCTTTTTCTGTATGGAATAACACGTAGCAAGGTCTTTTACAGTATTTTGTCTGATTCTATAGTTGGAAATTCCATCATTTGCTTTTCTTTTTGTAAATACAGAGTTATTTGTGTATTGCTGTTTTGGACTGGTGAAAACCAGAAAATGGAGATTTAATTGGTTTCCTGCCCATACCTAGAAGTATGGGACTAGAGGAAGCTAGGTTAGTCTCCATACCTGTACATAGTGTAAATAAAGAATGCTTTTTGAGAGTTGTTAGCATGCTAAGTATCTTTTCCTAGGCGAGTTATTGCTGCTCGGTTGGGAAAAGGCAGTTGGAAATAAATCCTAATGTGCAGGGGTGACTAATTGTTGGAAACCCAAGGCGTAAAAAGATTGCTGGGAACCTAGCAAAGGCCTGAAAGGTGGCAGGAGACATTTCCAAGCCCTCTGGAGGTAGAAGGAAGGAGTATTTAACTTTTTTTTCCTTGAGGGAAAAGACTTAGTTCTTGTAGCCTTTCCAAACCCCAAGCTAGGGTTTAAGGAAAGCGGTAGGAGAATAGAGTTTGGAGCTTGGATAGTGAGCATTCCAAGGCTGTTTTAAATGCAATAGAACCTATGCACACCTGTGCAATGTTGTTAGGAGGATTTAAGAGGTTGACTAGTCTTTAGAGGGATTAAGGACTAGATGGATGAAATGTGGAAAAGCACCAAGAACTCATTGGAGGCAGCAAACTAGAAAATCAGCATCAAGAATGATTTAGCAGCAGCAAATTGGAACTGATAGCAGGGTTGGCTGAAGTACCAAGGGTTCCTCAAAAGCAGAGGACCTATAGGTTGTAGGGTGAAGGAATTAGCACCTTAAGGAGTTCTCAAGACAAGGACTCAAGCATTGAGATAGTGTTTTGTCTCAATCCAACCCTTGTTCTATTAGATTGGTATCAGAGCAGTGAAAGATTTGGGAAGCAGCAACTTATATGTCAGAGGAAGTTGAATCAAGTGAACCACCAAAGATGGTGACAAATGCACAGTTAACCAAGATGGTTGAAGAGCAAGAAGAGGATAACAAATCCCTAAAGGAAAGAATAGAGCAGCTTGAAGCAGCACTAAACAAGGTGAAACTGGAAGGCAAAGTGCCAAAAGAAGAAGAGGTTGCAGAGGAGGACAAAGTCCCTGAACCTGACCCTGTCTTGGAAGAGGAGCCTTTCCTAAAGGCATTAAAAGCACTAAGTGGAAAAAGACTTGAGGGTGTACCATTATTTCATGGAAAGATGGATCCTGATCTGGTCTTGGACTGGATAGATGGCATGGAGAATCACTTCGAATGTGATGGAGTTACAGAAGCACAGAAGGTGAAGGTTGCAAAGTCAAGGTTGAGAGGATCAGCGTTAAGTTGGTGGAAGTTTATTCAAACTGAAAGGGAGAAACAAGGTAAGCAGCTTATATCAACCTAGAAAGGAATGGTTGCTAAAGTGAAAGAAGCCTATATGCTAGATGATTATGAAATTCAGCTCCACAAGAAAAGGCAGAGTTTAAGACAAAAAGACCAAGATGTAGACACTTACATGGAAGAGTTTCAGAAGCTTTGTTTGAGATCAAATGTGGTAGAAGATGAGAGCCTAAAAGTGGCTGGATACCTCAATGGTTTGAAGTGGAATATACAGGAAGAGATGGCTTTGCTCAGCCCCAAGATAGTCCACCAATGTTATCAGCTAGCTATCAAGATTGAAGAGAGGAATAAAAGGAAGCATGATCAATCCTCTAAGGGCAGAGGAAGAGGCAGAGATCAAAAAGGACAGCGTGGAGGTTACCAAGGAAGAGGTGGTGACCAAAGAAACCAAGGTGAATCCAAGCTTACTGAGCATGGAGGTGAAACCTCATCAAGAGGAGGATTTAATAGAGGAAGAGGACCTCAAGGGGGTTCAAACAGAGGAAGGGGAGCAGGCAGAAGTAACTCCTACTTTGCCACCATGAAGTGTTATAACTACAATCAGCTAGGACATCCAGCTTATAGGTGCCCAGAGAAAGCTTCATCTAGCAACGAGAAAAGAGTAGCTTATGCACAAGAGGACACCGTGAGTGTAAAGATACCTGAGATCAGTCACATAGAATCAAAAGTAGGTGAAAATCTGATGTTTAATAGAGTGCTGATCAGACAACCAGTCAAGGAAGAACCCAAGCAAAGGAGAGCTTTGTTTCGATCAAGGTGCAAGATATTGGGAAAGGTATGCAAGGTTATTGTAGATTCTGGTTCTACGGACAATATAATATTCTAGGAGGCAGTAAATAAGTTAAAATTGCAGAAAGTACCTCATGCCAATCCCTACAAAGTCACATGGCTGAATAAAGGGCAAAGTGTCTTAGTGAATGAGCAGGTTACAATGGAATTTTCGATTGGAGGCTACAAAGACAAGCTGATTTGTGATGTACTACCCATGGATGCATGCCATCTTCTTCTTGGTAGGCCATGGCAATATGATAGAGGTGCTATATATCATGGAAAGGAGAACACCGTTACGTTCACGAAAGATGGAAAAACATTCAAGCTGCAATCCTTGATTGAGGAAGATGAGGGGCAGTCCAAGGTTCCAAACATTATGTTGAGTAGTGGTAAAGAGTTCATCAAGGATCTACACCAAGGGAATGAAGGTTATGTGGTCCTAATGCAATCCAAAGAGGAAGAAAAGGCTGAGAAGACAGTCATACCTGAAACAGTTCAAAAGCTGCTAGAAAAATACAAGAGCATTGTGAGTGATGGAACACCATCCACTTTACCACCCAAGAGAGCAATAAGTCATCAAATTGACTTCATACCTAGAGCCTCATTGCCTAACAAAGCAGCATACAAACCGACCCCTGAGTAGAACAAAGAGGTGGCTAGACAAGTGGAAGAGTTGCTGAATCAAGGTCTGATTCAAAAGAGTATTAGTCCATGTGCAGTCCCAGTTGTTTTGGCAACAAAAAAAGGAGGTAAATGGAGACTTTGTACTGATTCTAGAGCAATAAATAGAATCACAATTAGGTATAGATTTCCAATACCTAGGATTGAAGATTTATTGGATTGCCTTGGAGGTGCAAAATTTTACACTAAGCTAGATCTTAAGAGCGGGTATCACCAAATCAGAATTAAGGAAGGTGATGAGTGGAAGACAACTTTTAAGATGAATGATGGTTTATATGAGTGGAAAGTGATGCCATTTGGCCTCTCGAATGCCCCTAGCACGTTCATGAGACTAATGAATGAGGTGCTTAAAGATTTCATAGGGATTTTTGTGGTAGTCTACTTGGATGATATACTGATTTTCAGTAAGACAGCAGAAGAGCATTTGAAGCATGTAGAGATGGTACTCAAAAGGTTGCAAGAAGAACAGTTGGCAATCAACCTTGAGAAGTGTGAGTTCTTCAAACAAGAGCTTGTGTATCTAGGATTTGTGTATCTCAAGGAACGCTAAAGATGGATCCAAGTAAGGTAGAAGCTATCCTAAACTGGCCTACACCAACCACAGCAACTGAGGTAAGGAGTTTTCATGGTTTGGCTCAGTTTTATAGGAAGTTTATAAGGAATTTTAGTGGTATATGTGCACCAGTGTTAGATACAATCAAGGGTGGTCAGAAAACAAAGTTTAAGTGGACTTTAGAAGCTGATAAAGGGTTTGAAAAGTTGAAAAAAGAAGTGGCAACACAACCTATCTTGTTATTGCCTAGTTTTGATAAATTGTTTATAGTTGAGTGTGATGCAAGTGGAGTAGTAGTAGGAGGAGTCCTTAGTCAAGAAGGTAGACCTATAGCCTTCTTTAGTGAAAAACTTAATGAAGCTAAGCAAAAATACTCCACCTATGATCTAGAACTTTATGCTTTAGTGCAGTCCCTTAGGAAATGGAGGCATTATTTGTTGCCCAAAGAGTTTGTGGTCTTCACGGATAACCAAGCACTCTAGTTATATTAATACCCAGGAGAAGTTAAGCAATAGGCACTTGAAATGGATGGAGTACATTCAAGCTTTCACATTTACCATTAAGCACAAGAAGGGACAACAAAGCAAAGTGGCAAATGCATTAAGCAGGAGGATGTTGACAGTCCAAGAGATACAGCTGAAAAGCATAGGATTGGAAAGTTTTAAAGATCTCTATGGTGATGACAAAGACTTTTCTGAAGCCTACAAGGTATGTTCAGACTTTGCAAATCATTTCCATAGTCAATATGCTGAGTATACATTGCAAAATGGGTTTTTATTCAAGGGTAATTTGTTATGTGTCCCAAGAGGATCAATGAGAAAATCTGATCCAAGAAAAACACAATGGCAGTCTTAGTGGGAATTTTGGAATTAATAAAACTTTAGAGCTGGTACAAAGGTTTTACTATTGGCCTAAGTTAGCACGAGATGTTAGAAAGTATGTTGAACAGTGTGTTGTTTGCATGAGAGCCAAAGGGGGAGCTAGCAATGCTGGGTTATATCAGCCCTTGCCTATTCGAACAGACCATGGGAGTGTGTGAGCATGGATTTTGTGGTGGGTCTTCCCAAGACTAAATCTGGTTTTGACAGTGTTTTTGTAGTTGTGGACAGATTTAGCAAGATGAGTCACTTTATTCCTTGCAAGACTACACACGATGCAAGCTATATTTCCCATCTCTTTTTCAGGGAAGTTGTGAGAATCCATGGATTGCCATTGAGTATTGTTTCTGACAGGGATGTAAAATTCATGAGTCATTTCTGGAAAACACTATGGAGCAGATTGGGAACTAATTTATCATTTGGATCAGCTTACCATCCTCAGACCGATGGTCAAACCGAGGTGGTTAACAGAGTGTTAGGTAACCTATTGAGGTGCTTGACAAAGGAATATGGGTAGACCTAGGATATGGTGATTTCCCAAGCGGAATATGCATACAATGATAGTGTGAACAGAACTACAGGAAAAAGCCCATTTGAAGTTGTGTATGGGATGCATCCAAGAGGAGTTTGTGAGCTCAGAGACCTTGGGAACAATGGAGAATAGGAGTGGACATGCAGAAGACTTCACTCAAACCATGAAGGAGATTCATGAGCAGGTTAAGAAAACAATCACAGCAGCAACACAAAAGTTGAAAGATAAAGTTGATGAGACAAGAAGAGATGTGCAGTTCCAGGTGGGTGATTATGTGATGGTTCACCTCAACAAATCCAGATTGCAGAAGGGGATGTCCACCAAATTGCAAATGAAATGGGTAGGACCATGCAAGGTGATAGCTAAGTATGGAAAGAATGCATACAAGGTGGAACTTCCATCGGATTTGGGCATATCTCCAGTCTTCAACGTTGCTGATTTGATCAGGTACAAGGGTATAGTCAATGATGAATTTCAGAAAAAATAGGAAATATTTAAAGATATCAGCAATATACCCCTTCCAAGTCAAGAGAAAGCTCAGGCAGAGAAGGTCTTGGAGTCCAGGGTGAAGAAAGCAACAAGGAATAAGGTATACATGGAGCACCTTATCAAGTGGAAGAAAAAACCTGACTCAGAGGCTACATGGGTACAAGAGGACCAATTCAAGAAGCTTGGAATTGACCTGAAACTGATACCACCTTCCAGTCCTTGATCTTCGTGCTGAGAGGGGGAGAATGGTGCAGGAGCACCTACTTGAATACAAGCGTAATTTTAATGTTTTGCTCTTAATATTTTTGTTTTGTTTTGTAATGGTCTCATACACCATTGATAAGGTGTAAGGGGACCTCTTTGAAGCTTAGGTAAATTTAAAATAAAATGGAAACTCGTTTTGTAGGCGTTTCCCTAGGTTTTGGTGAAAATCGCAAAACACAGTGTGTTTTCGAAAAATGTTTTTTCTCCACTTTTGAGCTCGAATTTTTAACCTAACTGATTTTTTTCGGTTTGGGAAGAAGGATCCCGACATTTTGAGGAGATTAGTGGTCTTTTGGAGTTGGCAGTTTGTGAAAAAAATAAGAAAAGAACAGTGATTTTCATGAAGAAAGACTCTTTTCTGGTTTCTTGCGTTTGATATAGCAGACTTTTAAATGAAATAAAAGATTTTTCTGTATGGAATAACACGTAGCAAGGTATTTTACAGTATTTTGTCTGATTCAATAGTTGGAAATTCCATCATTTGCTTTTCTTTTTGTAAATACAGAGTTATTTGTGTATTGCTATTTTGGACTGGTGAAAACCAGAAAATGGAGATTTAACTGGTTTCCTGCCCATACCTGGAAGTATGGGAGCAGAGGAATCTAGGTTAGTCTCCATACCTGTACATAGTGTAAATAAAGAATGATTTTGGAGAGTTGTTAGCATGCTAAGTATCTTTTCCTAGGCGAGTTATTGCTACCTGGTTGGGAAAAGGCAGTTGGAAATAAATCCTAATGTGCAGGGGTGACTAATTGTTGGAAACCCAAGGTGTAAAAAGATTGTTGGGAACCTAGCAAAGGTCTGAAAGGTGGCAAGAGACATTTCCAAGCCCTCTAGAGGCAGAAGGAAGGAGTATTTAACATTTTTTTTTCTTGAGGGAAAAGACTTAGTTCTTGTAGCCTTTCCAAACCCCAAGCTAGGGTTTAAGGAAAGCGGTAGGAGAATAGAGTTTGGAGCTTGGATAGTGAGCATTCCAAGGCTATTTTAAATGCAATAGAACCTATGCACACCCCTGCAACATTGTTAGGAGGATTTAGGAGGTTGACTAGTCTTTAGAGGGATTAAGGACTAGATGGAGGAAATGTGGAAAAGCACCAAGAACTCATTGGAGGCAGCAAACTGGAAAATCAACATCAAGAATTATTTAGCAGAAGCAAATTGGAACTGATAGCAGGGTTGGCTAAAGTACCAGGGGTTCCTTAAAAGCAGAGGACCTATAGGTTGTAGGGTGAAGGAATCAACACCTTAAGGAGTTCTCAAGACAAGGACTCAAGCATTGCGATAGTGTTTTGCCTCAATCCAACCCTTTTTCTATCATTCCTCCATGTGAGAGATCTTGGGGGTGGATCCCCTACAGGACCGAGTACCTATAGTGCACTTCTTTTGGTATTCTCCATTCTTGAGTTTGTGTAGAATACCTCCTCTGCAGGACCGAGTACCCGTGGGGTGCTTCTTTCGGTATTCTTCATGCTTGAGTTCATGGAGAATACCTTCCCTATAGGACTAAGTACTTGTAGGGTGATTCCTTCATGCGAGAGATCTTGGGGGTTACCTCCTTGTAGGTCTGCGAGCCTGTAAGATGCTTTGTTGTTCCAGCTTCATAGTTACGAGTAGCTATGAAGTTCTTTATTTTTCCTACACTTTCAAGTACTCCAAACAAAGTATTTCTTCCTCGATGGTTTATGTATAATTTTCTAACCCTACTTTCTTCTTGATCTACTTTACCGAGCACTCATCAGTGCTTGTGCTCACTAAAGTAGGGGAAAAATGTATAAGAGAAAATTTGCACCTTATGTGCAATTCCCTCTTTTTCCTTTATCCACCTTAGAAAACAAAGTTCAGAGGCTTAATTCTACTTAAGCCTACTAATGGCAGTCCACTTGGCACCTATTTTGTGTTTTAGTGGAGGAATTTCTATAGGGGACACCCACATGGTGTGCCTACGTCCCTAGGAGATTCATGTGGCTGAGCCAATAGAAGCATTACTCTTCTCATTGGAAATGAATTTGTAACACCTCCTTCGGCCGACCGACCTAAATATGGTCATTTTCTTCCCTCATTTTTCATATTCAGTCCTTGAACTTGCATTTCAACTTCTTCAACACATCAAGCTTCCATTCTTGCACTCTCACATTCACTCTCAAGTTCATTTTCACACACTCCAAGTATCCAAGCATTCCATTGCAGAAAAAGCTTCACTCCATCACTTTGGTAGAGCACGTTTGGGACCACACCATTGCAATAGAGGCTTGAGTTCCTCTCATTTCTCCCCCAAGTAGCCTTGAGTGCTCTTGGTGGAGGTGGTTTAAGCTTCCCTCTCTTCTCCTCTATCACTTGGTGGAGTAGCATAGTACTATTTTGTAGTGTTTGTATGTTTTTTACTTTATCGCTTCTTTATCTCATTTCCTTAGCTATCCATGGAGGTGGAAACACCTAAACAGAGGTGTGACTGAGGAAGGCCCCTATATAGCCACCCAACATTTTCCCTCTTTCTGTGTGTAGGAGTACGTGCCCTTCGAAGGATCAACTGGAGAACAAATTCCTTTGTGAGATCCTTCTTACTCTCCTTACATTCACTTTTCTAGTTTACAACATTAGAGAATACATTATTTATTTACTTGTTACATTCTGGCCTTTTACTTGAGTAGCTAGGCCTTTATTTGTTTTGGTGAGTTCAACCTTTTCTCTACTATTTTCTGACCATATGAACTACAACGCACTTTTGAGATGCCAGCACGTCACGCTGTCATCCAAAGTCTACACTGACGTCCTTGAGCAGAGAGCTCCCTAAGGCACAGAGTTGAACCTAAAAATTGACTCGCCTAGCCCCAATCTTAAAACTCGAGATTGTATAGTGGTTGTAGGACATCATAATCCGCATCATTCTCATCCTCATATTCTAAACATCAGACTTAGCTAAGGTAAGTTAGGGCAGCCTCTCACATCTTGACCTTCCGTGACCTGGGGTCTTACACACAGTGGTCCCCCTCTCTTACATTTTCAAATTCATTCTACATTTCATTAGAAAAATTCATGCACAAGCTATCATCAACAAAAACTTGAACAATCAAATCTTTGTCATCATAGAACTTGAAATACAGATTACTATTAGTAGTACCTTTGTTAAATCCAAGTTTCACCAAGTACTTATCCAATCTAGCATACCATGCTCTAGGGGCTTGCTTAAGACCAGACAATGCTTTCTTCAATTGACACACCATATCTTCCTCATCAGTCACCTAGAATCCATCATGTTTGTCAACATATACTTCTTCCAATTTTCCATTTAGAAAAGTAGACTTGGCATCCATTTGATAAACCTTGTAGTCTTTATAACCAACATAAGCAAGAAACAATATCACAGCTTCAATTCTAGCAACAGGGGAAAAGGTTTCTTCAAAATCAATACCTTCCATTTGAGAATATCCCTTACAAACCAGTTTTGCTTTGTTTCTAACCTATTCACATTTTTCATTAAGTTTGTTTCTAAAGACCCATTTAGTTCCAATTACATTCTTATCCTTAGGTCTAGGAACAAGAATCCATGTATCATTATTCTCAATTTTTTGTAGTTCCTCTTTCATTGCTTCAATCCAATGCTCATCTTTACATGATTCATTCACATTGTTAGGCTCATTATTTGAAATCAAACAATACTCTTCTACATTTTTTCTCCTAGTCTAGACACTTTTGTTCTTATCACCTATGATTTGATTCTCTGAATGATTCAATCTCACTTACCTCAGAGTCTTCTTAGAATGTTCTTGAACTTCAGGTTCTTCTGATCTCTCTTCTGTTCTTCCATCAATTTCTCCTTCTCCTTGATTTTCTTGATTCACTAGAATGATTTGAACTTGACTTGTAGTATGACCTTTCTTTCCTTTTCTTGTACTATCATTTTGATCATCAAAATCATATCCACAGGTTATAGATAGTGTAGCTATGTCTTCATAAACCTTAAAATTTTCACTTTCAACCATTTTCTTCAATTTTGTGTTGTAACACTAGTAGGCCTTACTTTTAGTAGTGTAACCCAAAAATATTGCTTCATCACTCCTAGCATCAATCCTTCCTATTTCTTCATATCTTTTGATATAACACTTTCTTCCAAAGATTTTGAAATATCTAAATGTACGATTTTGACCAGTCCATAGTTCAAAAGGATTCTTACCAGTATCTCCTTTGATTTGTACCTAGTTAAGTGTGTACATAACAGTATCATAGCTTCTCTCCAGTAGATATGAGGCACATTTCCTTCCAACATCATGGTTCTAGCTGCATCTAGAACTTTTATGTTCTTCCTTTCCACGACTCCATTCTGTTGAGGGGTCTGCGGTGCAGATAACTATCTCTTTATTCCATGCTCTTCACAAAAAGAATTAAACTTACCAGAAGTGAATTATCCACCTCTATCTGATCTCAGACACTTAATCTTCAAACCAGCCTCTATCTCAACCATAGCCTTGAAGATCTTGAACTTTTCTAGAACTTTAGGTTTCTCCCTTAAGAAAGTAGTCCACATCATCCTTGAATAATCATCAATAAGCAACATGAAGTATCTATAGCCTTGTAAACTTCTAGTTCTAGCAGGACCACAAAAATCAATATGCACAAGTTCCAACAATCCATTTGAGTTGTGCTATTTACTTCAAAATGAAATTCTTGTTTGCTTTCCTAACTGACATTCTTTGCATATGGCATTAGTAGGTTTCATCAGCCTAGGAAGATCTCTCACAGCTTTAGTGGAACTTATCTTGACAATGTTATCAAAGTTAACATGACACATTATCCTTTGCCATAACCAACTCTCATCAACTTGAGCAATCAAACAACTTTTACTAGCAACATTCAGATGAAGGATATTACCCTTTGTTTGTGTACCTGATGCAATCACATTTCCATAATTTCCCAATATTTTTCACTTACCATCCATGAACTGAAGATTGTATCCCTTATCAACCATTTGACCAACACTCAAAAGATTATTCTTTAAACCCTCAACATACAAGACATCATTAGTGTCATGCTTACCATCAAGAGAAATGCATCCTCTTCCACAGATCACACCAGTTGTGTTATCACCAAATCTCACAACAAAACCATCATGCTTCTCCAAATTCACAAACTTACTTTTATCTCTTGTCATATGATGAGAACAACCACTATCAATTACCCATTCATGTTTCTCCTCAACTCGAGTAGCTAGGGCTTTCTCCACATTTGTACAACTAGCAGATTCAATGGACATAGGATTATTTTCCTTGATAGCAATAAACACAAATTCATTTTCACTTGCATTTCCTCTGTCAGATTCATCATCTATTACACCTTCATCAGCAGCATAGTAACACTTATTTTGGAATTGATGCAGAATGACCTATCTTATTGCAAGAGAAATATTTAATAGGAAAATGTCCCTTATACTTACCTTGTCCTCTAGCTTCTCTTTTCAAAATCAATGCTTCAAGTTCTTCAAGCTCTCTTTCTTCTTCATCCAGATGTTTTATTTCATCCTCATACTTGAATGTCTTTCTTGATGAACTTTCACTTAGATCATATCTCTATCTATCTCTTCCAGAAGTAGTAGCCTTAAATGTAGATTCAACCTTAGGAAGGGCATCACCAAATTCACTCAACTCAAAAGTAGTAAGCTTACCAATCAACATATCTCTAGTAACATTTGTCATATTTTGGAGTTATTCAATAGCACTAGCCTTGACTTTGTAAGAATCAAGAAAAGATCTAAGCACTTTAGCAACAATCTCTGATTCATCATTTTGTCCACCAGCACATCTGATACCACACACAAGTTCATTTCATCTTTGCATGAAAGTAGTAACATTTTCATCATCACCCATTTTCAACTTTTCATATTTTCATTTCAGACTTTGTAGCCTAGCAATCTTCACATTTGCATCACCTTCATACAAGGTCTCCAACTTCCTGCAGATCTCATAACCAGTCTTTAGATCCATCACATTTGTCATCTCAGTATTGGTCAAAGCACTCAACAATGCCTCCTTAGCCCTGATATTATATTCAACATCCCTAATCTTAGTAGAAGTAGTAGGACCATTATGTTGAATAACATATATATTTTTTGTAGTGCTCTAGTAGGGTTCACCAATGCATCTTAGATCTGGAACTCCATTTGAGCTTTCCACAAAGAATAATTTGTTCCATCAAATCTAGGACTATCCTTCTTATAAGTCACCATCTTGGATCACGTCAAGTTGTTAAACTTCTTCCAAGGAACCACAAGCTTTGATACCAATTGTTGGCAACTCAAGGGAAAACAACTAAGAGGGGGGTGAATCAGTTGTCACCGAATCATAAACTTATTCAACTCATTAACCCTAATTTCATATCTGATCATTAATCATGAAAGCATAAATGAACATCACATCAGAAGCACACATAACACCAAGATTTTCACGTGGAAACCCTATTAGGTGAAAAACCACAGTGGACATCAATCCACAAGATTATACCTTGTTAAAAGTATAAGGAAATATGAATAGGTAATGAACATGGATTCCGGAACACTTCCTAGAGCTCACTGCTCAAATACAACAAGGCTTACTGCCCAAGGAAGACACATTGTCTTCTAGAAAGATGCAAATTAAAGCCATCAAGATTTGAACTGACAAAATAACATCTACTAATGCCTAGTTACAGTTCTGGTTAAGCACATGAACACTTCTTCACTCTCTTTCACTCTTCTTCACTCTTTGCCCTACCTTCGAATGATCTGAACATTATTTGTAGACATGACTCATTCACTTCGCATTCACACCACTTCCACACTTCAAAAAATTTCTCTTATATATCTGCAACAAGAAATTACATTGCTATAAGTCGGCCACAAAAAGATAATAAAATAATTACAAAAAGTTGGCCCAAAAAAAATAAAGATTATTCATGCAAATCAACCAAGGGCATCGATAACATAGTGAAGACTGAAAACATCTCCAACATGAAAACACTTCAATTAATTTCTCCTCGGAGATCCACAACACGCTTCAACACCTTGTCGGCCAAGAACATGAAAAACATGAACACGCAAGAGAAAATCTTGGATCACAAGCACAACGATCAATGCAGGCATGCCACAAAGATAGAGAACGAACTAGAAACATCTATAAGCATCATGAAACATCAAAGAAGCATCCACGGAAATTGAACTTACTGAAATCACAAAATCATCAATCAGGAATACTAACTAAAGCGACAAAAAAATTATCATAATGAAAATCACCATAACTCGATCAACTCTTCAGGCAGATCTCTGAAACTCAATGTGGATAAGCTAGACATACTAAAAAAGAAACCCTTTAGTCCACAACCTCAGAACAAGAATGTACTGAACACAATGACAGAAAGAACTTCACTTCACCACTGACAACCTATAGCACTTCTTATTACAATTTTCTCAATATCCTCGACATATACAACTTCTAATGTAATAGTGCTAATAGTGTTGACATCAATGACAACCACATATCATCAACACAACTACAACATCCAACAATAACACCACCATAAAGGTTGCATAATAATAAAGTAGATCATCATTTGTTAAAGGAAACTACTCAATGTATGGTAGGTCACACCTTAGGGAGTATCACACATGAAACCATCTCTAAGAGCGGAAAAATCATGGAATGAAGGGTCACACCTTACGGGTTATCAAACATAATACCACAACTTAGAGAAGAAAAATCATGACCTAGCCACTATTGTACTTGTGATGTGCAAATGAGACAACCACAGTTGTACTTGTGATGTACATATTATCTAATCACCATTGTACTTGTGATTTATGTATGATCAAGTCATTGTTGTACTTGGGATGTGTATGACCTTGTGTATATGGAGGTATGCTCGTAACAATATTTGAGTATGATCTTTGGGAGTATGGAATGATACACCCCTTGTCAATATTGTGAATGTTTGTACACTAATGCTTGGTAGTGTTTGGTATGGATCCAAAACTTGATGGAAAAATTATTATCATTATATTATAATTGGCTAAGTTGATAGCTTACATGTACTTAATTAGTAGTCATAGATTAAAAGTGAGATTAGAGATCTCATATTAAAGGAGAGAATGAACTCCCTTTAACATTGTGGGGTGAACTACGAAGCCTCTCATTCTCATGACAGGATACGAAGCTAGGGTCACCATGAACCCTCGAGATTTAGGTCTGGTCTAGGGATGACCTTAATCATAGCAGCTTAATACTTTGAGTGTAAGAATACAAGTGTGACATTGATTGTGGTCACCATGGTGAATGATGAACTATAGAAGCTAACGCTTCTAATTTAGATAAAATATGATTGATTGATTAAATTGATAGTTGATGCAAACTGATTTTTAAAAAAAAAAAAAATTGTAGTATTTGAAAGGAAGATTTTACATATATATATATAAAGATATTTTCGTTTCTCTCTCACATATTATATATATCTCATACGATGAGAATCACAATATACTTCCATAAATACCCATACATCAAACATCGATACATCGAACCACTCGATGTCTACGCCATCTAGATCCTTTTAAAAGTCGGAAACATTAAACTTAAGATTATAATGGTTAATTAAAAGTAAAATCTCCAATGAATGCCAGTTAGGGAAAAAGTGGCAAGAAAAGGTGTGGTATTCTATTGCCTTACCCATGCTAGGATTGAATGGCATAACGAATTCATTGGCACCTACAGGGTCTGCTATAGAGAGAGATCCATGTTTCATTTTGCGTTATTATATTATTCCTCTCTTTTATTTTTGTTTTTATCTTCTTCTCTGGCATCTATGCTTGGCACTATCTAAGACAATATATATCTCACAAGAAATTATATTATATGTTTTTCTTTTTCTTCTACCCACTTCAAATCGACTCTGTAGAATTCCCAAGCACCCCATTTCGCTGGCATTGTTTTGAGTTACTAGTTTATCATTATTATTTTTTGACATCTCTCGGCAGGTCTTGAAAGAGGCGTGGTTACGGAAAAATCCCCTCCATGGCATACGGCGAACATGGTTGTCCTCCAGCTTAATCTCCTTGCATGCAGAGGACATTTCCTGTTGCCGATCCTTTAAAAAAATTAGTTTATTAGCATTTACCTTGCTCACTCATACAATATGATCTTGATTCTCTTTATATTTTTTTTCCTGTCTATTGATAAGTTGAAAGGATGTGGGATAAGAATGCAGGTTAAAGCGCTTTTTTCTTTTTGAAAAAACAGATTAATCGATGTTTAATAGGAAAAATATGGAAGCATACATCTATAGTTGCTTCTACAGAAGGGAATATTGATTTTGTAGTCTAAATATGCAAGAGGGAGGAGATGGCTGAATATCACTAACTACAGAAGAGCCTAAGATACTTTCACTTTGTCATTTTATGTTATCCTGACTATTTCTTGGTTTTTTTGTTTTACCAAATGCTTCACCAACAGTAGTGACAAATGTTAAACTATCCTTATGACTCCAATGCTTACATGAGTAAGCTAATAACTATAAAACTACGTTCCTCTATCTATGTATATTGTTTATGGCTCCAAGAAAATTCACCTTCAGCAATTCACCTACAGAAAATTCACCATCAACAATTCACTGCGAGAAAATTTACCCCCATCAGCAGTTCACCGCCATGAAAAATTAACTGCCAAAAATTCATGCAATTAATTTTTCGCACGGTAAATTTTCCTGCGGTGAATTTTCAGTCAGTGAATTGCTGACAGTGAACTTTCCATATACCATTATTTATTATTTATTTACAACAACAAAGGATTTATGTTGTGATTTTTTTTTTTATTATTATGATTCATACATACACTATTTTTTTCAACGAACGTTACAACATTTCAACGTAGCAATACATACAAAATACATTTTCAAACAAAACAATTTGCACATTGAATGGTAAGAAAAATTTTAGTTTCCTTTTGCTTGTATCTTAATTCAACCATCACAATAGAAACTCACATAAGCCTAGAAGTTTAGATTTCAATTTCATAACAATAATAGAAGTTTAGTTTAGAAACATTGTAGTAGCTTTAGATTTGATAAATCAAAGAAAATAGATCTTGATGTTGCTTAAAGATCATTTACAGCAAGCTTAGCAACAATAGATTTTTTAAACAAGGAAGCATTATATACAGAGAAATCTTTTGAGGTTGAGCATAGTCTACTTGAAATAACAACCTTATGTCTAGATAGTCTTCACTCAATACAAATAGAGTTGAGAAGTCCAAAATAATATTTTATGGACCCTGTAAGATTGTCAGGAGGATAGGAATGGTTTCCTATGCATTGCAACTTCTTGCTCGAATAGAAAAATCCATAATATTTTTCATGTCTCTTATCTGAAAGAGCTCTTGAAAATATTACACCTTTAAAAGACTTAACACCTATGGATGACGAGGGTAGTGTAGTCTGGATACTTGAATAAGGGATATATGCCAAGATAAAAAATATGAGAGGGAGAAGTATCACAAAATTCTTGATCTATTGGAAATAACTACTTGTTGAAGATGTTATGTGGGATGGATTAAAATTATTAGAGTACCAAAACCTAGATTGCTTGAGGATAAGAAACTTTTGGAAGTTTATGTAGGAATGCAAAGAACTAAACATAGATTTTGAAACACAAAACACAAGCAGTTTACAACAAGAGTATTAAAAAAAGAACAAAGTTTTATTAAATGCCATTTTAATAACAGAGTTGTTGATGCTCATGCCTACATTCATACATTCTCCATTTCAAAACATAGTACCTTGTCCTTAATCTTTTTTTTACCTAAACAAAGCTTAATTTCAAAAGATGGGAGAAGCTTCCAGAATACACCCAAAATTGGAAGAGTCTAGATAGATTGAAGAGGAAAGTAGAAGAAAGAAGATAGAGGAATTAAATGCAGTTGGTGGAGTAGATGGAATGACGTGGCATAGGAGATTAGATAGGCTGAGCTGGAAGACCACATACTCCAACACTCCCCCTTAATTTTCACTGCTATATATATTTACTATTCCAATTCCTTTGTTCTTCATTTTCCATTGACTATGGTCATTCTTTCTCTTCTTTTTCTTGTGGTTGCAACCAAGTCTTTAGACTTCTCAAATCCTTTCTTTGCCATCTTGATGATTTCCATGCCTGATGATGCCTTTGTCTTTGTCCAACTGCTATGTCAGTCTCTCAAACCTTTGTTTTTCAAAACTTTAATCTTGAACTTCCTACAAACTTTCCATCTATAGATGTCTTGCCAAAAGTATTTGTTTTGCCTTCAAACTTGCCATGATTTCTATTACCTTTCACATGTGAACTTTTATACTTGAACAAATTCTTGATCATACTTGTAAGTTTTTTCCAACTTAATCCACAACTCCATCCACAATCCATTTTAATACAACCTGCCATAGAATCTTTCTTTGAGACATTATTCCAACATTTATTTTCACAATGATTTTTCAAACCACACACACTACAAGGGTGTAAGTCCCAACATTTATCTTTTGTATTCCCTTTCCTACTACAATAATAACATTGAATACATTGTGTTTCTTGAACAAATTTACTTGAGCCTGTATTATTCCCTTTGCCTATTACATACCCAATTCTTTCATGTTTTGGCCTCATAAATGGTTCTATTTTCTCTTTCATTCCTTGCTCATTCTTTCCTAATCCTTTACCTTCATAACCCATTATTTTCATTATTTTTAATCCAACATTACTAGCAACATTTATAGAATCAAATGCATTATCATCACAACTAACAAGATTCTCAGTCTCATGTTTATCTCGATCACAAACAACTTCAGCAAAAAAAAACTTATCAATTGGTTGATCAAAACATAAATCATTTGCATCACATGAAATATCACACACTAAAGGCTTTGACTTCACACATTAATTGCATGCTACTAATTTATCATTCTCTTCTTTTAATTTTATGATTTCCTTCAGCTGCAAGTTATTTGCTTCTTCCAATCTCTTTAATTTTTCTTCCAAGTCTTCATTATTTTCTTAATTTCATCAAATAGCTTTACTCTTTGTTCAAATTCCTCATTTCTTTTCTTAATCTCATCGAATGATTTCAACTTTTCTTCTATCTCTTCATTTTTAGCTTTAACTTTTCCTAATTCATTCTTAAGATCATAATTTTCTTCTAGCAGTTTACACTTCTCTTTCTGCATCTTTTTTATTTTTTCAAACTAACATCTATTATCCCATTTAACATTGTCCAATTCATCTTTAAGTATTATTAATTCTTCTTCTAAAAAATCTTTTGCAATTAGCAAATTTTCATTCTTTTTTTAACTCTTTTGCCTACTTTCCCCATCTGTAATAAAAAATTTCAGCTTACATTATTTGATTTCTCCTACAATAATTTATCTTACCCCAGACAGATAACAACACACAAAATAACAAACTATTCAAACAAAAATCTTGTCAAATTTCCTGAATGCTACAACACTCCACAAGTTTCATTTATCCAATAAACATATATTCACCTCTGTATTTAGGACCAAACAGAGAATGTATACTTGTAACAACAGACAGGTACAAGATTCTCCTTTGCATTACACCTTTGTTTCCTCCTCGAATATTCCTTATGTTTGTTCCCCAACTTGTCTTCTTATTTGGCATCTCCTCCCTTCTAAACAGCAAATAGCTTTTACATAAAACAAACAATGAACTTACATTGATTATAATAGCGATCTCCTCTCTTTTTTAGCAATCTCTCCTTTTAGCAGGGACTTCTCCTTCAGTTGTGCTATCTGCAATCAACACAAACCATTGACCCACTAATTCTCCTTATGGAATCCTCGACAGCCTCCATATACTAGGCTTCCACACTTCTCCTGTGAACAGATGCTGTAGACCTCCTTTTATCTTTGCATCAACATCTCTATCTCTTGACTGCACTTGTATTTTCTTTCAGCGATATCTTCCTCCAAATCAGCTACAATGTCACTCCTTTCATCAGATTCTACATCTTTAGATACAAAAACCCTACATAGTAAACAGTGATCCCATCTTGCACCCTAGCTCTGATACCAATTGTAGCAATGCATAGAACTAAACACAGATTTTGAAACACAAAACACAAGTAGTTTACAGTAAGAGTATTAAAAATAGAACACAGTTTTATTAAATGCCATTTTAATAACAGAGTTGTCGATGCTCATTCCTACATCCATACATTCTCTATTTCAAAACATAGTACCTTTCCCTTCATCTTTTTTTACCAAAATAGAGCCTAATTTCAAGAGACGGGAGAAGCTTCTAGAATACACCCAAAATTGGAAGAGTATGGATACATCAAAGAGGAAAGTAGAAGAAAGAAGATAGAGGAATTAAATGTAGTTGGTTGAGTAGACGGAATGACGTGGAAGGGGAGATTAGACAGGCTAAGTTGGAAGACCACATACGCCAACAATTTAGACATGTAATATTTCCTTTTGAATATAGTTATGTTGAAACAAAAAGTCTTTCTCCATCTTCTTTTGATAAGCTAGCCTGATCGTTCCAAGCCATCTTGATCCTAGTTTCATTAAGTATAATGGATTTTGTGTCCAAAATCCTAGGTGTGACCATTTTGTTAGAGTTTTAAACTCTGCCATCTAACATACCTCTCTGTCAATCCCCATTTCTTCCATTTTCCTTATCAGGGTTTCAAAATTTTTCTTACTATCATTTCTTTCGAATAATCTCCATTTTATCTTGCTATTGTTGATAATTGGATTTATCCCTCTAGGAATCCTTTCTATCCATTCCGTACGTTTCTCCTTTAATCTTGTCAAAATCATTGTACTTATTCCAACCTATATGACTCTTGCTCAATTCCTAACTCTTCAACTTGAACACTCCCACCATTTTTCACTACACATTCCTACCTTAGCGAACATGACCTAGAATGCCATTAATGGAAAATTTTAATTTACTGGCCACTCTAGATTGTATTTTCCTATGTAATAAAAGTATGTTTATTTTTGAAACCAAATATGTAGTAGATTTATTGTAAATGTTATTAAGGAATATATGTGTGAATGTTTCAATTCCATTATCGCTTGGTAAAAATTGAACAAGGAAGACGATATTAAATACATAAGTTTGGTTGGGTGTCACATATACCTCACTAGAAATGACTTTATATTATGTATGTGGTAGACTTAATATCCAAGCTCATGTAGGATAAATATGAGTCTCATTGGTGTGTTCCGAAAAAATTAGAAAATGTGGGTGATACACAAAACTCTAGTACAAATTATTCTTTGCACTAGAATATGCAAACTACTATGATACACATCATCTAATTGAGATACATAGACTCTATTTGAGCTATATAAATATATAAATAAAATTCAACATCTAGTTCTATATTTTCACTTGTATCAAGGTTGTATCTTGGAGCAACAAAAATCCTACAACTATGATTCATGATTCTCTGATCAACTGAAGCAAAATATATTTCTACAATAATAAAAAATTGTTAAACCATAAGGATTAAAAGGATTTTTACAAGATTACACTTATTACAAGAGTTTCCAACTGCTATTTTCCATGAAAATAGGAACATCATAGAAATGACAAAGAATCTCGAGTACTATTTACCATGAAAATAGAAGCATCATCGCAATGAAAAATAATTGAAAGTTTCATGTTAGATTCAAATGCATAAACATACGAGTTGGGGCCCTAGTTTTGTTGGCTAAATATTTCCTGTTGTAGGAGGTTGATCACAAGGTCTAGTCTCCCCCACCCCTGTGGTACTAGAGGGTGAGTTGCGCTAGCACCGCCGGTCACGTTAAAAGGTTTACCAAGCACACTGTAGTTTATAGGGGGTCGTGCTACCCGATTCCTGCAGTCTTTTAAAAAAAAAAATGCTTAAACATCCAACACCATTTCACTAAATATATAACTCAAAGTGAAAAAGAGAAATTGAATAGTTTTGTTCTACAACTTTACAAATTGCTGATATATTCAGAAATCCTCTTTCAAAGGAATCTTTGTAGATTTGAGAAACCAATTCTAGATTGTGAATTGATCATAAGGGGGAGAATGAAGAATATTGCTAATGCATGTGTAATAGATATTATTTAGTTTTTGTTAATTAATTTTATTGGTATGTTTCTCTAGTTTAGCGTTACTCTACTTCTCGTATGTATATGATTTGTGCATATTATACCTTTTTCAGTGTTTCTTTCAACGTTTTTAAATTGTTTCTCTAGCCACAGAGGCACATTGGCATGAGAAAGTTAATATATTTCAGTTTAAAGGAATTTACATAGATGTGATTATTGTTAATTCTTTAATTTTTATATCTGCAACTCTACTATTATTGTTTCTATTGTTTTTAGTATAGTGTAGGAATTATTAAATTATTGATTTCCTTGAGACAAGTTAATGAGATCCATTCTCTCTTGGAGAAACCCCACAAAGCTTCAGATACTACTCAATCTTTCTTGTTGGCCTATTCTTATAATTTAGCTAAAGTTGGAAAGGAAACATTTTATCTGCTTCACCTAAAACAAAGGCAAAATCCACCATTGAAAACATAAAACTGCCTTTGATCTAAAGAAGCATGTAAGCTTTTTAAATATTTTTTAAGTCAACATTTATGTCCTTATAACTCAGTAATTTAAGTCACATAATATGACAATTTAAGCTACCAAAACCTCATAATTTAACTTAACATTAGCTTCATCTTGGATGGAAGTCTAATTTTGATATAGGTCAATGTTTTTGATAAAGGAAAAAATGGGTTTTACAGGGACCCGAAACCACCAAGTTTACAACAAAAGAAAGAGAAGGACAAAAAAGTCCAGCGAAAAAATAAGGCTGCAAAAAAAGAAAAATATAGAATAAACAACAACCAGCCAAAAAGGCTAGCAGGGTCAATCCAAGAGCTAGCCAAAACTCAGGCCAAAAAACCAACAACAACTAACCCAAAGTCTTCAGAACAGACTCAGTCTCAGCCTCCAGGTCCTACATATCCTTAACACCCTTCTTGAAAGTTTGAATCATATGCGCCATGGGGGTTGCCTTCCTTTTCAGATTAGCCCTAGTTCTCTTCGAAATCCCAATGTCCTCTTCCTAGTTTTTATCTTTCACCTCTTCCAAATCAACAACCAAGGACCCCTGTTGAGCTTTATCCAATTTTTCATTCATAGCGTTGATAATGGTGGCATTATGTCTTGCCATCCTATTATTCTATTCAGTAATTATCTTCACAATATTTTTTATTTTTTCCAAGTCAATTTCTATCCTTCTGTCCTACCCGCATTGTCCTGGATCACTTTACTAGCAATGTTTCATTACGCTCTACATCCTTCTTGAATAACGCAAAAACTTTAGCACCCATTTCTTCCAATTTACTCTAGAGGGCCCAATTTTTTATTTTTAGGTCATTAATTTCATGAAAGACCCATTTTGACATTATGAAATGGTCCACAACATTACTCCTAGCTATGCCCAAAAAATTAGCTGAAGGTTCCCTATCAAGATTGAAGCAAATTTTAGCAGGGTCAAAGGCTCTAGGGGACCCAATTCTAACATCTTTGTCTGTCGATGGGAAAACAGAGGAAGAATTATTATTTGTGCCAGTCTTCAGAATCAAGAGAATCTTCAAAATATGAAACAAGGTTTTTGACAGGTAGATTATTTCCAGCACCTTTGGCTTTAGGAGTAAAGCTTCTAGGCTCAGAAGCAGGGCAGACTTTAACAGATTGGGGATTATGGATTTGGGTTTTCTTGCCAGTTTGGACAGAGGACAGATTCAGGACCATCCTTACCAGACTCAAATTAGGTTTATTCCCCAAACAGCTAGGTTCAGTGTTATCCTCCTCAGATGCTGAAGAGGCATCCAGGTTAGCAGGGGCAGGCATATTTTGGAAATGTTCAAAAATCAACCTAATCAGACCAGTATGTAATATAGGATATCTTTTAGGATTTTTCTTATGGTCTTCCAGACTCTTTCTTAAGGAACATAGTAGATAGTGGGGGAGAGAAACCCTGACCTTATAGCAAAAATGATTGAGCCAGGAAAAATGATAGCAGTAGATCCTAGTGAATCGACCATCCAGGGTGATATACTCCATAATGACACAAATAAATTTTCTCCAGAGAGTTTTAATGGTGTCTGCCTCAAAGTAATTGTTGGAAACTTTCACCAGTTTCAATTTTTCCTTGTCTTTCTTCAGAAATCTAACCACCACTTCATCAGAGAAATTCTTGTCTCAAAAAAATTTGTGTCCTTCAGTGGACATACTAGTCACTTTAGCAATGATATTTTCATCAAGCTTAACTTTCCTGCTAAAAAGGGTTATTTCCCCATTGTCCTAATTCTTCTCAAAATGCTTTGTAGCTTCCTGATTAGACCCATGGAGATTTTTCTAGAAAAGGGAGTAAACCCCCACTTTTAACTTTGTTCCACGCTTTAGTGTTTCTTGTGTGCATCACGAAGTTGTCTGGCTCAACTCTTTTTCTATCTCCTCCCATTTTAGCAAGCACAATAATGTAGACAGAGACAAAATCTTGACTCGAAATGGTCCCGCCAAACCTGTGAGCCCACAAAGCATGCCGAGCAAGCTTACAAGATAAGCTAATTAGCTTGGCCCCATGTAATCTAATGATAGTGATGTACTTAACCTGTTCTATCATCATTAATGAGGTCAATGTTAAGGAAAACATGGCACAATAATGAAGGATAGTACGTTAAATTTATTTTAGCTATCTGAAATTATGTCAAACACAATCTTATTTGACAAAAAAAAATTGTTTTCCTTAAGTAGAAAAATATTATTCTAGTTGGAATGCTTAGTGTTTTCTTCTTATAGTACTGTTCCTTTTTAAAATTTTCTCTTCCTTCCACATTGTGCATAATTTATAATAACATTATACACATCAGTTGTCATTCCAGAGGTTCTAGCAATATGGTAAATCATAACTGACAAGTAGATTGTGATTTTAATGCTCAATGAAACAATAACGATCAAAAGATATTTATATTCAAACTACAAGGCGGAGTTGTTAAGTGTTACAAGGGCAAAGGCAATAAAACTAAAAACTAGTGATCTGCGAATTGCTAGAGCAATAAATAAAACTTTATTCATCTCTTATGGACTGAGTACATATGCCTTTGTTTAATAGAGGTCTTCAATGAATTTTATGAGAAGTAATACTAAAAATAGATGTGGATAAAACAACTTTAAAACCATGCAAAATAGTAAAAAATTAAACTAATTTCTAATTTATATAGTTATAAAAAATTTGCAATTTTTTTCCCTTCCTGATGTGAATCACGGGAGAAAGTATCTACTTAATTCTAACAATCTCTCTTAATCTCAAAGACACATGTTTCAATATTTTAACTTTTCAAATTTTATCTTTGCAAAACCAAGTCTTTAGACTTAAATGATACCTTCAAACTATCTTCAAGATTTGCGAGTCTTTCTTCAACTTTCTTTCCAACTATTGTGGTGGTCATTCAACCTTTGATTTTCAAATCTTCAAAATGCCAAACTAAAAGTCCTCTCACTATATATTGCTTTCCACTTTTTATGATGTCTTGTCATGCTTCTCAAACCTTCGACACTTTCTTGATCACTATCATATTTCACATATGAACATTTATACTTAAACAAAATTTTCAACATACCTATCAGCTTTTGCCAATTTGATTAAAAAATCCATCCACAATTCATTTTCATGCATCCTATCATTAATTCATTTTTACATTTTCTTTTCCAACAAATCTTTCAAGATGATTTCTCAAACCACAAATTCTACATGGATGTAGATACTATTACATTTCTTTTATGAACAATGCCCATACTATTTTTATTGAACAAATTTATGTGTACATGTATCGTTTCTTTTACCTGTAATATATGCAAGAACTTTAAATTTTGGTCCCATAACAAGTTCAATCGGCTCTTTGATTCCTTGCTCATGTTTTTCTAATCCTTGTCCACTGTATCCCATTTTTTTCATTATTTTTAAACCAACATTCTTTTCATGACAATTAACATGACTTCTAGATTCATTATCTTTAACTTTGCATTCTTTATCACTATGAACTTTAGCTGATGAACAATACAAATCTTCTGTACCACGTGCAACGTCACATATCAATGGTTTTGATTCATTTTATTCTTTAAATTTTGATAATTATTCATTTTGTGACCAAATTTCTTCTTTTAACTTTAGCTTTTCTTCAAAATTATTGTTCTTTTTCTTGATCTCATCAAATGACTTTAATTTTTCTTCTAATACTTCATTCTTTCTTTTAACATTACTCAATTCCTTTTGAAGATTCTCAATTTCAAACAAATATTTGCATCTTTCTTTTCCAAAATCTTTTAATTGTGTTACCAGTTTTTAATTAGCTTTCATAAGTTTCAAAATTCTTCCTCCAAAACATCTCTTTCTTTACCCTTTTGCCAACCTTTCTTATTGAAACAAATAATTAAACTCACCTTTGCACTTGACTACGATTCTGCTACTGATTTACTTTTTTTTGGCAGCTTCGCATACCTATGATTTTTTTCACGATTCCATCTTCAACAATTGTGCTTGTCCTTTCCTCTCATTGATTCTTCTTTGCGATCTATGTTAACCATAGTCGGGAAGACTCAAAACACCTTCCTTGCTGGTCCAAAATCTGTGAACTGCATAATTCCTCTCTAACATTATGGCGGATCCTTCAAACCTTATCTCCTTTAACAACTAACAACTTTAAATCTGCCTTATGGCTTCCACATACTCCCAACAATCTCTTCTTTCATAGCTTTGTCTTGTAGTGACTTTTATCCTCAGTAAGACCTTATATGCTCCTCCAAACCTGCGATCTCCTCAAGCATATTTGTTATTTTAAACACATAGAATCTTTTTGTATTACAAATTACCTTTTTCTACCATCTCCTTTCCTTCCTTTATCTTCCCAAACAAAAATTTAGTGCAACGATCTTCTCTTTAATAATAGCTTCAGTGATCCCTCACTACTCCTCCTTGTGGATGTGGCTTCTTCTCGGGTGGCTTGAGACTCTTCTAAAGACTGCGATATGATCTTGGTGGTAGTTGGAGAGAACTCAACAATCCTCAGTGAAATTTTCTTTTTCTGGCTTCTGTGTTGGAATATTTAATCCTGAGTAGCAACAGGCAAAAGCATTTAATGCTCAGTCAGAGGAGATCCACTTTGGATCATTCCCCCCTTTTTTCTATGTCAAATATTTGCTATCCAAATAAATGTGCTTTGACAATAAATTAACTTTGGTAGGTGAATTTGAAATTGAGCTCTAGTTTTTTGGAAAGGGAAACAAAAGACAAAAGAAGAATAGAATGTTTATTTTGTAGAGAAGGAGAAAGTTAGTTTTTGGTAGAAACAAACAAGGAGGAATGCTCAGCAAAACTGTCAAGGGAATGTTCAGGAGAACCTGCCGCAGCAGAAGACATTGACAGTGCTCTAGTGCTATGAAATATCTCCAGCATGCAGTAGCACACAGAAGCTATAGTGCGCTAGAATAAGCACAATTTTTTGTATAAAGAATGTACAGATATTTAGCTCTATGTTTTGTTTGTATTTTTTGAATGTAATTGTTTGTGAATGAAATATAAAATAGAACATATATTTCTGCATCCTTGTGTTTGTCTCCTTTGGGTAGCTGTGTGTGTTTTTATTATTTGTCCAATGTGATTGAGTTTATTTTCCCAATAGTTTGGTATCAAAGCCCTAATTTTTTTTGGGCATTTAGTTTTTAAAGCCTTGGCTTTGTTCCTAGGCGTGCATCAACAAAACCTTAGTTTCTGGGTATTTGGGAATGCCCTAGTTTTTTGGGTAGTGAGGAAAAGCCTTAGATTTTATCTGGGTATTTGTATTTTCCCCCACTTAGCAAAATGGCTGGAGGAGACAATGGGAGTTGGCAGCAACCACCTATATTTGATGGTAAAAATTATGATGTTTGGGCAAAGAAAATGAAAACCATTTTAGTAGCAAATGATTTGTGGGAGTTAGTAGAAAATGGGTTCATAGATGTGACTGACCCAAATGCATTTACAACATTGAGAAATCCTCAAAAGAACCAGTTGAAGGAGACAAGAAAAAATGATGTCAAAGCCCTCAGTCTAATTGAGGTAGCCTTGACAGAGGCTATCTTTCCTCGAATAGCAACAAATAATTATGAAAAAGAAGCATGGGAAATACTTCAAACCACCTACAAAGGGACTAAGAAAGTCAGGTCAGTGAAACTCCAGCTACAAAGGAGAGAATTTGAGACCATGCAAATGAAGGATAGCAAGTCCATTTTATATTTTCATACAAGGGATTCCATCTTGATTAACCAGTTGAGGATAAATGGAAAAACCATGGAAGAGTAGAAGATTGTGGAGAATATTCTCAGGAATTTACCCACAAAATTTGACCCAATGGTTATTGCCATTGAAGAGGCCAAGGACCTCTCAACATTATCAATTGATGAGTTAATGGGTTCACTTCAAACCCATGAGCAACACCTAAATAGGTCTATAAATTCTTCCCAGGAAGAAGCCTTCAAATCACAAGCCAATGTGAGAGGCAGGGGAAGGGGAAGAAATGGCAGAGAAAGAGGTCAAAGAGGCAGATGTAGAAGCAACTCTGAAAGAGGATGCCAATACCTCCCAATCTAACTTCCAAAACACAAAAAAATAGCAGCTCAAATCAGAGATATGATAAGAGCAATGTGCAATGTTACTACTATTATAAGTATGGTCACTATGCAAGTGAATGTAGGAAGAAACAACATGATCAAGGGAGTCAAAATGAAAATGTGGCAAATGAGACCAAGGTTGAAAAGGAAAAAAAGTCAGAGGTGTTCATTGCATTCACTATTACAGAACAAGGCAGCACTCAAGTTTTGTATTCGTACAATGGTTGTAGCAAGCACATGAGTGGTTAAAAAAATTATTTTCCTCTATTGACCACAACATTAAGTCTGAAATCAAAATGGGGAATAATGAGAAGGTTCTAGTCATAGGCAAGGGCATAGTGTGCCTACAAACCAAGCATGGTGAAGAAAGACAGCTTCATGACATCTTTAATGCCCCAAGGATGAAACATAATCTATTGAGCATTGGAAAGATGGTCCAAAATGGGTATAGAGTGCTAATGGAGAAAGGGGAATGCATCATCTATGACAAAGATGGAAGAAAGAAAGTTATGGTAGTGGTTCAAATGACAAAGAAATAAATGTTTCCCCTCAAAATGCAAGTCTCAGCACAATCAATAGGCCTATAGTATTCATCCTTCAAAATGGTCATCCAAGACCCATCCAAGCTTTGTAATTTGAGGTATGGGCATCTAAGTTATCCTAGTTTAAATATTTTAGCTAAAAAATATATGGTTAAGGGCCTACCAACAATTGTAGAGCCCAATGGAAAGTGTGAAGCATGCATCCTAGGTAAACAACATAGGTAGTCCTTTCAATCAGGGTATTCAAGGAGAGCTAGAGCACCATTAGAGTTGGTGCATTCAGATTTGTGTGGTCCCATGAAGACCCCAACCCTAGGAGGAAATGTTTATTTCATGACACTCATAGATGATTATAGTAGAAAAATTTGAGTTTTTTTTTGAAGAAGAAATCAAATGCATTTGAGAAGTTCAAAGAGTTTAAGGCCTTGGTTGAAAAGCAAAGCAGCCACTATATCAAAGTCCTCAGATTAGAAAGAGGGGGAGAGTATATCTATCATGAGTTTATGAATTTTTTCAAGTCTCAAGGTATTCAAAGACAACTCACAACTCGGTATAGTCCACAACAAAATGGAGTGGTAGAAAGAAAGAATAGAACCATCACGGAGATGGCAACAAGCATGTTGAAGGCAAAAGGATTGTCAAATCAATATTGGGGTGATTTTGTAGCAACAACGATCTGCATCTTGAATAGGTTCCCCACAAAGGTTGTTCATGAAAGGATTCCACAAGAAGTGTGGAGAAAATGCAAATGAAGTGTTGAGCATTTGAGAATATTTGGATGTGTGGCATATGCACTCGTGCCAAAAGAGAAAAGGTAGAAATTTGATGACAAAGGATAAAAATGCATTTTCATAGGCTATAGTGAAGAATCCAAAGCCTACAGATTGTATAATCCCATCACCAAGAAAGTGGTGATCAATAGGGACATTCAATTCATTGAAAATGAGTCATGGGATGGAACAGTGGACAACAATATGGGTATTTCTATGTCATTACCTTTTGAGGATGAAGAAGCTGCAAAAGGAAGATGCACCAAAAAATTATAGCAAACTAACAGTTTAGAAAACAACAGCAACAACTCCAGAAATTCTCAGTAGAGAAGATGCTCCAGAAATCCCTAGCAAGGTAGATGCGTTGGAAACTTTCAGTAGGGAAGTTGCTCTAGAAACGTATAGTAGCAGTCTTCTTCATCAGTCCAGTAGTCAAGCAACTTTGGAAACTCTGACCCTGTGCTTGCATCATTGATACCATGAAAGACAAGAAGCGTGAGGGAAATTTATGACAACACAAGGTATGATGATTTTGATGAGAATTCATATTTTTCTATTTTTTCTTATAGTGATCCAATGTATTTTGAAGAAGCCATGAAAGAAGAAAAATGGTGTAAGGCCATGGATGAAGAGCTGGATGCTATAGTGAGAAACAAAACATGGGAGCTCACTGATTTACTCAAAGGGAAATTAGTTATTGGTGTTTAGTGGGTCTATAAGACCAAATGCACTGCTGATGGTAAGGTTGAAAGGCATAAAGTAAGGCTAGTTGTTAAAGGGTACAAACAACAACCTGGAAGAGACTATGATGAAACATATGCACCAGTTGCAAGGCTAGAAATAGTGCTAGTAGTCCTAGCAATTGCAGCCTAGCATGAATGGAAAGCATTTCAAATGGATGTGAAATCAGCCTTCTTGAATGGAGTGTTGAAAGAAGAGGTGTATGTGGAGTAGCCACCTGGCTACCAAGTCCCAAGGAAAGAAGACATGGTCTACATGCTCTAGAAATCTCTTTATGAGCTAAAACAAGAACATCATGCATGGTATAGTAGAATTGATTCATACCTTCTGAGCAATGGCTTTAGCAAAAGTGGTAGTGAGCCCACACTCTACATCAAGGCAGCCAATGGTGAGATTCTTATTGTTGTTTTGTATGTAGATGATTTAATTTTCACAGGCAATAGTAATATTTTCATTGCTTATTTCAAAGAGGCAATGAAAAATGAGTTTGAAATGGCAAGCCTAGGTTTACTAAAATATTTCCTAGGCATAGAGCTCTAACAAATAGATCGTGGCATCTTTATTTCATAAAAAAATTATGCTAAAAAAATCTTAAAGAGATTTAGAATGTTGGACAACAAACTAGCCCCAACCCCAATAGCTACAAGTCTGAAATTAAGCAAAGAGAACAACAAAAATGATCTTAACCCAACCCTCTACAAGAGCATGGTTGGAAGCCTTTGTATTTGACAACAACAAGACCTGATTTGATGTATGTGGTAAGTTTGATTTATAGGTTCATGGAGCAACCTAAGGACACACACTGGTAAGTAGGAAAAAGAATCCTAAAATATTTCAATGGCACAAAAGGCTATGGAATCATGTATATTGCCTCTAATGAGTTTCAGCTAGTTGGGTACATGAATAGTGATTGGGTAAGAAATGTAGATGACAGGAAGAGCACATAAGGATATTTGTTCCACATGGGTTCAGGAGCAATATCATGGGCATCAAAGAAGCAACCCATAGTTTCACTCTCCACAATCGAAGCAGAGTACATAGCAGCAAATGCAATAGCATGTCAGGCTATTTGGCTTAGAAGAATCCTTTTAGATTTGAATAAGTAGCAAGAAGATGGTACAACCATATTTTGTGAAAATGTGTCCTCTATTGCATTGACTAAGAATCCCATCTTTTATGGATGAATCAAGCACATCAAAATCCACTACCATTTCATAAGGGAGTTCGTGGAGCATGGAGAGATTCAACTTCAATATTGCATATCTAAGTAGCAGCTCACTAATATTTTCACAAAGGAATTGTCAAAAGAATCCTTTGAACACCTAATAAATAGGCTTGGTATGTAGGAATGTGCCAAAAATTTTGTTTTGGAAAACACAGAAAAGCACAGATGCTTTGGAAATTTAGTTTTGGAAACTTAGAAAGGCACCAAAAATCAGAATAAGTGCAAACAGATATGCTCTGAAAACTTTGCTCTGGTACTCCAAAATCTATATAAACTATTAATTAGGGAACAATTAATAAACTATATAAACTATGAGAGTATGTGATATATAAACTATTAATTAGGGAACAATTAAGGAGAAAGTAGTTAGGTTATAGTCTCTTACGAGATTCTTTGAGAATTTTTATTTGAAGCATTCTATGTTTGTTGACAAGATTTTACGTCAAATTATGAATATTGTTAATCAAATTAGGTCATATTGGGAAAAGATAATTAATCAGAAAATTGTAAAAATGGTTCTCTAAATTCTACCTAAGAATTTTAATACTTTTGTAATTGATATTAAACAGTCCAAAGATAACTATTTATAGATCATGAGTTTACAAGATCTTGATGTAAGAGGGAACCACACATAACCTCACAACACAAAACCCTTCCTTGAATATAAAATAAACATGAAATATTCATTCACACATTGCTGCAATAATATCATAAAACTAGGTTGCTACTTGCAACCAAATCACCAATTTCATTACAAACTATTTCTCAATGTTTACATATGTCCTCAAGGACTGAAGGGCTGCAACATGGCCCATAATAAATCATAAACAAAAACAAAATAACAACTAAAACAACAAATTAAATCTCCCCATACATTCTTCAAACTTCAAACCCTCTCCTGCAAATAATGCATAAACAAAGCATAGGAAACCTACAATCAACAATCTCTGATGATCAAACACTATTGTAGCTTCATTTACATGCCTTCAACTTGCAATCTCTCAATATAAAAAACCCTTACAAAGCTTTTAAAATTCAAATACAAAATTATTTGCAACAGAAAATCCAATGGTTTGTAAAACCACTCCTTCCAGCTAATGCAACAACACAAATTCAACACAAATAACTATGCCCATTTGCACCAGCAACTTCTGGAGTCTCAATAGCTGCACCATAACCATAAAACCTACAAAACATCATTGCTAAAACCCTCCTTGGAGGTATTCCATTCCCTCTTTGAGTCTTCCCACCCAAGCTACAGGAAATCTGAAGTGAAAATGAAAATCCCAATCTTTTTATGCATTACCCATGAAGTGATTTCAATTTAATTTCTTGGAATTTCATGAAGATTCCCAAATTTCATGCCCATTCTTGGAATAGTTAAAATGCGGAAACATTAATAAATAATATTCCAAATAAATCTAATTAAATTTATGGCATGGTGCACAAAGAAGTGGGATATTTATCCCTTTCCTACTTTTTTTATTTTAAAGCAATTTTCAATCCCTATCATCTTGGGCACCCACTTCCACTTTTGTATTTTGTAGGTATTTTTAAAATATGCAAAAAAAACTTATTCCCAAGTCAAACTCAATGCCCACCTTTGCTTTTTCAAGAGTTTTGCAATTAAAACATCATTATTGTCCAGTTTCACTTATCTGAGAAGCATTATTACATATCAAAATGCAAATTAAAATTCTCCAAATGCCTTGAAATTCAAATGATCATGGAAATGAAATTCAAAAGCAAAAAATATGAAATCGCATCACACCAAAATTTTAAAATTCATAAACAAAATTAAACCTCCTTTTTGGTTGATGTTGATTGCTCATTTGCCTAGGATGCTCCTACATCAGATTTCGCTGAGGATGCTCCTACATCATATCTCTATTATTCGATGAGTCTAAAATGGATAATAAAAATAGTTACCCTTTGAAGCACACCTTAAAATTTATATTTCATTAAGGAAAGGTAGAGGAAAGTCAAGATCTAGATGTAGGGGTAGAAATAATAACAAAAATGGAAGGATCAATTTATATCAAGGTGGGAGGACAAATCAAAATTTCAATTCTTATAGATCTAGAGTTCACAACAAAAATTAATAACAACAATCTTAGAGGTATGATAAATATAATATTTAATGTCATTATTATATCATATTTAGTTATTTTGCAAATCAATATGGTAAAAAAGTTGATGTTAGCAAATGTAACGTAAATTTTTAAACATCTATGAAGACAATTATGAATCATTACTTATTACTTATCATATTGCTTAAGTGAGCTCTAATGATTTTTATATTTTATTTTGTGTAATAACCACATGGATTAAAATAGAGATTTATTTGCAAAATTAGATAATTTTTTGAAGCCGCAAGTCAAGTTGGGTAATAACAATAAAGTATTTGTTATGGTTAAATTTATGGTTACTATTATTACAAAATATGATGAAGGAAACCATATCTTAGATTTTCATTTTGTGCCTACAATAAATTAAAATATCTTGATTTAATTAGGAAACTTATATAGAAGTGTTATAAAATATTTTTTATAATAATGAGTATATTATACTAGACATTACTCGTAGTGAAATATTGATTTCAAATGTGAAGATGACTAGGTCTATTGAACAAAATAGAAAAAAAAGAATTATAAAAAATTAAAAGAATAAAAAAAATCAAATCAAATTACTACCTAAAAATATCACTAGAAACTTTATTATTAATCTCATTATTTTTATTTGCACATAAGGAAGGAATAGTCAAGTTGATATTGATATATAGAAGATTGTGGATAAGCATAGTTTGGTTATGAGTGACATGCCTCTTGGATTGCTACCAAATAGAGGTTTCCATCATATCATAGAACTTGAACCAAGATCAAAGCCAGTTATCACCAATCCTTATCACCATCCCTGGATGTATAAGGAGGAGATAAAGAAAGCGATAAAGGAACTATTGGATATGGGATACCTCAAAACAAGCTCTAGTCCTTTTGCATCTACTGTGGTGATGGTAAAAAAAGGATGGCACTTTGTGGATGTGCATAGACTATATGGCATATGACAAGAAGACCATTAAGAATAGGCACCCCATATCATGAAAATATTGTTTTGAGGTACAAATACCACTAGATTTGCATGAGGGAAGAATATGTATAGAAGACTACTTTCTGGTGTCACTATGTGAATTTGGAGTTCCTAGTTATGACCTTTGGTCTCACTAATGCTTCGAAAAACTTTCCAATCATGCATGAATCATATTTTTTGTATGAACTTGAGGAATTTTGTGTTTGTTTTGTTTGATGATGTTTTGATCTATAGCAAAACATGGGAAGAAAATTTGAAGTATTTAGATATAATTTTTGAAATTCTTGAACAACACTCTCTCTTTGCAAAGATGTCCAAGTGTGAGTCTGGTTCAACATAGATAGTGTATTTGGACATGTTATAGGTGCTAAAAGAGTTTAATTTGATTAGTAAAAGATCAAATCCATTCAAGACTAGCCACCTCCAACAAACTTGTCTGAGCTAAGAGGTTTCTTTGGATTGTGTAGCTATTACTGGAGGTTTGTTAGAGGATTTTCTTAGCTTGTGACACTGCTCACTAATATAACTAAAGCAAGAGCCTTCGAATGGATATGGAAGGCCCAAATAACTTTTGAGAATTTGAAAGAGGTAATTATTTCTTGTCTAATTCTTACAATTCCTAATTTCTCCCTTCCATTTTTTGTAGAATGTGATGCTTCTAGTGAAGGGATTGGCACTATTCCAGCCCAAAGAGGACATCCCATAGCAATATAAAGTAGGAAATTTAGGGACAATGCAAATGGATATCCCATATATGATAAAGAGATGCTAGCTAGAATGCATGCTTTGGAGAAGTTCCACCAATACCTAGTGTGTTGAAGATTTGTGGTCAAGTTAGATCATAACAATCTGAAATTCTTTCAGAGAAAAAAAGAATTAAATGGCATGCAACAAAAATGGGTGATTAAACTACAAGAATATGATTTTGATATTGAATATATCAAGGGAAAGAAGAATATTGCGGTAGATGAAATCTCTATGAAATCTACACTATGTGAGGTGTCCATCACATCAACTTACTAGAAAGATTCCATTTTTCAGAAATATACTAAGGATCCCTTTGCTACTAGATTCCTGGAAGGTGCAGAGAGGGGTGACTAGTATGTGGTAGTGGAAGCCCTAATAATATACAAGAACATAGCATTCTTGGGTCTGGAAATTAAGGTAAAAGAAAAGATATTGGAGGCTTACCATAATGTGCCAACAAGAGGACATCCCAAATTCTATAAAACTTATCGATATATTAGAGAAAGGTTCGATTGGAAAGGCCCTAAAGAGGATGTTATCTCACACATTAGGAAATGCATCACATATCAGTACACCAAGGGGGATCAAGAATTTTTGTCTAGGTCACTACAACCTCTTCCCATTTCGAAACACAAATGGGAGAGTATCTCAATGGATTTGATCACCCAATAACCCAAGGTGCAAGGAAAAGAGTAAATTTATGTTGTAGTGCATAGATTGAAAAATTATGCTCATTTGTTCAGAATCTATAGTGACTATAAAGCTCTGCAAATTGTACAACTATTCTTTAAGGAATTTTTATGGCTGCATGGGCTACCCAAGAGCATTGTAACAAATAGAGATATCTAGTTCCTTAGTTCTTTTTGGAGAGAATTTTTTCTTTTAACTGACACTAAGCTCACTCCTAGCACCAACTACCATCCAAAAATTGATGAGTAGAGTGAAATTGTGAACAAATGGGTTGAAGGTTAGCTACAAAACTATATCACTAGCCAATAGTTAATATGGATCAAGCGTCTTCATTTGGGAGAGTATTTGTGGACATGGAAAAAGTAACCTTTCTACTTTTCCTCATGTTCAGGCCCTCCTAGTGGACTTTGGCTTGTTTTTTCCTAGATTTAATGTTGTAATGTGGTCAACACATTCATGTTAGGTCTTGGACCCTTGTGAATCATTAAGACTTCTAGGTTATCTTGTAAAGGTGTTGTGAAGTGTTGTAACTCATTTTCACACTTTTCTAGGACCCTTTCATCATAATTCACCTAAATAACCCCTTTTTATCACTTACCAAATCTTATTTCAAAGTGTTGTAAAGTTTTGTAACCCACTTTCATGCTTTTCTAGACTTCTCATCACTAATTTAACCCTTTCTCATGTTTAAATTACCCCTTAATACACTTTCCAGCCCTTCTTAAGTGTGGTTTTGAGGATTTTCCCATTAGAAAGCATTTAATGCCCCTTAATTCCTAACACCCACTTAATTTGCTTAAGTGGGACTAAGTCGCCAATAGGGGAAACTTAGTACTTTTTAGCACAAAACTGAAAATTATTTCAAATTTGTAGTGGGATTTCATTCTCTAACCCTTGAGGTTGGCCTGTGATGTGTTATTTTCAGGAATTTTGGTAAAGATCAGGTATAAATAAGGGATTTTCCTCTCATTTTAATCCCCATTCATTCAAGAATTCACTCAAGCAATTAACTTAATCATTCTCAAGCATTCAAGAAATCTAAGCATAATTAAGTCATCCATTGGAGCACTTCATTGCATATCTTCAGATTTCTACATCAAGGGTTTGGTAAGTTTATGACATTGTATGTTGTTTATTTATCACTCTTCTCATTTCACTTCATTTCTTAGAGTTTTATTACCAAAGTGGGGTTTGACCAAGGCAAACCCCTATACTCTAACCCTTAACCATTTTTCCCTTTTTGCATACGTGTTTGCAGACTTTTTAGGAAGATTTGTCAAAGAAATAGGTGTTGAAAATTGGTCAAAAAGTCATCAAATCTATTCAAGTCAACATAACCCTAACTCAAGCTTGGATACTCTTTTTATCTCGTTTTCTACATAATCAAAATTAGACACTTGTCATAAAAGCAACTGCAAACCTGAAGCTACATGATCCTGTCCCGAAATTCCCAAAATTTGTAGGTGGACTAAGTCACCACCAATGGTGAATTAGTCCCACTGCCAGGCTTGAAAAGTGATTTCTATAGTTTTGGATACCCATTTGGCAGATTCCTATTTTGGAAATTTTTTCTCGAAACTGGGACTAAGTCGCCCAGCTTGGTGTAAGTGTCCTAGTCAACATTTTCAGTCAATTTTTTAGGATTCAATAATATCTCCACATTAGATCTCAAATTCCAGGTGCACCACTCCAATTTTGTTTAGTTCTTTCATCATTTACTTGCATTTTTAGGTGTTTTTGCATATCATGATGTGTTTTCCAACACTTTGCATTTCTTAGGTTTAACATCATTAAATAATTCTCTTTTCATATCAGTGCATTAGTATATCATAATTATACATATTACATTCCATTTACATTAATCTTGAGTGTAGACATTTGCATTTTGGACCCTAATTCTTTCTCTATTTAGGTGAAAACCCCTAGAAGGAGCTTAAAGCAGTTGGACAATCCAAAATCATTGTCCACAGTATTGCTACAACACCACTCACCACATGTCAATTGGCATGCCTTATTTTAAGGAGCTCTATGGATATAATGCTTTGAACTTTGCAAAATTGGTTCTCATAGACAGTACGGTTCTTACAACAAGCAATCAAGTCTAACAAAATTAGGATATTTTGAAACCACCTAAGAAAGACTTATAAAATTATTAGAATCAATAGAAGATGTATGTTGATATGAGGTGCATAGAAAGGTTATTTGAAGTAGGGGATATGGAATTCATAATGTTCCAACAATATAGCGAGTATTCCATAAAAAAAAGGTGGAGTAGAGAAGCTCAAGCCTAAGTTCTATGGTCCATAAAAGATAATTTGGAAGGTTGGAGAAGCCACTTATGAGGAGGAACTTTCAAAAAATAGAAAAATACATAATATGTTCCATGTTTCATATTTGAAGAAGATTTTGGGATAGAATATATCTCCTGTAGTAGAGTTACCACCACTAGATGATGAAGGAAAACTCACTCTCATTTTGAAAATAATAATTGACACTTGATTCAAGGATCTAAGTAATAGGAGCATTAAAAAATATCTTGTTCATTGGGAGAATTTTCCAATCGAATATTCCAATTGGGAAGGACCTGAAGTTCTTAAGCATTCCAATTTTCATTGCTTTAGGAGAAGCAACTTTGAGAGGGGAGGACTTGCCATGTCCCTTTTTTCTGGTAATGCCATTATAGAATTGTATCTAAGAATCATGTTGCATTTCATTACAAAAGGGCCATTTGGCATGTAGTCAAGGAAATAAGCTAGCAAAGATCTATCTATACCCTATCCAATTTTTCTAACTATGCAAGGATCAAGATCTAAAAATTTATTAACAACAAAAGATCGCTATTCTAGGCTCTTTATAACATAGTAGAAATACTCCCAAGATGCTCCACATTCCTCATCAGGACCACATTCTGGCTTACAGTTTGGAATATAGCATCTACAATAACACTTGCACATCATATCCAAATATCAAGGGAAATGGATAGGTACCAGAAAGATATTGTTACCAAAAAATAAGTGTGTCAAGCAACTATCACCTACTTCACTAGGCATAATGGATAAGACACATTCAGATCATGTGACATCAATTGTGAATTTTTAGGAAGAAGGAAGGGGATAAGGAAGCGTGTATATAAGTCTATAGGGTCGCATTCTATTTCCAAAAGAATCTACTCGGCCTTAATGTTGACCTAGTGTAACTTGTGAAATTCAAATTCTAGAATTTGACACCATTTTGGCTCAAGGTTGACCTATTCATTAAGGGAAATTGTTAGCATTTAAATGTATGAAGGTAATTCATGTAATAGATATCAAATTATTATGTCATTTTTTAGTATTTTTGAGTATTTATGTTCTAAGTCCTTCTATGGATGAAAACTCATACGTTTTTTTGGTCATTGGATGAAAACCCAATCATCACTAGGATCAAATGATGAAACCCCTTTGGTTATTGAGGAAATTCTCATTTAGGGATTTCATTTGAGCTTAAAGAAATCTGTAAGGAATTAATAATACTTTCTTTTTTATTTGTGGTGGCATTATACATCATTCTAGATTATTGTTGAGTTGCAATTGATATATCATACATGTGTATGAGATTCTAAAGTTTAGCTATATATTGAAGTATTTTCTTTGTGTTCATATGTTGATGTGTATTGAATAAAATTTACGAATTGTCCTTTTGTTAATATTATATATTAGGGACATTACAGAATAACTTCACACCACTGTCAATAGCTTATCACACATCCATACATGGCTTTAGTAATAAAATGATATTGTTAAAAATTTGAATCACTTCATCTACATATAATAGAAATGATTCATGCATAAGGAAATTAACCCAATCTTTGTATGAACACCATCAATGTGGCTTATATATATATATTGGATAGATGCGGATTTTGAACCCTATCCATAATTTTATTGAAAAAATACACCAAACAAAAATAATTTGTGCAACCAATATTCTCAAAATAGAAATAACTAAACAAATAGGATGAGAATGCAAATAAATATCTAGTAGTTCTCTAATACCATGTTAAAATCAAGATATATTGGTAGAATAGTGGCACTAGTTGGCCATGATAGATGGAAAATAATTCACCCTAGAAGTTATTAAGAATGAAAGTATGCAAAATAGAGAGTGAGAAGAAATAGAGATAAACATAATAATATGGAATTGTTACCAATTTTTCGCTACAGCTCAATTGGTGGAGCTGGCTGAATATTGTTATATGTTAAAGTGAAATTACAGTTATTTATGCATTGTGCTTAAGAGTTGTTTGCATCGTGTTCATTGTTCATCAAGTGACAGATGTGTATTAAAATGAGGAGACTGATATTCAGAAGTGCTATTAAATGTCTTACAATTAAATGAAGTGCAGAATTGAGCATATAAACAACAAAGCATTTTAAATGCTTTCATTTATTTCATAAAGTTTTTCATATTTACACAGCTTCATTTGATTGCAAGAATCCAAATGATATTACAACATTGCATTGAGATGCATTTTCTTTTCAAAGTGAAAAGCATGAGATTGAAATCAAAATCCACACAAGCCGTGGATGGGACTGTTACAGTGCATCACTAATAGTACACTACACTATGGAAGATGCAAAAAAGAGAAATCACATATGTAACAACATAATCATCATTGCCTAATTGGCTGATAGTTGATGCTGAAATGGTGCACCTTTTGTCTTCTCCAAGCTTCGTCGACCTATATTAAGGAAAAGAGGGATGTCAGAGGCTCCAATTATGAATATACCTATATGAACCATCAACAAATAATGAAGTCTGCTACTAATCATACACTAAAACAATCAAGTGAAAGTGCAGAGAAATAAGCTGAAGGAGAAACATCCATATGATCATGATATATTGTTTTTTATGCTAACATTGTTTGTTTCCTTGTGCAGGTATAGGGAAAATCACGAAGCTGATTATTATTTGAAGACTAGGCATGTGGTGAAAAATAGGCTCCCACAAGGGTAGAGCTTAGCATGCTGCCCATATTCATTACAAGTGGGCCAAGATAGTAATTACATCATCATATTCATCAACAAAAGGAATGATATGCAACTGAAAGAGTAAAGTAGAGTTATCTGTCAAGCTATTAAACCAACTATGCATTCATAACAATCAGGTAAATTATTTCTAAAAGCTACAGGAGAATAGTGGGTTTAATCAGCTTAGTCAAGTCAACTGAGTATAGTACATCATCTTCATGGTTTAAATCATAGTGTTCTGTTTCTTATGAGTGAATAGGCATACATAATGCCTAATTACAAGAAGCACTATTCAATAAAGGAGATGACTCAGGTATGTATGAGCTTCAATTTTTGTTCTCAGGAAAGGTATTCGTACATGAAACAGTTTTCTGTTATATAATCAATACAAGTAAAAGAGTTTCAACTTCCATCTGAATAGTGGGAGGTGACAAGGTTAAAAGAAGTGCATGTTTGTGAATGCATAAGTAGCGAGAGGGACTAGAAATCTTCAGACTCAAAACAAAGAGATTTCTATGTGAGAGGATGATGTGAGAAGTATGAATATGACAGTTGAAAGATCTTCAAACAAATATAGATATATAGAAGGGATCTTTATTAGAATGTTCAATGTAGTAAGTGCCCAACCTCAATCAAATATTCATATGAAGCTTCAGATTTAATGTTCTATTTTTATCATGTTGCAGTGTGCCCTAGTTGAGAGATAATCCAAATTTCTTCAAGGTTTTGATTTCTCATTTAGATCATCTATAGGAAGAGACAGGGTTATGATTTTCTTCATTTTCTGAATACCACATCAGGGTTTTGAGTAAAATGCAGTATATTTGAAGAACAAGGGGTTCATTTGAGAAATTGAATTCAAGACATATGCTTCGAAATTTCAAATACTTAGAGTTTCAATATGCTTTAGGTTTTTTCTTTAGCATTCTCATGGAGAAAACTGAGAAAAGCATAAAATACCATGTGAGTAAGGCCCAAATTTCTACACATACAAATTTTGTTATTTTCCATTTACTCACAGTTGGTTTGAGATTCACATAGAGTAATTTTAATTTTCAAAGAATATACGGTCATTTTTGTAGAGCAGCAAGAGACCTTTTCCAGAATTTCATATACTTGTGTGAGGGTTTTCAATAGAAGGTCAAAGAAAAGCACCAGCCATGATGGGTCGAGCTCATAAATTGAATGCAAAATGAATATAGAGATTTTGTTTCCCATATACCCACATTTGGGTTTGATTTCAAATATAGAAATTACAACTTGCAGTGACACCCATGAAGGGGTCTTTCAAGAAATAACAAAAGAGAAAATAAATCATGGTGGGTAGAGCCCAATAATGCTTTGAAAGCTCATATTCAACAAATACATGGTGCGGCCTGTGTAATGGCTAGAAAATTAGATGATAATTCACAGGCAGATAAATCTTTTACGCTCTTTGTTTTGGAGAGGAAGTGCCAACGAAATCATGGTCAGGCCATTTTCAACACACAAATTGCTTCAAAATACAATTTCTAGCTTACCCATATGGGTATTTTATCAGAGCAACAAGATGATTGTTTTATCATATATACAAGATACCCATATGAGGATTTTATATGAAATAACAAGAATACAGATGGAAATCATAATGGTCGAGCTTCATAATAGAGAATATCAGTTTTCATTTGATTCTGATGATACCCATGAAGGGGTTTGTCCTCAAATATGAAAAGAAAGAGATTCTTGTTTTGGGTTGAGCCCAAAAAGCTTTAAAATGCTTTTACTGAGATATACATGGTGCGACATGTGCATGGCCATAAAACCATGAGTGGAAGAGAGGTTCTTTAAGCTTTCTAAAGAGAAAATTATATGTTTAGAGTGCAATTTACCAGTTCAAGCCTGTAGGAGATCATGTATAGCTACAACCAAGCTTTATAAAATCTCAAAATCCCAAGCAAAATATCCATTGCGAGCTCGTGTAGGATGGCTAGTGGAGACAAAGAACACATAGATAGCAAAATATAAGAATAGGAAGTAAGGAGCCATCACATAAACTGAGTATAGACGTGGCCACAAGACCAAAAAGTTCAAGAGTGAAGCCATAAAGGCTATAAACAAGAAGCTTACCTTATGTGTAGAGAAGAAGAGAGACCCTCGAGCAAGCTTTCTCATGGAGTTCCAGAAAAAAACCCGAGTTCATGCTCATGCATAGCAGCCAAGAAGAATAGTCACAGGAAATGTAAGAAAGAAGTCTGAGACCAAGCAAGAAACAGGCCGCAGCCTTAATGGTTTTCTTGCTCTTTGAATGAAGTGAGAAAGCTACAGTATTATACAAATCAAGCTTACCCAGTCAAAGATTTGACTGTTTGAAGGCAAGAGTGAAGATTCATGAGCATGTGAGCTACATACTAAGCTCAATCATGGTGGCGGCATGCTCTCTCAGGCAAAGCAAGTTTTTCCAAGTGATGATTGAGAAAATGAAATCATTTTTAGGGTTTGACTCCATTTGTCTCATGCCCTAATTCGAGCTAAGTCGAACATTATAATTACTTTGAATATTCATGTTTGACAATAGCATGTGGTGCAATTCAAAATTATGGTGGTTGTGCATTATGAATTTTAAATATGAAGCTTTATACTTAGGTCGATGTGTCTAAATCCTTAGGGCTGGTGTTTCTATATTGATATTTAGACCTTTTCCTTGGTGGGAATATGGAATGTTAACACCTTAGGGTTTGTCTTTTAATGGATTTTGAGGAAGTCAATCAAAATATGATGGTAAATATTTTTATGACCTAAGTGTGAAACATTTGACACTTAGGTATTTTTATTTTCAATTGATTTTTGAGAAATCAATTAGAGTATTGAGAGAACAATATTGCCATTGATATTTTTATGAATTTTTAGAAAAATCAAGCATTGTAAATGGAGAGATAAGGTTGTATTTGTTTTTTGCAAAAGATTTTACAATCTTTAATTGTAAAAAATAGACAAATTGTAAAATCTGCAATCATGTAAAGCAGAAGCATAAAGCAATCTTTTATAAATTGTTTTATGATTTCTTGCTATTTTTAGCAGATTGTATTGACTTTGAAGGTTAATGATTTCTTGCTATTTTTAGCAAATTGTATTTTTAGCATATTCTAATTGTTGTTGAAGGTTAATGTCTTTGTATACTTGGAGTTTTGTCATAGTTCATTATGGGGTTTTCATTTCATCCTGTTGTGATTATGTTGAAAAGGGGAAACTATAAAAAATGGAGAGATGGTATCATAAAGCATCTCAGATGGCTTCATTTGTTACGACATTTGTATAATCTTGTTCCTCCTTCTGGTAATGATAGTAATAAATTTGCATGAAATTACAAAAGGGGTCAGGTCTTAAGAGCTATTGAAATGCATATTGATGATGCCAATTTGAATGCTATTGATCATTTTGAGTGTCCTCATATTATTTAGACTAAAATTTAGGAGATACATGGAGATCTTGATACTCCGCTATTCCTAAATGATCCTATTTTCATATTTTCTTGTGCCTCTTCATTTTTTAGACATGATACCCTATGATCATGCTCTATGTAGGAGTTTGAAGTTTTGGAATACATTGAATCTTCATATGAGGATGATGAGGGTTCTTCAAATGCTCCTTCTTCTCCATCAGGGACAGTTGTTGTACCTTCACCTTCAGTGATTAATTATGCAGTCATTGATTGAGGCTCCTATCATTCCTATTCAATAGGATCATTCATCTTGTATTGATGATTCATTGAGCATGTATAGTGATTAATTACAACATGTATCTCATTGTATTCCTAATTGGGATTCCTATCTATCAAACATTGCATCCTTTTTTGTGGAGTCTTATATTTCATATTCAGAGGATAAATTTGAGGGGTTATCTCTCCTCTTTGATGACAACCATTATAGAATTTTTGTCAAACCATCATGGTCTTTGGATATTGTTCAATGTGGTTTTCTGCATAGTCCTAATCTGTTGCCTTCTTCATTGATTGGGCATGTACCTAATTTGATTGTTGCATCTTTATCTTAATTGGCAAAGAAGATACATGAGCAGATTTCAAAGACATCATCATAAACTTCATGTTTCTTTCTTTCAATTCCTATCTAGAATGGGAAGCATTCCTACATTTGTACTTGGTTTTATTTCTTCCAAAAGGGAGACAAGTTTTTTATCGACATTGGATCATGCTTTGTCTCTAGGAACTTACCATTTTTGCAATTGATTACACATTATGGGGGGGCTACATAGTCTCTCTCTTTCCCTATTATGGGGAGGCTATTCATTGCAATGTATATACATGACCAATGGTGTAATTGGGGGTATCATGGAGTCCTCCATCCTTCCTCGCATGATTTTCTTTTTTGTGCATTTTCTCTCTTTTAGAGAGTAGCCTTCTCCCACAGGGTTTTTCTACTTTTCTCTAGTTGTGAGAGATTTATTTTTCTTGTGTTTGTAGTTGTGCATGGGTACCTAAGATGGCCTTGTAGCTAGGACCCATCTTGCATTTCATTTTGCATAATAATCTCCCTAAGTTTTCACTTAAGGGGGGGTGTTAGTGTCAAATTAAGTTGGGGTTAATCATATAGGTGGTTTTTTCCTATATTGGGTAGTTTTTCACCCGTCTTATTTTTCATGTCTTTAAAAGGCATGTACATTATGTAACATATCATCTCATTATTTGAATATCATCTTGATATTTGGAAGAATGGTCATGTACTTCTCTCATGTATCTCTATGAGGGTGGTTTGCTATTGCAGGTTGAGGATCCTGGGAAGGAGTTGTCATCTCCTACATAGAAAAGTAAGAATATACCTCTAAATTAATATTTCTTATATTTTTTAGACACATATTTAAGATATCTTATACTAATTTGATACATATATAGAGAAGATATAAATTTTAAGTAAGAATTTTTATTTTTTTTACATTGTTTGTACTTTATATTTATTTGAATAACTATTTTACTTTTGCATATTATATACTTATATATGTTATGTTTTATAATTTCAATGGAGATATTAATATATTTTAAAATTTTCATGCCTTTATATTTAAAAACTAGTATAGATATCTTAAATACATCTATTTTAAAATCATTTAGAAATATCAATTCAAACTTATTTTATGTACTTAAAATTTATTTTATCTTACTTTAGAAATATTTTATTACTACATACATTGAGACATAAAATTTATGCGTAGCTTATTTTTTGAAATATTATCTATACTATTAAATATTTTAATATTTTCATTTATACTATTAAAAAATAATATCATTACACTCCACCTCTTCCTATCATTATGGAACACCTCTTGGCATTAATAAATAAATTTATATTTGGAACTATTTTATTTATTTAAAAGTTATTTATTTTAATTTAGAGTAAATTTATTAAAGTTTTTGATAAAGGAAAAAATTGGTTTTACAGGGACCCAAAACCACAGAGTTTACAAGCTAGAAAAAAATAATCCATACAAGTTCACTATGAAAGGAAAGATGCGACAGAAAAAAGAAAAAAAGGATAGCAACCACCAACCATGAGCCAACAAAAATCTAGCAAGAAGCTAACACCAAGCACAACCAAAGCTAACCAAAGGATTTTAAAGTCTCAGCAACCTCAACTTCAAGGTTGCACATCTCTTGGGCTATATTTTTCAGATCCTGGATCACCAGAGGTGAAGAATCCACTTTTCTCTTCAGGATGGCTCTAGTCCTCTTCGAGAGGCCAAAATCCTCTTTCTTACTTTTTTCCTTGTTAGCTTCCAAGTCCACCAACAATGACCCCTGGTAGGTATTTTCCAGCTTCTCCACCATGGTGCTCAAGGTAGTAGCAGTTTGATTCACAACTTTGTGGCTATGCTGCATGATGGTGCTCATGGATTCCCTGATTTTGCCAATTTCCCCTTCCAGATGCTTAATCATTTTCTCGTATTCCTTCTTCATCTTGTCTATGAGCTCAACTATTCTTTTAAGGAACTCGACCATCGACCTCTTCTCTTCCATGGTCCACAAAACCCTATCATCATTTTGGGACACTCCTTTAGCTTCCATCTCATTCAGCTTGCTAGCACGGCAACCCTGTTTTTAAGTTGAGGTCTTTATCTCATGAAAAACCCACTTCATGATCCTAAAGTAGTCAACGGCCCCATTTCTTGCAATTTCCAGTATGTCTTTAGGAAATTCCTGGTCAGGATTGAAGTAGTGATCTTTAGGTTTGAAATCTCTAGGGAATTTGGGTCTATTCTCTTTGTCAGTGGTAGGGTAAGAGGTATAAGAGTCCTCAGTGGCTTTAGGGGTAGCATAGTTAGCTCAGAATAAGAAACCAATTTTTTCTTGGGGGTATCCTTCTTCATGATTTTTGCCTCCTAAGAAGTGCCAATGAGAGTTTTCATAGAGAAAACTTTTTTGTTCAAGGGCTTTCTCTAATGGGTTTTCTTATTCATCTTCTTGGGGGAGGGAGAATCCTCCCCTTCCCACTTAGTGTCCAAATCATATTTGTCCTTAGACGTACTAATATCAGTATCATATCCTTCTGAGGCCAAAGTCGACAAGGTGTTAGACAGGGCCGACATATTTCCAAAATTATCATGAATAAGCCAAATAAGGCTAGTATGCAAGACCAAATTCTTCCTAGGACTTTTTCTATGTTCCTCAATACTATTATTCAAGGAGCAAAACAAGTAGTGAGGAAAGGAGATCCTTACCTTGTATCAAAAATGATTGAGGAGGGAAAAGTGGTAATCATAGACTCTGGTAAATCTGCCATCTAGCGTAATGTATTCCATAAGAATTCTGAGCACCTCCCTCCATATCTTCTTGATCATCCCAACATCAAAATAACTGTTAGAAATTTTGACCAACTCCTCCCTTTCCTCATCATTTTTGGGAAATCTGATAACAACTTCATCATAAAACTTTCTATCACGAAAGAACTTCACCCCCTCAATTGAGAGTCCTATGATTTCCCCAATAAGATTCTCATTAACCTTAACCTTCATCCCTGAGAGAAAAATTTCACCATTCTTCCAGTGTTTTGCAAAATACTCTGTTATTTTTGGGTTAGGACCATGGATCTTATCAATGAAAGGCTCCAATGTAACCCGCTCAATTTTCCTTCATACCTTCAAATTTTTCTTGTGCTTCTCGCAGCTAGTTGGCTCAACCCTCTTTCTGCTTCCCCCCATTATAGCTATTACCTTCCTCCTATTGCTTGCAGGGAAAATGAATGAAACAGAGAGCCAGCAACAAAACCAAAGCTCCCACAAAACATGCTTTCCCTCACAGCCCATAGAGATATTTAAGGCACCACCATCATATTGAATGATGTTGCAGTACCAAACTTTATTCTCCTTAATCATCATTAAATGCAACAACTTTCCCATGAGTGATATCATAATCTATTAAGGCTCTTACGTCAGCTTCCAGTTCATTATAATCCTACCACGTCTATTGCCCATTTTGTTTGACCCTCTCATTAGCAAAATAGTCAGCCACCCTATTGGCTTCCCTAAAGACATGGGATATTCTTACCTTATCAAAGTTGGATAAAATAGAAATAGCTTATTCTTACCTTATCAAAGTTGGATAAAATAGAAATAGCTTCTTCTATCCAAAGTTAATATATGTATTAATAAATGTTTTTGATAAGATAAGGTGGGAAAAGAGTCTCACACCCAAAAGCTATGTAAAAAAATAACACGTAAGTTTACCAAAATAATGTACTCATAAATGTTATGTGTTTACTATTTTGAAAATATTATATATCAGTATGTTGATGTGTAAATGAATGTAAAATTTAAGATAAAAGATCAAAAAAATTGTTAACACACCCACCCTATTACACTTCACCCATTCCTCTATTGTAAAATGCCTATCAATATTACGAATTAATAACTTTTCTACTAAAAATGATTATTTATATTATTCCAGTTTATTTTTATTTGCGATAACACAATATATATATAATTATTTTTTTATAAAATTATTAACTATTAAGGGGTAGGGGGCCTAGCTAGATTAGCTAAAGCATCCTATTGTAGGAAAGAGTTCACGAGGTTTAGTCTACCCCCAAACTCGTGGTATTAGAGGGTGTGTCGCGCCAGCGCCAGCAATCATGTGAAAAAAAGTTTACTAGGTGCATTGTAGTTTATAGGGGGATGGATACCTGACTGATTCTTGCAGTAAAAAAAAATTTATTAACTATTATAATATATCTCATTTTATTTGTATTTATATCTTTTCAAAATCTTTATTTATATCAATTATATTTTTAATTGAATTTTTTCAAATTTTCTTAAATGTATGTATGTTATGTTTTAATTCTTATGTACATGGTCTAACACTTCATATCCTACTATCATAGTTAAACAAATGATAATTTATCATTTTGAAATATCAATAGTTCAACTAAACATCAACAAAAGCTTGATATTGCTACTAGACACTTGGCTCGTGACTGCTCTCGTAGCTCATGTCCCGCTTCTTCTTCCACTTAGTGGAATAATTCCCTCAAGGACCATTTGACTATGTACCCGGATGATTCCTCTTCTTTTGATAGTGAGGATGAGCCTCCTTCTCTCTCGCTTAGAAGAAAGTGACTGTTGCTATTAATGTTACCAATTGTGTGGACACCACTGCTCAGACTTTGGGCAAATTTTTTCTTGCTGCTATGTGTGTTTCCTCCTTGAGGCCCCTGGTACTCCTATTCTTGATATTGTTGTCTCTTCCAAAGTTCTAGCTATTCCTACTTCAGGTTTGGATGCTCCACCTATTGCTGCTTGTTGTTCTAAAGGGGCTTCTCCCTCATCCTATCGTATAGATTCAAATCTTGATTATGCTTCTTCTTGGACCAAGGTGCAATGCAAGAAGAAACATACTCCTATGTTGAACTCTGTCTCGATTGACAAGCCTTTGGTGGGAAATTTTTTGGGTTCAATCTTGGGTGGTTGAACTCTTCTATTGGTGGCTTGTAGGCAAATTTTTGGTCTGTCCGGCTAGCTTCTTTGTTCTTATTGGTTTTTTGTCCTTTCTGCAGCTTTGTGGGTAGCCTATATGATGGGGTGGATCAATATGGATCAATATAGAACACCTAGAAACACAAACTCATAAAATTCCATAAACTTATATTCCATTCATCATCAATATGAAATATTACAAATTTATAAACTCTTCATCATCATACTTGATGAGCTCCAACACTCCACCACACACCAATCCATTAAATCAGCCTCCTTAAATAGAGGTCTTAGGAATTACATAGATAACTCTAGAAACTACGTAGGCCTTTCTAGATCTTAGGCTGACTTGTCTCTTTAATATTTTAATCCTTGTCTCTATCATTCTAGAATATTCATGCCATCTAGAAACCTCTCATTTGCCATTTTCCATTTTCCTTTTTCATTTAATTACATTTCATTCAAGGGAGAAATTACATGTCCCAAATTCCCCCTTAATTTCGACCTCGAATGCTGCGGCATTCTCAAATTCCTTTGCTCTTCTTTTTCCATTTAATATTGTCTTCTTTTATCTCTTTCTGACGTCGATAATCATGTCTGTTGACTTTGCAAATCCTTTTCCTTGCTTGATATCTTCAAACCATCATCAAATTTGATCATGCCTCTCTCTCATGTCTTCATCCAACTGCTACAATAGTTTCTTGAATCTTTGGATTTCAACTCTTCAAAATAGAAAACTTGAACTTCCTAAAAACTCACCTTCTATAGATGTCTTGCTAGAAAAATATTTTTTTTTACTCAAACCATTTGTTATCCTTCTTGAACATTCAAACCTTGCTAGATTACTATCATTTCTCACACTTGAACATTTGTACTTAAACAAATTTTTAATCATACCTATAATTTTCTGCCAACTTGATCCATAAGTCCATCCACAATCTAGTTTCATACAACCTCCCATAAAATCTTTCTTTGATGCATTATTCCAACATTTATTTTCACAATGATTTTTCAAACCACACACACTGCAAGCGTGTAAGTTCGAACATCTATCCTTTGTATGACCTTTCCTATTACAATGTGAACATCACATACTCTACCTCCCTTGATATGATTCACTTGAACCTGTAATACCTGTATCCTTCCTTTCTTTACCTGCCATATACCCAAAGCCTTCATATTTGGACCTCATTGTTTGCTCAATCAGATTTCTCATGTCTTGTTCATGCTTTCAGATTACAAACCTCTGTTTAAGATTGCAACAAATTCTCGATAGTGATGTGAATGATCTCTTATGCTAGCAGATTACAAACCTCCAAACTCATCTCTTTTGTCAAAATTTTTGAATGCACAAAAATCACAAAGAGTTGTTGCTTTGTTTCCCCAAAACACAATAGGGGAATACAAATGCGGAATAAAGAAAATGTAAGGAGACAAAAATTGGCATGCAATATTTTCCTTTTGTATTAAATATGTTGCAAATGACAATACAGGAAAGATTAAACTGAAACTACTAAAAGCTAACTCTAAGCTACAAACTTCAATCTATTGGGAGCAATCAGCTACTCAACCAAAAACAATTAACTTCAGGAGCTACTAGGAGCTCACTGGAATAAGCTATGTAGAGCTCTTTAGGAGCAATCTTTTCTCACACACAAAACAAACAGCTACTGCTATTCAAGAGCTTTCAGAAGCTCACATAGAAAACATTCTTTGAATCACACAGAGAACAAAGAACATTCCCTTCAGACTATTGTTGCTCAAGAATTCAATTCTAACTAAGTCTTCTCAATCGATAGAATAAATCTGCCTTCATTCCTTTTGTCTTTCAAACATTCCATCTCAAATTCAAAATTACCTACCAGCATTAATTGGGAATTCAAAATGAGCTACCACATTTACTTCAGTGGCTATCAGGAGCTACAGGGATGAAGATCCCAAAAACTTTCATTGAAATTGGGGGCTCCTGACAGGTCGGTGAAACAGGGGGCTAATGTGAGAGCAGGAGGCTCAAAATCATTCAATTTTCTAACACTCCCCCTTGGTTCTGAGTCGAAGAAACATGATCAATCCTTATCCAAATCAGCGATGCCCAATTTTCTCCTTAGGTGCTCGAAACTGTCCTTGCTCAAAGGCTTGGTGAATATGTCTGCTAGCTACTACTCAGACCTGCAAAATGTCATTTTAATTTCACCATTCTTAACCAATTCTTTGATAAAATGATACATGATTTCAATGTGCTTGCTTCTTACATGAAACACAATATTTTTCGTTAAGGCTATCGATGAAACATTGTCACAAAAAATTGTTGTTCCATCCTCTTATTCTTCCATCAAATCTGCCAAGATTCTTCTCAACCAAATAGCTTGACATGTTGCTACATTCATTGCTATATACTCAGCCTCTACTATAGATATGGAAATGATGGGTTGTTTCTTGGAAGCCCGCGAAATGACTCCCAAACCCAAAAGAAACACATAGCCCGATGTTCTCTTCCTATCATCCAAACTTCCTGCCCAATCACTGTTCGTTTATCCAACCAGCCCAAAAAAGTTTGTTGTTGTGTACAAAATGACATATCCTTTGGTGCCATTCACATACCTCAAGGTTCTTTTACCCACTTTCCAATGGGTGTCTTGTGGAGTCTCCATAAACCTAGAAAAAAGACTCACAATGTGCATTATATCAAGCGTAGTTGTTGTTAAATACACCAAACTTCCAACAAAACTCTTAAACATGGTCAGATCCACATTGTTGCTGCAATCTTCCTTGCTCAAATTCACACCTATGGTTGTTGGAGTGGGGGCAGGCTTGCTTTCAAGCATCCTAAATCTCTTTAAGATCTCATTTGCATATTTTTCTTGAGAGATAAATATACCATCATGCATTTGTTTTACTTCTATGCCTATAAAATATCTCAAGAGACCTAAATCTGTCATTTCAAACTCTCTTTTCATGGCCTCTTTAAAATCAACAATGAGGAAATCATCATCCCCAGTAAAAACTAAATCATCAACATACAAGACAACAATCAAAACCTTACCATTTTCTGCCTTGATGTAAAGAGTGGGCTCACCATCGCATTTTCTAAAGCCATTGCTCATCAAATAAGAGTCAATCCTATTGTACCATGCCCGTGGAGCTTGCTCCAGCCCATAAAGAGCTTTCTTTAGCCTATACACTTTGTGTTCTTGACCCAGAACTTTATATCTGAATGGTTGCTCCACATAAACCTCTTCTTTCAACACTCCATTAAGGAAAGCAGACTTCACATCCATTTTAAATACCTTCCACATGTGCTGGGTTGCAATTGCTATGACTACCCACACGGTTTCCATCCTTACAATAGGGGAAAATGTCTCATTGTAATATCTCCCAAACTACTATTTGTACCCCTTGAAAACTAATCTTGCCATGTGTCGCTATATCCTTCCTTCGACATTGCACTTAGTCTTGTAGACCCATTTCACCCCAATAACTTGCTTGTTGGGAGGAAAATTAGTTAACTCCCATGTATTGTTCCTCTCTATTGCATCTATCTCCTCATCCATGGCCTCACACCATTTCTCCTCTTTCACAACTTCCTCAAAATAAATCGGATCACTATGAGAAAATAATGAAAAATTCACACTCTCATCAAATTCTTCATCATACCTTTCATTCTGGTAGATCTCCCTTAGACTCTTGGTATTCTTTGGCATTAGGGAGGCGAGAGGTGGATCTGAAATTTCACTGCTACTACTGTTGTACTGAACAAGTAGGTTCAGGAGCTGTCGGGAGCTTTTAGGAGCTATGTCGGCAATTTTAGGAGCTCTTCCGGAGCTTTCAGGAGCTCTCAGGAGCTCTTCAAGAGCCGATCTTCTGGAGCTTTCGGAAGCCAATTTTCTGGCTATCTCTAGCTACTTGTCTTTTTGTCTGCTCACTTCAGGAGCTTTCAATAGCTATTGGGAGCTTTCAAGAGCTCGATCGATAGCTTCAGGAGCTAATCCTCTGGCTAACTGTGATTGTCTTCCTGACTATCTTGCTGACTGTTTTCCAACTTCAAGAGCCGTCAGGAGCTGTCGGGAGCTTTCAGGAGTTCTTCCGGAGCTTTTAGGAGCTCGTACAATGCTTTCAAGAGCCTCTGCAGACTCATCTTGCTAAACTTCATGTTTTGTTTTTGCTTCTTCAGGAGTTATCAGGAGCGGTTTTGAGCTATCAGAATGTACCACTCCATCCCATGACTTGTCTTCTAGGAACTCCACGTCCCTACTAATGACTATATTTTTGGTGACCAAATTGTATAGCTGATAGGCTTTGGACTCTTCACTATAGCCCGTGAAAATACATTTTCACTCTTGTCATCCAATTTCTACCTCTTTTCTTTAGGCACGTGTGCATATGCTACACACCTGAACACTCTCAAGTGCTCAACTGTCCACTTGTGTCTTGTCCATGCCTCTTGAGGTATCTTGTCATGGACCACCTTTTTTGGACTTATATTAATCCAATAAATAGTTGTTGCTACAACCTCTCCCCAATATTCAATTGGAAGTCCCTTCGCTTTCATCATGCTCCTTGCCATCTCCACGATGGTCCTATTCTTTCTTTCCACCACTCAATTATGCTATAGAGTATAATTGGCTGTCAGCTCCTTCTTGATTCCATTTTGCTTGCAAAAATTCACAAACAAGTTAGAGGTATACTCTCTTCAAAGATCCGACCTTAGGACCTTAAGCATGTGTCCACTCTCCTTTTCAGCCTAGGCCTTAAATAGAAAAAACTTATCAAATGCTTCAGACTTATGTTGCAAAACTAGACCCATGTCTTACAGCTGTAATCATCAATGAAGGTCATAAAAAATATGCTTTTTCCAACATAAATGATTTGCATAGGGCCTACCAAATCTATATGCACTAGCTCCAATGGTGCTCTTTCCCTTGTAGAGCTGCCCGATTGAAATGGCTGCCTATGTTGCTTGCCCAAAATGCAAGCCTCACATTTAACATTAGGCTCTACTATCCTTGGAAAACCATCAATCATTCTATTCTTGGACAAAAGACTCAAACCAGCATAGCCTAAATGTCCATACCTGAGATGCCATAGCTTGGAGGGGTCTTGAATGGTGCTCTTGAGCACTACATGATGTACTGTTGTACATTCTCTATTCTTGAGAGGTGCAACAATGGGCTAAGATGAGAAACACGTCTCAATCTTCAAAGGAAACATCTAGTTCTTTGTCATTTGGACTGCTGCAAACACCTTTTTCCTCTCATTCTTGTCATAAATGACTCATTGACCCTTCTCCATCAGCAATTTGTATCCATTTTTGGATTAGCTGACCAACACTCATGAGGTTATGCTTTAACCCAAGAGCAAGAAATACATTTTGTATCTCCTTCTCACCTTGTTTGTTCCAGATTATAATAGATCCTCTTCCAACAACAAGAACTACTCCATTGTTCCCCATTCTTATTTCAAACTTTACATTTTTTTCAATGAAAGTAAAAAGACTTTCATTACCACTCATGTGGTTGTTGCAACTGTTGTCCAAATACTAGACTTCAGGGCTACCTTCTTCACCAATGTTGCACATGATGAAGGTTGTGGACTAGTTTCTTTTAGCCACATTCGAATCAACCACATTCGAATCATCCACATTTGCTTTTTTTTTTTACTGATCACATTGCTTTGTCTAGCATTCAATCGCATAATGCTTGAACTTATGACAGTAGTAGCATTCAACATTGCTCTTGTCATTCTTCTGATATAAACTGTTGTTCTTCTTGCCTCTTTGGGAGCTGGTCTAAGAGCTGCTTGCTCCCTCTTGGTTATTTTCTTGTGCCGAGCTTTCTTCTCTAGCATTACTACGTCCAGATCTCCCTCTACCACATCTGGAATTGTTTCTACCTCCCCCCCTTCCTCTTGCATTCAACTGAGCTTTAAAAGCTTTCTCTTGGGAGGAACTTGCAAACCTATTTAGGCCCTGCTCATGGGTTTGCAGAGAATCCATCAACTCATCAATAGATAATGTTGTGAGATCCTTTGCCTCTTCAATGACAATCACCACTGCATCAAACTTCATGGGTAAGATCCTGAAGATTTTCTCCACAATCCTCTGATCATCAAAGGCTTCTCCATTCACTCTCAGCTAGTTTATCAAACCTAAGAGTCTTGTGTGGAAAACTTATATGGAATCACTATCCTTCATTTCAAGAGTCTCAAACTCTCTTCGAAGCATCTGGAGCTTCACCAATCTGACCTTGTCAGTTTCTTTGTAGTTCATCTAGAGGATTTCCCAAGCTTCCTTTGCATAGCTAGTTGCTGCTATTCTGGGAAAAATGGTCTCTGTCAAGGCTACTTCTATCAGACTCAATGCCTTAGCATCTTTCCTCCTTAACTCCTTCAATTGGGTCTTTTGGTTGTTTATGAGCACAACATATGCTACTGGGTCAGTTACATCATTGAAACCATTGACCACAAACTCCCACAAATCATTGGAAACCATAATGGTTTTCATATTCTTTGCCCAAACATCATAGTTTTGTCCATTAAAGGACAGTGGCTGCTGCCAACTCTTTCCTTCATCTCTAGCCATGTCTCCTGCACAAGAACTTAATACCCAAAAAAAATGCCCTAACTCACGAGGAAATGGAGCCTATGGCTTTGATACCATGTCAAAAATTTTGAATGCACATAAATCACACAGAGCTACTGATCTATTTCCCCAAAACACAACAGGGGAATACAAATGCGGAATAAACAAAATGAAATGAGACAAAACTGGGCATGCAATATTTTCCTTTTGCATTAAATATGTTGAAAATGGCAATACAGGAAAGATTAAACTGAAACTACTGAAAGCTAACTCTAAGCTACAAATTTCAATCTATTGGGAGCAATTAGCTACTCAACCAAAATTAGATAACTTCAAGAGCTATTAGGAGCTCACTAGCATGAGCTACGCAGAGCTCTTTAGGAGCAATCTCTGCTCACACACAAAACAAACAGCTGTTGCTATTCAGGAGCTTTCTGAAGCTCACACCAAAAATATTCTGTGAATCACATAGAGAGCAAAGAATATTCCCTTCAGATTGCTACTACTCAGGAATTCAATTCTAACTGAGTCTTCTCAACTGACAAAATAAAGCTACCTTCATTCCTTTTGTCTTTCAAACATTCCCTCTCAAATTTAAAATTACCTACTAGCATTAATTGAGAATTCAAAATGAGCTACCACATTTACTTCAGTGGCTGTCAGGAGCTGCAAGGATGAAAATCCCAAAAATTGTCATTGAAATTGGGGGCTCCTAACGGGTAGGTGAAACAGGGGGCTGACGTGAAAGCAGGAGGCTCAACAGCATTCAATTTTCCAACATCAACCGTTATCAGTGGCTTGACTTGCACTTCTAGCAACAACCTCTTTTAAACAACAACAAATTCACAAAAAAGATTGCAAATAGATTTGGGGCTGCTTCTTTCATAACAGCGATTTCTAACATAACAGCGATCTGCCATGTGGACAACGATTTCTAACAGAACAACGATGATCTTTCAAGCGGCTTTGAACTGTAAATCTTCCAAACAACGATCTCTTTAGCATTCAGGCTACGATCTTCATTTAAATGCAAACTTGCAGAGATCTTATGATCAATGAACCTCTCTTTATGATCTTTGGACAGTGACCTCCTCTCAGCATCCTTCATTTTACAATTTGCAATTTACTGTTGTACTTAATTGATGCCTCTTAGATAAACAACATCCTTAGTCCAGCTACGGACTTCTTTCCTTCAATCTTTAATGCTCCAAAGGGTGAAGCCACAATAGTGGTTTACAATTAAAGTGAGCAAGTAAAACTCATAGAAAACGAATGCATAGAAAAAATATTGATTTTAGGGGTTCGTACGAACATACTGGTTCGACCGAACCCATTAGGGGTTCGCTAGAACCTGGGTTCGGGCGAACCCTTTTAATGCTTTCCCGCCAAAAATGAAAACAAAATCCCTTATAAAAGGGGGCTTCGAATGAACCCTGGTTCGAGCGAACCCCCCTTATTCCTCATCCCTCCTCTGAGACACCAAAAAACCCTAAATTTTCACACTTCGGAGCTCCGGTTGATGATGAAAATGGATCAATCTTCACAAACCCAATTGGAATCAGGTAGTCCTCGAAACAAGCTATCCAATGAATATAATCTTAATATTTTTTGGTTTTATTATGTATTTGTTTTCTTAGTTTTATTAAACATAGGTTTTTCATCGAAAATGAAGGTCTATGTTCTGCACATGTGGAAAAATAGAAGATTATCAAAAAAAAAATTGAAAAATATGAGTGCACCAAATATTGAAGTCCTTGATCCAACCAAAAATAAAAATTTGAATTTTGATATATACAAAAAAAGTTATGCGTTATACGGTTGTGTTATGTTTGAATTGTAATTGGTTTGACTTCGAAACTTGATTAAAGAAAAAATATTCAATAAAAATTTGTCTAACCAAATTGGAAGCAATAGATATTGGAGTTACGAATCTAAATTCAAAAGAATTATAATTTTATCCTTCATGGAAAAAAAGTTATGCGTTATACGGTCTGTGTCACTTTTTAAAAATGCTATTTTTTGAAAAAAAAAGTTTTCGTGGGAGATGGAAAAAGAAGTGTAAAATGATTCCAAAAATTTTGAAAAAAATATTTTTAGAATCTACAGAAAAAATGTGATGAGACTCTAGTTTGCATTATCTTCAAATTTTTCATAGTTTAGCCGCTATAGCTGCTCGAATGTGAAGATTTAGTTAAAAATAATAATTTCAGTGTCCAGTTTGGCCAAAAATTGTAAACCACTATTGTGGGATCACCCCAAATGGCAATTGATTCTCCTTGCATCGGCTCTCCTTTCTAATACTCTACACTTTCTTTTAGTAGCAGTTAAATGAGATTGATGTCTTGGCGACTTCTGTAAACACAACCTCCGCAGCGATCTCCTCTTTAACAGACTTTGAACAACGATCAACTAACAACTTTTTTGAATTAATTTATAATGAACAACAACTTTGCATTGACTCCTCATGAAGAATAGAATGGATTTCCTTCTTTCAACTCACTCTGGAAGCTTCGGATCTCTTCTGTCGACCTGCTCTGATACCAATCTGATGGGGTGGATGAATATGGATCAATACAGAACACATAGAAACACAAATCCATAAAATGCCATAAACTTATATTTCATTCATCATCAATATGAAATATTACAAATTCATAAACTCTTCATCATCATACTTGATCAGCTCCAACACTCCACCACACACCAACCCATTACATTTGCCTCCTTAAATAGAGGTCTTAGGAATTACATAGATAACTCTAGAAACTATGTAGGCCTTTCTAGATCTTAGGTCGACTTGTCTATTAAATATTTTAATCCTTATCTTTATCATTCTAGAATATTCTTGCCATCTAGAAACCTCTCATTTGCCATTTGTCATTTTCCTTTTTCATTTAATTACATTTCATCCGAGGGAGATATTGCATATCCCAACACTATAGGCCTGTTCTATTGGCTGGAAAGCCTGTTTTGTCTTTGTTGTTTTGTTTTGGTTTGATCTGCTGGTTGTGAGACCTGTTTCATGCTGTTGTTTGGGTCACAGCACATTAACCCTGCTTTCTTAATCAAAAACAAAAATTTGAGACTATTTTCTAAAAATATTTTTAACAAATTCTTTTGTCTTTAGTAAATCTCATCTATAACGTCTGTTTTGTTTATTAAAGTAACTTCTCTATTATTATTGTCAATTGCACCACGTTTGTATCCTAATTTGTTTTACTGAGGATTTCCTATTTATATTATTACGGAAGTACATATTCAATTATCTTTGTATAAATATACATAGCTGTTTTAACATTTAAACTAACATTGAAAATCTTGTGTATGAGTGAGTAGTGTTATGACAACAATTGAGAGATATAAGAGGAATCGTGGAAAAGAATTAGTATCTGAAGTATCCTCACATTCAAACAGAGAGGTAGTGTTATTTCAAACTTTGTATATGACAAAACAGTAAAAGCACAATGTAAGAATTTGCCATTATGTATGCTGTTTAGAACATAATTAATTATTGCCTTTCCCAATATATTCAGTACTGGAAACAAGAAGTTAAAAGGATGAGGGAAAAGGTTCAGAGTTTAACAAATGAAAGGAGGTATGCTATACTATTTAATATTTTTAAATGATGTTCTTTGAAGAAGGCTTTGAAAACAATTACAATTTCACTATAATTAGTCCAATATTTATTAAAATTTGCAAAACATTCTGTATTATAAATTGAAATAGGATGTTAGAAGGAGAAAATATTTCCAGTTTAGGCATAAAGGAACTCAAACAGCTTGAGATTTTCCTGGAACAAAGCCTCGCTCTGGTGCGGTCAAAGAAGGTAAAATAGAAAGTGCAATCTTTATATTCATACTTTGCATATACACAACCAAGTTTTTAGATATCCTCCATCTTTGTTGCTAGTGTATTGATATAAATTTTATCCATGAAGGATGAATTGCTATTTCAAGAGATTGACGCCATCCAGCAACGGGTGAGTACATGTTTATCCATTTAAACGTAAAATCTCAAAGAGAAATATTAGATCTCTACAATTCATCTCTGTTAGACTTGAACTATTGGTTTGATAGACTTGTAAACATGACAGAGAATTTTATATGGGAGTGCTTATCAATGGACAGATTGACACCATTGACATTTAAATTTTTGTTTTTCTTCTTATACAATTTATTACTTTCAATATTTTCAGGGGCAGATTCTAGTTGCTAACAATGAATTTCTTCAAACCAAGGTATTCCATACATAAAATTGTGTAGATTACTATATGAATATTCATGAATCATATAATTTTTAGCTATCTTATTCTTAAATTTCCAGATAGCCAATTTGGGAAATTATTAAACTTCAAATGCCTCAAATTGCTTCAAGGTACGTTTGATCAAGCTGAAACAGGACTCTACTGCACAGGAATCACATTCAGAAGACAGATCAATACGGGCAATATAAATTTACTACGACTTGTGGTATTTGCCAACAACGATGGCTGCAATAGTATTTCACTGCAAGTTTACTTTATCCAGTTTAGTAATCAGAGCAGCTATTTCTGGATTAGATTGTGTGAGCTTTTTTGGATCAGTTTAGATCCAAAAAAGCTCACACAATCTAATCCAGAAATAGCTGCTCTGATTCTTATGGATTGTGGAAATCTAATGACATTGATCAATTTAGTAATGTTTTGGATTATTATAAAATATCAACCATAAATATTTATATTACCAATTATTTAGATGTTGAATGAAAATTATGTAAATCATTAAAATGATACAACTTTAAGTAAGTAGAAGGGATATCTTCAATAATTTTGTAGTGGTAGAAGACAATTTAACAAACTCTATTTTAAATTTTCATATCTAGGAATGTATAATGTATGCAGAATTCCTATTTTACAGGGTATATTACAATGGCTAGTGTACATACCGATAAAAAATATATGTTGGAATGGTTATAAAGATAATATTTATATGTCTGGTTTTTTTGGTCTTTCTGTTACACTTTTGCTGTAAACTTATTTATACTTTTATCACTTATGTATTTCCACTTACTATCAATATACATAGTTTAGGTTTATCGTCTTTCTTTTTTAAAGACGACATGATTATATTTATATTGCTATCATTATATGCTTATTAGTCAATTGAATTTTTTTATTTTGTATTTATATATATTAGATTCCAGTAAAAATCTTTAGGTATAAATGGATTTGAGTTTAAATGACACTTATGAAAATAAATGATCATCAAGTCTTTAGATAGAAGACCAAAAAAATATAAGGAAGGATGAAAAATAAATTACTGACTCCATGTGGATTTTTTTTTGGTTTACTAATGGATGTATAAGTTTAACCCAACCTCCCCATCTAAACATAAAGCTTAAAATCTAACATATTCATGAATGGAGAATGAGAGACTTATCTAACTATGGTGTCATAGCTAAGAAACTCAAAATCTATATACCATAGAACCCAATCACTAATATAGTCATAAAATAACTAAAGAAAAATATATTGATCTATAATCTAAAATTACTTCAATGGCATCTAATTGTAGGTCTTACATTTAAATCTAGACCTTACCCAAAGATTACCTTAAAAATCATATATTAAACATGCGTGTGGAGCTAAACACTATCTTTCTTAGCCTAATCATAATATGATATTAATCCTATAATTTGATGGACATATGTTTTCCCATTGATTTGATAGTACCCAACACTATTTCTACTAAAAAAAAAAAGTCACTAGCTTTAATATTTTTTGTGATTGTATCTTGATTTTAACAATCATATAGTGTAAAAAACCATTTCATGTGATGGAATGTCATTCCCATGACAAATAACTTGAAACTCATTATGTACGACATAATTTAAAGTCAATCATAAGCTAGGGTAAACTCCTTCAATTTAAGCTAGTTCAATTGGAATGGTAATCATTGAGGTTTCTATAGAGGAACTAGAAAGCGAAATAAAACAAGAGCTGCAAGCAGCGAAATTCCTGCCAAAGTATGCAAGAATGGTTTTGTTTTTCTTTGCAGCTTGTTTGATTAGTTTTGCAGTACGTAAAGATTGTGTAATTTGCTGTTGAAATTGCAAATAATGCTCTTCTATTCAAAGAAACTGAATATTTAGTACATATGAGAACAAAGGCCCAAAAGACAGAGAATGAGAGTTACAGTGATAAAATACTATGAGAATGCTTCCTAGCTGATTTGGTAGCTGATTTCGTAACTGGATGGAATTGAAACCAAACTCTTCAAAATTATTAATGAGAAACAATACCAAACCCTGATATACTCATCATATGACTACAATATACTCAGTTCTAAAAATATAAATGATATAACAACCAATTGAAATCCCCAAATAAATTCTGAAATTTGATTTCAGCTACTGAAAATATATTACAATAAAACAAATTAGTAAATGCACTGACAACCCTGGATTTGTAGCTTAATCAGAATTCAACTAGCATATGGACAATAGTTTTTCTTATCGGACAACAAAAGTGCTTGCCACTCACTTGCAACTGACCACCCTCTGGCTCTATCAAGTATATTAAATAAACTAACGAGAATGTCTCATTTAATAATGGCACTGCTGTTACAGCTGAAATAGCCTGACACAGTTTAGAGCTCGAGGCAGCCATAAATCAACTTGTGTCTTCAAAGAGTTTGAAAATTGACTCCCAAAACTGATCATCCTGTTTGATGACAAGCATTCATGATAACAAGACAAAGGTATTTTATGACAGTCGAGCATTTGGTTTTCCTAGTATTTTAGCCGCTTAGGAACGTCAAAGCATTTTGGTTTAGATATTTTTTTCCATGTTTTTTCATTCTTAATTTAAAATGAATTTTCGAAAACAACTCTCATAAAAGCAGAGTAAATAGCACATACCTTTATTGTATGCAATGGGTAATGCTAATGTATATAGTCTTTCTCTTGCATTTCTTGCCTGACCGTTAGACAACCAACAGTCAAGCGATTAGACATATAGTAGGTACATTTCTACATGCAAGGATAATATTCAACTAGATTCAAAGAAAGCATTTGTTCTCATGGCTCAACCAATACACTGTAAAGAGAAAAATGGTAGATTAAATAGTGTCGAAGAACAGAGTAATTTGTTGGTCTACATGTTATGTGTATGTGCCATCAAATGATTCCATCACATTAACAGACAAATATAGAATAGAATGATGCTTATTCCTCAGCTAAGCAAAACTCAATCTCATGGTGAACAAACACCCTTTCCAATGTATGCAACAAACAGGCAAAAGCCACGACACTACAAACCAAAAATTCTTAAGAGTTCCAACTACTACAAAGTAGAAATCGACACAAGTAGATAAGGGCCCCAAAATATGGCTACCATAAAGTAATACTGTGTCAATCATATTGTTTCATTCAGAGAGTAGCATACAGCCCTCGTTAAGTAGTGCATATATTTTTATTCTATGTTACTCTTCTCGACAATATATAAAATATTTTTAAACAGAAAGAAACATGGCAACAATAGGGAAGAATTTTTCAAGAATCTCTGACTACATACACTATGAAGCTTTGACTTCAATTTGAAAATAATATGCCTATGACAGCTTCAAAAAGATATTATCAACTCATGTGGTGAAATACCCTATTAGACAGCAACTTTTTATATAACCATCCAAGACTATATACAAAAGTCTGAAGATAAAAAAAACTCAGAATGTCTGCAAAGTAATTGTCGTAATCCAAGACAATGCATATTACCTGCTTGCAGAAAGATTCAATCTCATCATGAAGCAGATTGTGCAACTTAGAAACTGATGCCTGAAGAGCGGGGTTGTTCTGTATGGCTGTTGATTGCAGTGGAAGTATAATGTCTGGCTGTAGAAAGAAAAAATATATATTCTTATTGAAAATACCAAACATAATAAAATAAATCTCTTTAAATATTTAGGAGACTTAAAACATTGACCATTACGTATTCATGCTCCAATGCCAATTGTGGAATGGCAACCAAGCAATCACGAAGCAAAGCACCAGGAAGAGAGTGCATCGGTGGTGTGGCTGGAATGCATTTCCTTCTCCATGCAAAACTTACCACTTCTTGGTTGCCTGCAGATAAACAAAATTCATCAGGATTAATTTCTGCCTCATTTGGCCACCCACTTATTCGCCAGTTCCGTGGACTGGGGCTTCCTGTTTTCTGAGTCCCCCAACAGGAGAAGGTGGAGGTGGTGGTGGAGCTGGCGGAACACAAAGAACGAATAATTTATGCTATAATGATTTCAAGATCAATATGTTTGTAGCTCCAAAGATGACTATGGAGGGTAAATCTGAACCTGACAGAGTGTCTTGTATTCCATCCAAAATTGAGCAGACTGCTACTAATGGGATCATTTTCAAATAAACATTCACAATTTATTGCCAAATTATATTTGGTTGTTTGAATGAAATTGGAGACCGAATGCAAGAAATGTGGTTTCATGCAATGCGATGACTGCAGGATATGCACAAAATGGTGTTGTTGACAAGAGCTTAAGGCTTTTCAAAGAAATGCCTCAACGAAATTTGGTGTTCCACATGGAACACCATGATTGCAGGATATGCACGGCATGGTGCTCTTGGTGAGGCTTTAAGTTTTTTCATAGAAATGCCTAAAAGAAATGTGGTCTCATGGACTACAAGGATTGCAGCATATGCACATAATGGGTTTGTTGAAAAGGCTTTGGAGACGTTTAAGAAAATGCAAGTAGCAGGTGTAAAGCCAAATACCACAACGTTGGCCAGCATACTCCCAGCCCGTGCCAAAATAGGAGTTTTGGAACATGGTATGGACATCCATCACAGAGTAATTGAATGTGGATTTTCTTCGGATATTATAATTGCCAGTGCCCTACTAGACATGTATGCAAAATGTGGAAGGATACACAAGGCACAAGAATTGTTTGACAAAATGCCTCAAAGAAATGTTGAGTCATGGACTGCAATGATTGCAGGCTATGCCATCCATGGCTTTCGTGAGGATGCTCTCAAACTCACATGCAATTATCACAGTTTATGGGACTCTATGCTTCTGAGTGAGCCATTAAAGCAATTATGGAATGGCAGGCAGATTGCAGAGCCCATTGTGGGTTCCAGTCAGTTTTCAAGACGTTGAGACATACCTCTCCCATCTGATTTGAAGGTTGAAACAAACAAAATATTATAGGATTATATTATCTTCAGATAAATTCAATAGAATGCTAGGCAGACAAAATAAAGAATTCTGGTTCCAATACTTCTGCTCATACATTTCCATCCAAGTTCCAGTATATTTCAAGAAATGTCTAGGGTTTCTAAAATATGGGCATTATGTTGGATCTCAGTTGTGTTTATGGTTTGTCCTTGATGACAAAATCTCTTTCAGTTAGTTCTCTTTGATGATCAGTCTCAGTTTGGATCCTTATGATTTATTATGGCACTTCTTTGATGTCTCTTGGCTATTACAGAAAGTTATCTGTTATGATTCAAATTCATGGTGATGAGATTTTTGGTTCATGTTATGAATGCTATTTCTTTGTCTGACAGAGTTTGACAGTTGGTTTCCTTGTCAGGATGGTTCTTTTTGCATATCACAGGTATTGGTTGTTTCTCATTCAGGCTTAAACATATCGGCATGAGTATGGTAGGGTCTCCCCAATCCATTTTGAAATGTCTGTGTTGCCTGTCGGCAAGACATTTTTGATGTCATGTCGATTGAATTTATCATACTGGCTGCTGTCAGCAAGACTTCTCTTTTGTTTCGGTGACATAAAGTGATCTCTATCGATATATGTTATTCCGTCAGTATGTGGTCTCAACAAAATTGGTATGTCACACCGATCGGAGATTAAATGGAAACAAATCGGCAATAGCTTAAGGCTTCGGCGAAGGATCTTAGTGAATGTGCAATGTCACACCGACCATCGTTGGAAAATTGCATATCGGCAAGAGTTTTGCTTCAACGGAATGTCATAGCGAACACTTTGGTCTTGCCGATTAAGTCTTATGAAGTGCTTTCGGCGAGAGATTAGTAGTGTCTCAGCGACTCAGTGAATAAATTTTTTTTTTTTTGGTATGACAAAGTATTCTCCGAGAGGTCTCCCCGAAGGTTGTAGGTTACAGCGACACATAAGAGTTGAAAAGTCTTTTCAGTGAGACTCTTTCATCGAAGAGAGGTCTTGGCGAGGATGGTGTGTCTTGTCGACAAAGTCATATGAATGACTTTCGGTATAATGAAGTTGATCTATATGATGTCTCTCTGATATCAAAAGCTATAGCGATAGTAAATGAAACAAAAAGGGAATCTCGATGAGAAGTTTCCTTATGTCTCAGCGAATGCATAATATACTAAGGAAGCCCATCGATGAGACATGATGTATTTGTTATGTCTTCTCCCTGACTCTGATGTGTCACAACGAAAGCGAATTGAACCAAGGGGACGACTAATGATTGAATTAGGGTTGAACGTTTGGCGTTAAAGTTTCTTTCGGCATACCGTCACATTGATTGAAAAGAAGGTTACTTAGGGAAAAATTTGTGATTATTCTTTTTGACTGGGTATGAAACCCTAGCTTGGCCGCCATCATGAGAAAGTTTCATAAACTATTCTTTACTATTGTTGCTGGCTGTAACGACATTGTCAGGTTGAAATTCGGTTTTGGTTCAGAAATGAATGGTATGGCTGCTATGTTTGTTGCCCCTCTTTGGCTGGAAGCTCGACAGTGGTTGATGGAGCCTTGGAAGTTGTAGATTTGTCTGGTATTTGTATTTATGTGTTTCATGCTGCACATACTGGTTTATAATCACCATTTTCTTTAACTGCTCTTTGCATCTCTGTTACTAATATAACAAATGATGCCTTGACTGAGTATTGTCTTTCATACATTAGAGGTTATGATTTTCTGTTGTGGGCAGTTGTGCTTTTTATGTAGAGAAATGATCTCATAAGTTTAAGTCTTGTTGAGAATGGCTCTTAGCTGGGTGAAACAACTCTTGTTTTGTTTGGTTGTTCAGCAGTTACTCCTGAAGATAGTTACATATCTGGTAGATGTATAAATAGAAGCAAAAAACTCTTTTCTACTGCTGTTGTTGTAATTCTTAGATTATCATTCCTTGGCTGTATGAAAATGTATGAAAAAACTCTGCAATAAAATCTGAATAACAAGATGCAGAGATTATAAATTTCTTCTCTATGTAGTATTTTAGCAATTCAATTATTGAATCTTTAAGGTATTATGTAGACGAGAAAATAGAGAAACATGTGCTGAACTGAAAACAGAGAAATCCTTTGAGTTATTATTTTTGTTCAAAACATAATTTGAGGGGTTGGTACTCCTTGAGATAGATATCTCTAAATGAGGGGTTGGTGCTCCTTGAGTGGGTGCTAAAAAATCAGCCTATAAGGCATTGTGAATAGTTGATTAAAAGATTAAGCCTGGAAGTCATTTAGGGAGTGGTTTTTATACCCCAGGAGGGTTTTCCATGCGGAAAATTTTGTGTCACTTTGTTCTTCTGTGTTCTCACTGTTTTACTATGTTATTGTTGTTTCAGTACACTGTTGGGATAATTATTTTTCTCAATTTTGTTTATGAATGATTGCATTCAACTCATGAATGCATTAATTAGAATAACATTGAGATCAAATCTAAGCTATGTTTTTGAATTTTTAAAAAAATTCAAATATGTTAAGACACAGATTCACCCCCCTCTCAGTGTCATTTTAACTCCAACAATTGGTATCAAAGTGTAGGGTCCTCTAATAGGTTTTAATCACCTTGGATTGATCTTGGTCTTGGAGTTTATTTTTAATGGCACATTCTCAAGACGGTGCCTCTGTAACTAGAGCTCTATTATTTGATGGAACAGATTATGTGTTCTGGAAAATCAGAATGGAAGCTTTTCTTATTTCTTTTGATGTTAATGTTTGGAGCATGGTTATAAATGCTTACAATGTACCAGCCTCTATTCCCACTGATCCTGCTGAAAAAAAGAGGTATGAAACAAATGCCAAAGCTAAGCATTCCATCTTGGGTTAGCTAAATATGTGTTCATTAAGGTCATGCATTGCAAATTTGCTCATGAAATATGGGAAAAACTTGAAACTATATATCAAGGGAATGAGAAAGTCAAACTATCAAAAATCATTACACTCAAGCATCAGTTTGAGGAGTTGAAAATGAAGGATGATGAAAAAGTGGCTGAATATTTCCTAAGAGTTGATGAAGTTGTCAATGCAATGAAAGGTCTAGGTCAAGATGTTAATGAATTTAATGTAGTCACAAAGGTTATTAGAACCTTACTATCCAAATTTGAATCTAAGGTTTCAGCCCTAGAAGAAAAGAAACACTTTGATCAGCTTACCTTAGATAGCCTGCAAGGAATACTTACTACCTATGAAATGAGAACTAGCAAAAACAATTCAATAGGAAAAAAAACTGCCTTTAACACTGAAAAGAAAAAAAAAGTTGAAGTCTGTGAATCAGAGTTGTCTGATTCTAAAGAATCCCATTTTGTTAGAAGATTTAAAATGGGATCAGGAAAATATAAGGGAAAACTTCCCTTTAAATGTTTTAACTGTGGAAAAATAGGTCACTTTGCTGCAAAGTGTCCATATGATGATCAAATATGTGACAACGAGACAATTGGAAAACAGCCTAAGAAGGCCTTTAAACCTAAACGTAATTTCAACTTCATAAAGAAGAAGAGTTTGTTTAGCAAAGATGAAACTGATTTTGAGTCTGAAGATTCATCAGCAGAAGAAGATGAAACCTTGTTCATGACTGAGATTACTCAGCAAGAAGATACAAACACCATTGACATTGAAGAAGGTGAAGTAGATCTTGAAAGTGAGCTGAAATGTGCTTTACAAGAGATCAAAAAACTCAAAAAACAAGTTCTTGCTCAAGAACATAAACTAGATCAAGAAATGATCTCTCTGAAAACTTAGCTTGAAGAAGCTAAAAGAGTTGAAGACTATCTTTGAGAGACTGTAAGCTGCAAAGATCATGAAATTCAAAAACTGGAACAAGAAGTAGTCTGTCTTAGGAAGGAAATTGAAAAATATGAAAGCACTCTAAAACTGAATGAGATGCTCAGCAAGCAAAATATGTACAAAGATAAAAATGGTGTTGGTTTTGAAAAGGGTGAATGCTCAATTGACCATGCAAAACAAAACCCCTCTTCTGAAGTCAAAGGTTTAGGTTCAAATCACTCAGAATTTGGTAAGGATCATGTTCAGTATTTAAGAGGTAGTAGATCTTCATACAGTGTCAATCCTTTCTTCTATGGTTATTGTTTTTTCTACAACAAATTTGGCCATAAGGTGAGCACTTGTAGGCTTATGAATCCTAGAATACCCAGGTTTGGTCTTAGGCAACACTATGGTTTTGTTAGACAGATCAGATGTTTTAAATGCAATGCCTTGGGACATTATGTCAAACAATACAAAACTGATCTGCAATTGAAACAGCAGAAAATTAAAAAGGTTTGGAAACCTAAGTCTGTTAACAACATTGAACAAACTATGTTGGTTCAAACTACTTTTCATTCCAAGAAAAAGGACTTATGGGTCCTAGACAGTGGATGTTTTAACCATATGACTGGTGACAAGGATAAGTTTATAAATATTGAAGATTATGTAGGTGGTTATGTTAAGTTTGGTGATAACTTTGGTATTCAAATTAAAGGTAGAGGTTCACTTCTTTTGAATGAAGATACTCCTATCTATAATGTGTACTATGTGGAAGGTCTCAAACACAATCTTCTAAGTGTTAGTCAAATTTGTGATAGTGGTTATCATGTTCTTTTCACTTCGCAAGGATGTGAGATTAAGAACAAGCTTGGAAAGGCTATTGCAGCTGGAAGGAGGACAAAAGGAAATGTGTAAATCTTTTTGACTCATCATGTAATGACAATAATCAAGGTATGTGTCTAATGGGCCAAATTGAAGAGAACTGGTTATGGCATAAAAGATTAGGACACATAAACTTTGAAAATCTTGTTAGAATTATTAAAAATTAGAATGTTAGAGGTCTACCAGTTCTTAGCAAGCTAGAAAACTCTGTGTGCAAAGAATGCTTAAGTGGTAAACAAACTAAAATCGGCTTCAAAACAAAAGAACATTCTTCTTCAAAACCTTTACAACTTATGCACACTGATTTATGTGGACCAACCAGAACAAGGTCTATTAATGGTGAAGGGTACTTTATGTTGTTTGTGGATGATTATACTAGAATGATATGGGTCACATTGCTTAAGCACAAATCAGAAGCCTTTGGAAGGTTCAAAATTTTCCGTAAAATGGTTGAAAAGGAATCTGATCTGAAACTTAAATGTCCGTGATCTGACAAAGGAGGTGAGTTCACTTCTCAAGAGTGTATTGATTACTATGAACAACACGACATTAATCTTTGGGGATAAAAATGCAGGAGTTCAAACTACAAGAAAGGCTGTAGAATCTGATGAAAAGGCACAAATTGCTTTTTGTTTAGTTACTCAGTTTGAGCCTAAATTTTTTAATGAAGCTCTCATAGATTCATGTTGGATTAATTCTATGTAGGAAGAAATTGATCAGATTGAGAAAAATCAGACTTGGGAGTTAGTCCCAAGACCAGATGAAAAGAATGTCATTGGAGGTAAATGGATATACAGAAACAAGGTTGATGAAAATGGTAGTGTTATTCACAACAAAGCAAGATTTGTCTGCGAAGGCTATGCTCAACAAGAAGGTATTGATTTTGGTGAAACCTTTGCACCTATTGCTAGACTAGAATCTGTCAGAATATTCTTGGCTTATTATGTTTACAAAAACTTTATTGTTTATCAAATGGATGTCAAAACTGCTTTTTTAAATGGCTATTTAGATGAAGAGGTCTATGTCGAACAGCCTGAAGGATTTATTTGCAAAGATAAGCCTGATCATGTTTACAGATTGAAAAAGGCCCTCTATGGCTTAAAACAAGCACCTAGAGCTTGGTACTCTAGGCTGGACAGTCATTTGCTTTCAAATGGTTTTGTTAGAGGAGGTGTAGACAACAATATTTATGTTAAAACTAAAGGTTCTGATATTTTGGTTGTTGAAATTTACATTGATGACACTATCTTTGACTGCAACAATGTTACTTTGAGTAAAAAATTCTCTTAGCTAATGGAATCTGAATTTGAAATGTCATTATTAGGAGAATTAAATTTCTTCTTGGGTCTTCAAATCTCTCAACGTGAAAATGGAATATTTCTTTCTCAAACCAAGTATGCTAGAGAGATGCTTAAGAAATTTCAGATGGATGAATGCCATCCAGTTAGCACTCTAATGGTTACTGGATGCAAACTTACTAAGGTTGATGGTTCTCCTGATACAAATCAAACTGAATATAGATCAATGATCGACAATCTTTTATATTTAACCACCTCTAGACCTGACATTATGCAAGCAGTTTGCACTGTTGCATGGTATTAGGCATCCCCTAAAGAGTCCCATGTCACTTTTGCTAAAAGGATTTTTAAATATATTCAGGGCACTGTTGATTATGGTCTTTGGTATCCTAGAAGCAATGATTTCTCTATGATTGCTTATACTGATGCTGACTGGGCTGGTTGTTTGGATGAGAGGAAAAGCACCAGTGGTGCTGCATTCTTTCTTGGTGATCGTTTAGTTGCATGGCACAACAAGAAACAAGTATATGTTTCTCTTTCTATTGCTGAAGCAGAATACATTGCTGCCACTTCATGTTGTACTCAAGTTCTTTGGATGAGTCAGACTCTTTCAAATATGGGTATTGATGTTTCTAAACCTGTTTCCATTCTTTGTGATAACACTAGTGTGATAAATATTTCAAAAAATCTTGTTATGCACTCTCGCACTAAACATATTGCTATCAAGTTTCACTTTCTTCGAGAAAAGGTTTTGGCTAATGAAGTCTGCTTACAATTTTTTGGATCTCAAGATCAGGTGGCTAATATTTTTACCAAGCCCTTAGCAAAAGAGTTATTTGAAAGGCTGAGACTTCGATTGGGAGTTATCTCTCAATCGTTACTTCACTAAATCTCCAAGCTACTACTTAGGGGGATCATGTTATATGTCTTGATTCACTTAAAGTTCTCCTACAATCTTGGTTGCTGCACTGGTACTCTTTTTTTTCAGCTGTTTCTCCTGATATTTTGGTTGGCTTCTTAGTTGTGTTATGGAAATGCACATTTTCTTCTATTCTTTTCCTTGAGGCAAAAAGGGGGAGTGTCATTTGTGTTTTTCCATCAAGGACAAAGGGGGAGTTTGTTGGATCTCAGTTGTGCTTATGGTTTGTCCTTGATGACAAAATCTCTTTCAGTTAGTTCTCTTTGATGATCAGTCTCAATTTGGATGCTTATGATTTATTATGGCACTTCTTTGATGTCTCTTGGCTATTACAGAAAGTTATCTGTTATGATTCAAATTCATGGTGATGAGATTTTTGGTTCATGTTATGAATGCTATTTCTTTGTCTGACAGAGTTTGACAGTTGGTTTCCTTGTCAGCATGGTTCTTTTTGCATATCACAGGTATTGGTTGTTTCTCATTCGGGCTTACAAATATCGGCATGAGTATGGCAGGGTCTCCCTGATCCATTTTGAAATGTCTGTGTTGCCTATCGGCAAGACGTTTCTGATGTCATGTCAACTGAATTTATCATACTAGCTGTTGTCGGCAAGACTTCTCTTTTGTTTTGGCGATAGAAAGTGATCTCTATCGGCATATGTTATTCCATTGGTATGTGGTCTCAGAGAAATTGGTATGTCACACCAATCAGAGATTAAATGGAAACACGTCGGCAAGAGCTTAAGGCTTCAGCAAAGGGTCTTAGCGAATGTGCAATGTCACACCCACCGCCGTTGGAAAATTGCATATCGACAAGAGTTTTGTTGCGATGGAATGTCATAGAGAACACTTTGGTCTTACTAACTAAGTCTTATGAAGTACTTTCGGCGAGAGATTGGTATTGTCTCAGCAACTCAATGAATAAAGTTTTTTTTTTGGTATGACAAAGTATTCTCCGAGAGGTCTCCCTGAATGTTGTAGGTTACAACGACACATAAGAGTTGAAAAGTCTTTTCGGTGAGACTCTTTCATTGAAGAGAGGTCTTGGCGAGGATGGTGTGTCTTGTCGACAAAGTCATATGAATGACTTTTGATATAACGAAGTTGATCTATATGATGTCTCTCGGATATCAAAAGCTATAGCGATAGTAAATGAAACAAAAAGGGCATCTTAGTGAGAAGTTTCCTTATGTCTCAGCGAATGCATAATATACTAAGGAAGCCCATCGATGAGACATGATGTATTCGTTATGTTTTCTCCCTGACTCTAATGTGTCACAGCGAAAGTGAATTGAACCAAGGGGATGACTAACAATTGAATTAGGGTTGAATGTCTAGCGTTAAAGTTGTCTTCGGCATACCGTCACATCGATTGAAAAGGAGGTTACTTAGGGAAAAATTTGTGATTATTCTTTTTGACTAGGTATGAAACCCTATCTTGGCTGCCATCATGAGAAAGTTTCATAAACTATTCTTTACTATTGTTGCTGGATGTAACGACATTTTTAGGTTGAAATTCATTTTTGGTTCAAAAATGAATTGTATGGTTGCTATGTTTGTTGCGCCTCTCTGGCTGGAAGCTCGACAGTGGTTGATGGAGCCTTGGAAGTTGTAGATTTGTCTGGTATTTGTATTTATGCATTTCATGCTGCACATACTGGTTTATAATCACCATTTTCTTTAACTACTCTCTGCATCTCTATTACTAATATGACAAATGATGCCCTGACTGAGTATTGTCTTTCATACATTAGAGGTTATGATTTTCTATTTTGGGCAGTTGTGCTTTTTATGCAAAGAAATGATCTCTTAAGTTTTAGTCTTGTTGAGAATGGCTCTTAGCTAGGTGAAACGACTCTTGTTTTGTTTGGTTGTTTAGCCGTTACTCCTGAAGAAAGTTACCTATCTGGTAGATGTATAAATAGAAGCAGAAAACTCTTTTCTGCTACTGTTGTTGTAATTATGAGATTATCATTCCTTGGCTGTATGAAAATGTATGAAAAAACTTTGCAATAAAATCTGAATAACAAGATGCAGAGATTGTAAATTTCTTCTCTATGTAGTATTTTAGGGATTCAATTATTGAATCTTTAAGGTATTTTGTAGACGAGAAAATAGAGAAACATGTGCTTAACTGAAAACAGAGAAATCCTCTGAGTTATTATTATTGTTCAAAACATAACTTGAAGGGTTGGTACTCCTTGAGATAGATATCTCTAAACGAGGGGTTGGTGCTCCTTGAGTGGGTGCTCAAAAATCAGCCTATAAGGCATTGTGAACAGTTGATTAAAAGATTAAGCCTGGAAGGCATTTAGGGAGTGGTTTTTATACCCTAGGAGGGTTTTCTACTTCACAAATTTTGTGTCACTTTGTTCTTCTGTCCTCTCACTGCTTTACTGTGTTGTTGTTTCGGTACACTGTTGGGATTATTATTTTTCTCAATTCTGTTTATGAATGATTTCATTCAACTCATGAATGCATTAATCAGAATAACATTGAGATCAAATCTAAGCTATGTTTTTGAATTTTTAAAATTTGTCAAATCTGTTAAGACACTAATTCACCCCCTCCCCTCTCAGTGTCATTTTAACTCCAACACATTCTTCTACCCATTTTGGGCCCTGCTGTTTAAAAAAACATTAAAGGAACTTAAGCGGAAAATATAGCACTAAGACATAATAGAATGAAAATCGTTACTTGGTTAGAGGCTGCAGTTGTTCATTGTCAAAAATGTCATTCCAACCACAGTCCGCCAGGATATTGAACCCATCACTAGAGAGGAGATAAGAAAGCGGGGATTTGAGCCTCTTTGTACTCCTAAAATAGTCTAGCCCTAGATTCCTGAAAATTGAATTTACAGCCAACAGGTATATGCCTAAGTCTAGAAAAACATGACATGATGTGCCTATCTCCACAATTGAAACAATACACAACCATTAAATAATGATTTGCATCTTCACAATTCAAACTCTCTGAGAAATGAAAGAAATACTAAACCGAAATGCATCACCCATAAACTTTTGGAGACGTGGTTAGGATTTGAGAGCTTGAAACGGTAGAAGCAGATGCATTGAACTTTCTTTGGGACGTGGCTTTGCAAGGTGGGTGACATTGAACATGTGTAAGGTCGTTCCTCTTGCCTCGTAATGTTCAGAGGAGGCTCTGACAATCTGCAATCTCTTGCGTTGTAAGTGCAGAGGAGTCTGATTATCTGCAACAACCAATTGGCTGAGCCATCTGACAGTTCAAAATTCGTGCGCTCTTTTGGCTCGTGAAACCAAAATCACATTCTGACATCCTGTAGCTATTTATCCAGGCCAATAACAAACCAACAAATCACAGAGCAGTTGACGAACGAGCATATTTGCCTACCCAAATAAGTATTGTTGAATAAAACCTAAAAAAATTTGAATTCTGATTGGGTAGAGAAACCTGGATTAATCACCGTTTACTGATTGAAGGGTTCGCTATAGTTCCCTGGCAAGAACTAATAATAATGCAAACTATATTAATAATAAACACACCTTTTGAGTGAGATATTGTTAGGAATTTTTTACTAATTTTTCATTATGGAAAGTTATAAATTTCATTTTCTACAAATATCCTATTCCCCTAGAATTTGTGTTATACATTTTAATCTCTAGTATATCCTATGTAAATATATTATTAGTGTATTAAGTTTATCTTAAGGTAAATAACTCCGGGTGGTTTCTTTTCCGTAGGGTATAGTTTTTTCACCCGTTTGATATTTTCACAGCTTTAAAATCTTGTACAATATGTATTTTTAACATCTCAATTGTATTCCTTTTTTTGGTGAAATAGCTTATTTGCTTCTCTCACATTTGTGAAGGTTTATTCTATAAATGGTGATCCTAGGCTCACACCTACATGGTATCAGAGCTTCCCATTGTGCCTTCCTTTGAGATTTTTCATGAAGAGGTTGAGATCGTTTATTTGCTAAATGTTTTCCAGCATTTGAAATTTGAAAAAGTTTCCTATTTCCTATTGTTGGTGATTTGAAGGCCCAGTTTTTTTTGTGATTGCTTAGGCATTATGTTTTTAGACACCATGGAGTTTTGAAGACTAAGGCGTGAATCCTCTATCCTTAGCCGCACATTTGAATCTGATTAGGAGTCATGTGAAGGAGCCTGATTTTGTGGTGAGAAGGTGATTTAGTGGAGGTCACAAATTTCCTCGAGACAGAGAATATCCTCTATTCGAGGCACAAAAATCATTTATACCAGCCGTCGATTTCAAACTTGGAAGCAACATGGAAGGTACGATCAAGTGTTTCAGATATCTGGAACGTTGTATAAACTGGAGACCATCCGCAATTTGGAGGAGCGATTCATTTCCAGAAAGGCATGATTTTGTTGTTAGTAGGTGCTCCATTTTTTAAAGCAGCGATTTTTTGCTCTTAAGACACAATTTTCTCTGTTAAGAGGCGGCATCTTTAGTCTGTGGCTGCATTCTGAATCCTAGAGGCGTTTTGGTTTGGAGGTGATCTTATTGTTTGGCAGGCCACGTTTTTCTTGCAAGCCCGTTCCTCTACATTTTGGAGGTGTGTTTTTCTCAGAGGCGATTTTGTATTGGGCTGTGATTTATCTCCACTACAACCTCTTGCTGGGTGCAATTCTTGTATGGCGCTTCTTCCTTGCTGGGAGTAACTCTTCCCTGCATTGCTTGGCGTGATCTTTTTTGGAGGCCACAAAGATTCCATTTAGGGTTTCTTTCCTTTTTTCTGGATGTGCAAAGAAAAAGTTCCATTTTTTAATTTGGTTGCACCACATTATCCCACATTGATGAGAAATTTGTGAAAATCAGCCCTTTTATTGTCACACGCCTTCTTTGCCTTGTTTGTTAAGGCTCACAAGGAAAGTTTGGTGGCAGCTTGATTGCCCATTCTTTGTAGAGAAACTTGTAGAGGTGGGGTGGAGTTCTTGGTGGCGAGCTTGTGGAGTACTTTGCAGCAGTTTGTGAAAGAGGAACTCCCTTTTGAAAAAAAATCACCATTTATTACTAGCTTTTTGCCTCAAATCTGGTGTTTTTTTTGGAATTGCACATTAATGGTTCTATTCATTTTGGGGGGTATAAGTAGCATATTGGTCCCTTTTTGTTCATTTGCACATCATGTCAAAACCAAAAATTGATTCACTCACCCCACACAACTACAACACATGGAAGCTCAAAATATCACAGTTGTTGCAATCTAGGGGTCTTTGGAAAATGTTGGATGCCAAACAACCTAAGTTCACTAAGGAATTTGAGACGTTTGTTCATAGAAACAAAATGTATGAGGTGAGAGGACTCATAAGCCTCCATGTTTCTGGTAATTTATTGTTCATAATGCGAAGTGTACAATAGCTAGAGAGGTGTGGGATAAGCTTGCTAAGTTGTATGGTAAAGTCAATCAGTTCAAAATCTTGCAACTTGAAGCCAATCTCACCACTCTCTCCCCAGATGCCTTTCCCACTATTCAGGATTTCCTTGCATAGTTCAAGTTGATTTTGTCATAATTGAAAGGATGTGGTCATGCCAAAAATGATCAGGAGTGTATTTTTTTGATCTTGTCAAAATTGAGAGGTCCCTTTCAAGTGTTTTCCTCTACCTTCTATTCTTCTATGGATGCCATGGGAGAATATCATAAGATGCCTTCATTAAATGAGGAGTTTTGTGATAGATTGACTAAGGAGCAGGCCAAGTTAATTCAGATAGATGCTCTTCCTAAGAGTCATGCCTTGATGGCTCAATCTTCAAGTGATAAGAATAAGAAATAGAATAAGGATTCTAAGTCTAATGAGAAAGTTAAGGATCCTACTCCTGAGACCAAAACCTCTTCCAAAGAGGAACCATCACAAAAGAAGAAGATCAAATGTGCTTATTGTAAGAGATCTGGACATGATGAGCATAGGTGTTATACTAAGAAGATTGATGAGCTTACTCACCTTCAGAAGAAGAATATCTTTCTACCCTCATCAAAGTATCCCTCTTCTTCTTCTACATCTCCATCTGCATCATCATCCAAATCTACATAGATAGGGAATGTAGGATTTGCTAATGGGATGAAAGGTAAAGCACTCTTGGCTTCCACTATTCCTAAAAATGGGCAATGGCTTCTTGATTCAGCTGCATCTCATCATATGGAATCTTCTATGGATGTGTTCTATTCTTTTGAGCCTTTTAGTTCACCTAAGATTTTCGTGGGTAACAAAACTTACATGAAAGTTTGTGGAAAAAGTTATACTCATACGGGTGAAGGATCTTTTAATGATGTTCTTTATGTCCCCTCATTGACCACTAATATTCTTTTTGTTTGTCAAATTACTCATCGTGCATAAGGTAAGATAGTCGAGTTCACTATTCATCATGTATACATTTGGGACATACAAACTAGAGATATCATTGCTATAGGGGTGGTGGATCACGCATCTCACTTATATTCTTTTTCTCATTTTATTCTTGATGATGATGTTTCTTTGGCTGATGTTCATACCCTTCCATCAAGGGTGAATCATGTTTCTAAGGAGAATTTCAATCACTTGAATCTTTGTGTTCTTGAGACTAGTGTTGAGATTCCTCCTCTTTCACCTCCCGCTTCTTCATAATTGAGTTCTTCTCTTGAGAAGGTTGGTCATAGTTTTTTAGATCTTTCTTTATTGGATGAGTATTTGGTAGGAATCTCAGATTTGTTTATGGACTCTCATCTTGTAGATTTGGGAGACATACTTGAGGGAATTTATCTCTTTGATGTCAGTTTCAACATGGTTGTTGATTCATCTAGATTATCTTTGGAGATTGGCATTAATGAGCCTTCACTTGATTTGTCACATTTATTGGTTGTTTTTTATCATGATTATGTGGTGGATTATTCATGCTTGGAGATTCTTCACTCTTCAAATATTTCTATTTGGATACTTTCTTTTTTTAGTTGCACATAGAGTGGCTTCATCATTTGTTGGACTTGTTTCTTCTAAAGGGGAGAGGAGTTGTTTGTAGGAATTGGATCATCTTTTGTTTGCATGCATATTCCATCAGTAGTGGAGCTTATTCATTATGGGGGGGATATAATATTGCTTTTTTTCCTTCCTATGGGGGGATCATTTATTGTATATACATGATGTATGTAGTCCTTCGGGGTTTGATTGATTCCTCCATCCATGCATCATTTTTTCTTTTTCTTTTCTCTTTTTGAAACGAGTTTTTTTCCCATAGGGTTTTTCTCCTTTTCTCTAGTTGTGAGAGATTTCTTTTTGCATTGTAAATGGGTACCTAACATGGTTTTGTAGCTGGGACCCATATTGCATCTTCATTTTGCATAATAATTCTCCCTAAGTTTGCACTTAAGCGGGGGGGTGGGGAGGGGAGGTGTTAGTGTATTAATTTTATCTTAGGGTAAATAACTTCGGGTGGTTTTTTCCCGAAGGGTAGTATTTCACGTGTTAGATATTTTCACAGCTTTAAAAGCTTGTACAATATGTATTTTTAGCATCTCAATTTTATTCCCTATTTTCGGTGAAATGGCTTATTTGCTTCTCTTGCATTTGTGAAGGTTTATTCTGCAAATGGTGATCCTAGGCTCACACCTACATACATGATATATGATGATTTATTACATTAGGATTCTTATATTTGTGTAGTTTGGGATTCTATATAATACATTTATCTTTGTGATTCTTAACTATTTGTGTTCTTTTAATGGTTTCAAAGTGAGCTATAAATACTTATTTTTTTGTTTAAGGATGGCTAATCTAATAACATCATTGGATTATCCTTATCTCTCTTAGGCTTAATTCTTTGTTTGATGGAGTGGATGGCCTGTTCTATGGATTTTATAGTGTATTTATATCATGGGTGTCCATCTTGTGGCTCACGGTGCCTTAGAATTATAATAGTTATGTGTATTTTAAGGGTACATTCATGGATTTGTGTCATCTTCAAGCGTTAGTCACCCTAAATTCTATGCCTTAGAAAAAATCATATTTATTTAATAAACTAAATCTTATTTCCAATATTTCACAAGATCATTATTATATAACTTATTTTTCCATTCCATTTCTATAGCTATAAAATATATAGATAAAGACACATGTTAATATTAGTAGCATTGCATTTACTTGTTGATCCAATCCACACTATTGTTCACTATCGATTTATCTCAATGACTCCTTTTTTCTAATCCCTTATTCTCCTAGCTACTAAAAACTACAAAATTGGCTTATTTTCCTAATAATATCCTTTTTATATTCCCTACACTTTATATTTTGATAAAATCCACCTTTTAAATTATCTATATAATCTACTCTAGAATTGAATTTGACCATTATCCTCTCTTATGCATCTAAACATGGTGATGCATTCCCATCAAATATGGAGATCCTTCTATGTTATGTATATTCTTGTATCATATTTGTCCCACCATATGTGACATATAGTGGTGTTTACTCCAATCATTTAATTACCTAGAATTAACCCCCTCCAACATCTTATCACTCATACCATGCGACCCTCTTACTGGTAGTGATATGACCAAATTAATAATGTTGGCTCATATGAACATGGACATTTTCCATAGGGATATCTTGTGGTCATTTAGTGATTACAAAATCAACAAGACATGGTTGATTAATGTTTTCAATGCATATTTTAGCTATACATGACTACTACCACTTATTGGTGGGTATGTGCAGGATCATGATGGGCCAAAAAGTGGTGATATGATGGGTATTTGTAGGGTATGTGGATGATGACCCTTTTTTTACTCAAAATTGATGAAATGAAAAGAGTTTTTAAAGGAAATTCTCAGCTTTCCACCAATATAAATTATGCTTTACTTTGAATTTAATTAATAATTATTATTCATTTTCTATTTGAATGACTAAAGTCCTGATTGATAGGCTGATTGAAAAACATCTATAGCTTTCAAATGGTATCACATTTTTCAAATTCAAAATATGCATCACATTCTATGCTTTGCATACTATAGGATTAAAAAAAGAAAATTTGAATTTCATGAAGTTTTGACCAAGTTAAGGTGGTCATAAATACGAGTTTTTATATTTTTTAAAAGTTAAAATAAAAAATTCATAATTAATTATAATTTACTTGGGAAAAAATTACAAAAAAAATGCATCACATCAAGACATGAGTCCTCTACTTATGTCAAAAATATTATAAAAAAATATTATCATTTTATTGTGGTTAGGGTGGTCAGACAGACACCTACTTCTTATTTTTCCCCTGAAATTTAAGTACTACTGTATTGAAATTTCAAATTTTCACCAAATAGATTTAAAAAAAATAAAAAATCTAGTAGTTTAGAAATTACATTCAATTTGCTATAGATTCTATTCTTACATATTTTTGAAATAATATAGATAACTTATACAAATTTTTACTTCGAGTTGCCTAACTCTGATTTTTCTGATTTTTTTGCCACTTAAGGGCCTATTTTTTCCATGATGATCCTACACATTCCTTGTTTGTTCATGGTGAGGATGCTTAATTCTTTTAAAGTTTTATGATAATCATAGGTGGGTCTTATCATCTTGTTTATCAATTAAATAATAACACATGTCATTGGAGGAGCCTTACAATGGTGATATCTATTGAATTGTTTTATTACACTACACAATACTCTAGTCTACATGTATTAATCATGACCTTCAATCTAAAGCATGTATCTCCATAATTGTAGTGGTTTTGGGTGACTCAAAAAATAAAATTGAATAATTATTATCCATTGCATGTTATTCAACAATCATAAAAACCATTTCATCTAGTTGACAACTTCTAGTACAGTTGAGTGATTAGCCCATGGTGACATCTAATAGACCATTCCTACTTAGATTTACTCTATCTCAAATAATTTTCCACTTCTTTGTTCAGGATATTTCATATTTAGCCATTATTACACTAGTTCATATCTTTATTATTGTTTCCTAATGCTTTCTTTCACTTTTTTTACATATATAATAATATTTGGTTATTTTGTGTAGATAAAACTTTAGCTACATGGTCACTTTCAATTGTTGAAATTTTCTTACAAAGGCTTGATCTTCAATTCCAACTTATATACTTGTGAGCACCTATTAAAATCTGCAAACACTAAACCTCGAGCATGGGTTAGTGACTTACAAATTCATAAAAAATACTCCTTTGAAATAATGCAAAACGCTTCCTAACATGATAAAAAAACAAACTAAACTGAAAGCATGAAAAATACATAATGCACACTTGTCTCATAGTGGATTGGTGCTATTGTGGAAAATAGCCCTTTCCCAACCCTTTGTTAAGCTCAGTGATGAAATTGATATGAATATGTTATGAAGATGGGAAAACTTAGCTCTCAATTGAAGAGAGTAACCTTGCATGAGTTGTGGATCAAGTTGTGGAGGATTTGATAAAAGATGAAGCTTTCATTTATAGATTTATTTTGATGAGAGAATGGCCAAATGGATGAATGTGGGACTAAAGATAAGCCAATGAAAAGAGGCCACTTGTAAACTTGTGAGTGGCTTGAGGATGAGCACATTTTGGCCAATGTGCCAAAGAGAGGGAGATTTCAAATTTGAATTTGAGAGTAAATGTTGACTTTGACTTGTGTAAGAGACAGTAAGAGCTTATTAATTGCTTTGTTGGATGTACATGCCAAATTGGGGGGAGATTCAAACTTGGAGAACATTCTCCCTTTATGCCAAGTTGAAAGTAAATAAAGATTTTGATAAATCAATAAATTGATTTATTTGTGCAAGTGGGAATATCTAGAGGATGTGATGGGTAGTTAGGTTAGTTTAATCAGGATTAGATTAGCTTAATGGTACTTAGGTGAGTTTGACCTTTTTGACTTGAATATTTGATTTATTTAAATAAAAATGGGATGGAAGGTGATTTTAGACTTAATTAAATAAATGATTGATTTATTTAATCAAGGAGGGTGATGTTGGGATCAAGCTGATTTATTTAATTTAAACTGACTTTAGGAGATTGATAAATAAACTTGATTTATTTGTTGAATGGATGAATATGACCTATTCGAATGCATGATGTCAATTTCACGTGTTTACATTTTTCCCCTCTTTGAAGTAATGTACTTGTGTTGGTTCAAAGAATAATCTTACCGCAATCAAAATTCAAAAAAAATTTGATTTTTCAGATGCCCCAGCGGAAAGAGGTACACTAGTACATTGCCCCCTCGAGAGATCAAGCGAAAAGATTCGATTTGAGGGTCGATCTCGTGATAAAGAGGTTCAAGAGGATGGTTATGGATGATGATGCAAATGAGATGGTTTTAGGATGCTTAGAGTAACCAATCTATGTTATCCTAAACAACTTAAATGATGATATGATGTGATGATGGATGAGATGGATGATGCGATATGCTATGATTATTTAAATGTATGATTTATGCAGATGCTTAGACTAACAGATCTATATTATGATGATGATACAAATGCAATGCATGTGGGATGATATGCAAAATGCTGATGGTTTGTGGATGCAAAATGAATGCAAGATGGATGCATGATGGATGCATTGGTGATGATGATAAAATACTCCTGACGTGATGTTAGTGCTGAAGTAAGAAATGATATGATGACAAGAGGATCCAACAAGTCCATGATTTGATGAGACTTTATTAGAGATGATGATGATGATGATGATGATGATAGATAGATAGATAGATGATGATTTTCTTATCAAGGATTGGGATTTTAAAAGGGCTACTTACCTTATGTTTGATTACACATGTAGATACGATGCATCAAGGTATAAAGAACCAGGATGGCATTGTACCTAGTGTTTTGGACTTTGACTCGACAAATAGATAGGAGTATTCTTGTTCATACTTGATATACAAAAACCTTGCTAGGATGTACCTAACAAAGTATGTATTCGCCAAGTTATTTTACAAGAACGTCCAACAAGCATAGAAGACAAAAGATAATGATCATTGCCCCATTCCTATCTCTCTAAATCCCTCATTTGGATATCATCAAGAGGTCCTTGGATTGAGCGCAATAAGATAAATCAAAAGAAAAAGACTAAGTACGCAAAAAAGTCAATGTTCTTCATATCTCTAGCCAAAGGGATGTGTTTTGATAGGATAAGAATCCAAGTGATCCAAAATGATGCCCATTGTCAGAACGATATATCCTAGGACATGCATTGTATAGGATGATGATGTGTTGATAAGTTGATTGATAGGCTATTGATATAAGGTTGATTGACCTATTTGAAAGTGATCAAGAGTTTGATTTTGTTTTAAAGATTTGTTGTTTGCTTTTGATTTTACGATTGAAGCTTGCTTTTGCTGATTGTTGTGATTGTTTTTGTTTGCGTTTCCAAAGGATGAAGATGACGATCAATTTATTATGGATGATTGATTATTTTGAGTGAAAGCAAAATGGGATGGATGGATGTTTTCAAATATTTGGATGTTTTTGATATTTTTTTGGAATTTTTATTTTTTTCAAATGTTTTGATTTTTTATTTTTTTGAATGTTTTTGGATTTTGTGTTTTTTGAATGTTTCTGGATTTTGATGTTTTTCAAATGTTTTTGTGATTTTGATGTTTTTGAATGTTTTTGGATTTTGTGTTTTTCGAATGTTTTTTGAATTTTGATGTCTCAGGGGCTGATCAAAGATTTAGCCTTTCCTACATTTAAGCTCAGAGACAACGTAGTTCAGATTCCATGTTTTGATGTTTTTCTAAATTTTTTGAGTGTTTTTGGATTTTTGATATGTTTTGGATGTTTTGGATTTTATGATTTTATGATGTGTTTATATTTTCACATGATTTTGACGATTTGGATATGGACATGTGTGATGATATCAGTTCTTTGTTTGGATTTTGTTGAAGACCAAGCTAAGGTTGATTGATCAAATCGATGGATTGATGATGATTATAACATTGTTGATGATACACAACAATGCAAGGATTGATTGATCAGGATTGATGATGATAAAATTGTTGAGGATGCACAACAATGCAAGGATTGATTGACCAGGATTGATGATGATAACATTGTTGAGGATGCACAACAATGCAAGGATAGTGTTAAGCAACACAAGGATATCCTGAGATGATGATTTTTTGATTGGATTTGATTAATCATGATTTTGAAGCTTGGTTTGGAACAAAAGGTGTTCAAATGATTTGATGTGATGTTTGAAGTGCAAATTAGATGTGACTGATAGTGATTGTTTGGATTTATGTTTGATGAAAGATAAAGCTTGATAAGGAACATTTTCTCATCAAAATATGTCATGGGCTAGTGATTTTGGGATTTTGGCTCACAAATGCTTTGACCAATTTGATTTCATGGTTGCCAATGTTCGGATCACCACATAAGTTGGAGGATATAGATCAAGATTTATTCCTGAAGCAAGATCTAAATATCCACCCCTAGTGTCTAGCAATGTAAGGAATGTCAAGGATGGATTCTTGGATAGGTGTATGGATGGATATGGTAAGTACACCAAGGATGCCAAGGATTATCTTGCAGTAAGATAAGGTGTTTGGATAAAGAATCCTCATTTGGATAATGCTTCATGGCTCAGATAATGCTGCATAGGATAGGATTAATGAAAATGGCCCATGTCAAGATGCTTACCATAAGCAAGTGTAAAGTGTGCCCCAAACTTTCATCAAGATCAAGATAACTTGGATGATGGATGTTGATGGATGAAAATGGATTGGATCAATGGTTTATGGATGTATGGATCTATTATGGATAAGATGGATGGAATGCTCGATTTATTATGGATGGGATGAGATGCTTTCACTTGAACTGGCGCACGTAGATGCTCAATTCCACACATGACGCCTGCTTGCCAGGTTTTCATCATGGTCTCTGCCCAAAGTGCCACTGAAGTGGTTTTCACTAGAGGATGATTTTTATCTTTACTATTTTCAATCCATTTTCTGATTTTTTTGGATTTTCATATATTATGATTTTTTTGGTTTTTTTTGAAAGATTTTAAGCTCATGCTAAATCACAAGGTGTTGCTGATGTAGATGCCCCTGTCATAATGTGCCATTGATATCCTGCTTGAAGAAGCTGCTTTGCCAAGATACGTGCACTTGAATACAACTTTTGAGATTCCCAATATGCTTTATTGATATCGGGGCTAACTCTATTTGTGTGCATACATCGTGATAAATTTCCTTCTGAATCCTTATGATGAAGGGTCGTTGCCAATACATGGTCAATGTGGGAATTGGATATCATGCGTGGAGGTGTGGATGGAGTGTGTTTAGGGGTAAGAGATGGATTGGTTGATAGTTTGGAACCTTTGACTCTCCAAACTTGGGAAGGTGAACAATGATGGGTGGATACAGAAGTGTGCGTGGAATTAGGACCAACTTCTTGATATACTTTGTATGTTGCTTGAAAATCCTGCTTTTGCTTTTGCGGAGATCTTTGATGGATAATTTTCCCTTTTTTATTTTGCCCCATAGTTTCTTTGACTGATGGAGTTCAATAGGGATAATATTTCTTTGTATTTTTTGGTATCCATACATATTTAATTTGTCCATTATGCTTTCCAACTTCTTTTGCGATGATAATGTTGCTTATGCTTTGATTCAATTCTTTCTTTTGAAGTTGGTCCCAATTCATGGATGGGGTGATGGGTGGATGAAGATTTGTGACGTGACTGGTTGTAGTATTGACATTGGTTTCATCATAAGGACTCTTCATGCTCCCTATGTTGACGTTTGCTTGAGACAAATTTTTCCCCAATATTGTGGAAGTATTACCTTCATTCTTTGATACTACCTATTTTGAGATGTCTTGTTCAGTAAACATGCTCTGACAAATGACCACTATAGATGACATTGTTTCAATTTTCCGATCTACTAACTCTGAAATATATTGTTTTGTCTGACCTCCTTCCTTGAGTGGATAATGTTGGATATCTTTATTCATGATGTCTTTAATCTAAGTTTGGGATATATCTGATCCTGATGTTGACAACTCAGCTTGATTGTAGGAACCAATAACCTGTTCCTTTTGTCTAATAATGTCAGGAATAAAGGAATCCTATTTTGAATGAAGATCATCTACGTGTCCATCTGCAAAAATCATTTCATGGGTAGATGGAGGAGTATGTGCTACATGGATATGATCATCTTGCATAGATAGGAGAGTGCCCATCAGAGTATTGTAGTATCTTGAAGATATAAATTCTCGATCTTTAATGATTTCAGAGTTGCTTTCGACATGATTTGGATCAAGTTCTTGGTATGGATTAGTTTCAAAGGATGGATTGCTTACAAAGGATTCTTGGATGTTGTCATTAGACATGGTAAGTGGTTCAATATCCTCAAGTTTCAATTTTAGGGTTCCTTCAATATCTGTAACCATGAGGTTGAAGGATGTCAATATGTCTTGGAAAGGACCATTGCTAGACCTTGGTGAAAGATTTTGATCATGCTTTGGAGTGAATTCTTGAGATTTGTCCTCTAACTCATAAGGTGATGTAGAGACATTTTCAAAATGATCATAGGTCAACAGGTTGTGCATTATGTCAATAGGATCAAATAATAATAACACTTCTTGAAATAGATCACTAAAACGTGTCTCTTGATGTATGGTGAGTTGATCATTGGATGGGGTGGAAACATCTTCAAGGTGCTCATCAATGGAATGATCTTGATCATTGTTTTCAACAATTATGGTGGAGAGATTGTGAATGTCTTCAACCATAGAGTCCAATGATGTTGACATTTCTTGAGTTGGATCATTGTTGGTTGGTGGATTTTGATCATGATTCAAAATTGACTCTTGACCTATGTTGATTTCATCTTCGGATGAGATAGAAACATCTCCAATGTGTTCTTTGATGGATAGATCTTGATCAATGCTTTCAAAAATTGTGGTGGGGAGATTGTCAATGCTATCACCAGTGGTTGAATGTTCATCGGTATCCCAAATAATTATCATTTTTCGTGTTTTTGCTTGTGTTTTTTGGGTAGCTTGAGAGGCTTGGGCAGCTTGGGTAGCTTGAGCAGCTTGAGTAGCTTGAGTGGTGTGGTTAGCTTGAGTGGCTTGTGGAGCCACCTGATATTGTTGAAGTACTTGTTGGTAGGCTTGATGTGCTTTTAGTGCGATGTTACAATATTGACTTATTACACTTAGTTTTGGTGGTAGTGGTGGTGTACTTGGAATCGTGTTGGATGTAGTGACAAGTGGTTGAGATACACTTGGAGTGATCATGATAGTGAGGGGTTGAGATATGATCAGTGTGAGAGTGGGGGTTGGAGTGATAGAGGTGATAGGAATGGTCAGAATGACTAAGGTGATAGATCCTTCGAAGACCATATTTTGATTTGTTAGGATTGATGTTTTCATTTGATTAGATACCATATGTTGGTGCAATGTCGATGGTATATTCAAAGGTTTTGATGTGATGGCTTGATTGGTGTTAGGTGGATTGATTTGGATGGAGTGATTGGTGCTAGGTAAAGGGGGAAGCCCTAAACCAAGGAATGATGTTTATATGGGTAATGGTGGTGAAGATGTCTCTTGGCACAATGACTCAACTATTTTGGTAAGTGTAGCAATTTTATCTTTCCAAATTTGTTCATGATTTCGATCTCGACTCCCTTGATATAGTTGATTTGGATTTTGTTTAAGCAGATTTGGAGTGTGTACTTGTGTTTGATTTTGGACAATGTTTTCATTTGGGATGATGTTCATATTTGGCATGATAGGTTGAAATTGAACATTGTTGATGTTGGGAATCACATTGCCTTGTTTTAAGTAACTCTAATTTTCCATGGTGTTACCTTGACTTGGACTAATGCATGGACTCGTTATCATTGTGTTTGGACTTTGAACAACATTTGTATGATTTGCAAACATATTTATCTGAAGGTTTTTTGGGTTCATGTTTGGAAAACTTGTACTTGGTACATTCTCATTTGGCCTATAGGGATTTGGTGGGATGACGTTGTTTGTTTGAAGGCTCATGCATTGATTGTTCGGTTGATAGACTTGTAGGTTTGGATTTAGATCTACCATCAGGAAATTTGTTCCAATCTTTGATTTGGGAACACTCGCACTTGTTGTTCCATTGAAATTTGTAGAAGGTAATGATCCCATGTATGGATTGTATAAATGTGAGTGTTGATAATCAATCGGCGTTGTAAGGCTTTGAAAGTTCAATTGATTTGGATTACTCATGATGTATGGATTGAGTTTATATTCCATGTTCCTCTTGTGTTTTGACCTTGTTGCAAAAGTGACCTCTAAGGTTCTTAGGAGTAATGATGAGATGAAGGATGAGTGGTGTAAATGATATGAGTGTTCAACGTTTAGGGACTTTAGATAAATGCTAGACTTAGGGTTTTTTTTTTTATTGGTTTGATTTGGATAATGAACTTGTAAACCCTAAGATGTAAGATGCTATCTTAGGATGAATTTGTTCAAAAGGGGGTTAATTTAACTAGAGGTATGAGAAAGGATGCATTCCCATACTCCTAACTAAACAAGGTGATTTTGATATTGATGATCTACCCAAGTCTCAGAATGATGTTTCCAAAGATTTGTTTTTGGGATGAGATGATAAATGTTTGGAATGGATGAAGTGTTTGATTTTGATCCTAAATGAATCTAGGAAGGACTTGTTTATGAGACCAAGATAGTGAATAACATGGCTTTCTCTAAGAGTAATTTGAAATCAAAAGATCAATGTTTGCATGAAAATCATATGACAAAAAGATACAAAGCACATGTGTGGGGTCCAATTAATTCAATCTTTGCTTAATGGATTCTTTTTACCAAAAAAATGCTCTTGATTAGTTTTTGATTCTAGATGTCTAATGTCTCAACTTTCCCCTTATCCTGAAAAGCGTATTATGTGGAAACCAAGGAAATTTAAGGCAAGAGTTACCTATTGTTGACCTTAGTAGGAGCAAATTGAGATGAAATCCAAATTCTTAGAAGCCTCTAAGGATACAAATCCCAAGGGCAAGCAATAAAATGTGAATTTGTTCAAGAATATTTGCTTCTCCTAAAGGGTTTGATATTTGATGCTCATGTTGAATGTTGGTTTTCCAATGTTTTCGATTAAAGCACTATGTTTTCAAACTGACTCACAAGCAATAACACCCTAGCTCAATTGGTACATTTTTCTTGGTGGGTTTGCCTCATGCCCTTCATAGAAGAGATGATTTTACATGCAACCAAGGAAAAAATATAAAGGTATGTTAAGAATGAAGTCTTAACCTCTATATTTTAACCAAGATTAGACATGGCAAGTAACTTCTTGGAATCTAAGTTCCAATGCATCACTTTGATAAACTCACTCAATGGATCAATTGGTCACTACAAAACAAGGGTTCTATTTTAGACTTTTCATTCATGGAGATTGACCCATACGGCAAGAGTCCCCTTTCAGATCCATCTTGTCAGAGCCAACTACGTGATACTGGCATTTACTCCAATACCCACATTTGTATCCCGATTGGAAATACTCTTGGCTTTAGAGTGTTACCAGTTGAGTCGTTCCCTTGGGTGAGTACTTTTTCCCCAAGGAAAGCCCTCTAAGATAGACAAAATCAAGTAAACATATTCATAGTTTGATCAACCTTCGTTTAGAAACAAAGGGAGAACACATGCAATAGGTTTACTCACACTCGCACAAGATTTTGTTCAATTTTAAACCCAAATTAAAGTGTGGAGGCAATCTTTTAGGAAACTTAATGTCATCAAAAAGACTTTTGGTTCTCAAGATTTCTGTGAAGCGCGAGAGAAGTGCATATTCCTTTTTAGATGAGATTACTTTGAATAAGAGATTACGAAACATGAAAAACACATGTTCATTTTAAGCCTCAAAGCAATGATGAATTCGTTTTAAAGCACCAAACAAAATATGAGTTAGCCTAAAATAGAAAATTAAAGCATACGACAAACTCTTCAAGCATTTTGAAATGTTCATTTTTAAAGCCCAAAATCAAAATGAGTTAGCTTGAAATAGAAAATTAAGGCATGTGACAGAAGCTCAAAGCATTTAAAAATGCTTTTGGGTTTCAAGTTTGATGCTTGAATCTTTAAATCCAATTTCTCTTTCATTTTCATCAAACTCCAATGCTTGATTTTAACCTTCACCTTCGTTATTATTCGTTATCCTCCTCCACTTTTCTCCTTCGTTTTCCTATCATATACTTCTACAAAAAGATACTTTAGGAGATTTTGGATTTCATCCTTTAATAACTTTCAGAAGTTGCAGTTTCCACAAGATACAACTCCCAGCGGCTTTCACATATTGTTCTTTTTCTGGGACAACCTTCGCATTTAATGCAAGACTTATGAAACCGTTGAGAGAACATGCGCTGAAACTAACAAAATGGTTCAGAGACAAGACATGTTAGAAGAAGTTAGCAAAATCAAACTAATCTCAAGTCTAAATTTTAGAGAGGTACAATCAAATAATAAGAATGCTGTATTAATGGATGGCAGCCTATTTTTGTTGTTCCCTTACAAATTCAACGACTAACATTTGTTCAATATAAGCCTTAAATGCAAATAAAAATGCATCTAAACCCATATAATTAAAGGTGACAAGCCATAATTATCAATTTTCTAATATTAGACTACTCTGATTCTGAATACTATGACTATTTGTGTGCTCCAAGTAAGGATGTTATTACAGGCTGAATGCCTAGTAGTAATAAGATAAAGAGTGGAGCGTATAACATACCCGACCCTTTATAGCACTCCATTAGAGATTTTGACAAGATAGAAAAATCATGGGGAAACAATGGTTTCTACGTTTAAATGGCAAACTAGTGATCTGCTATGACGTCCCTATAGTGTAGTGTGTAGTACTGCTATTGAGGTGGCACACTAATTCTTACTACCCTACGCTTCACGTTGAAGTAAAGATAATAAAAAATTCATTGTTGTACACATGCATACTTTTGACAGAGATTGATTTGTAATGGGCATTACCATTTCTATTCAAAATTGTACACCCTTTATGGCAATGTGCTACTGTTTACCAGTGGTGAGGATTACATGTACCAGCGTTTGTTTACTGGCAATGCATACCAACCTTTCACTTCTTTGATTTGGCAAGCAGCATCCTTTACCAGCATCCTTACTGCCTATTTCAAAATGTCAGTAGAAAAGGCCTTAAAAAATTTCAAGCTAACTACAATTTGGCTGGTGAAACATCACATCCCTGTCCCTTCTACGAGCTAATGCAACTGGTAGGTGAAAAGAGGCAAATAAAGGCTTTAAAAACTTTAAATCAAATGCATTTGGCAAACGTAAAGTTAATCAGAATGCAAAGACCTTTGACCAGTAGTCTCTGCGTGCACCAAAATGGGTGTCATATCATTGTCAAAATCTCTACATCTAAATAGCGTGTAAGTATGGTGCAAGCGGCGCCTAGTATTTTGTTTCCCACTCCAAAAAACATTTGAAAACTTCTATGCAAACACCATTCTTTGGTGTTGATTGAGCTTTGGGGGCCTTAGAAATTTATTTGGACCTACACCAAAATGTGCTAGAAGGGGAATTCATTGGACAATATATATGATAGATATGCTTTTGTTAGATCTGTTGCAGATGCAAACTACTCTGGTAAGAAAAGAATGCAAGCAACAATAGGGACGTATGGAAAAGGAACATGAATGGTTTCATAGAGTGCCTCCCAAAAAATTGATCTCATGGAATGCAATCTTCGTCAGATATATGCAGCAAAAAGTGTGTTGAAAATGCTTTAAAAGAAAAAACTTTCAAGCAACTATGTGAAGGAGACAAGGCCCGTGAACTGTTCGACAGAATGCTCCCAAGAGATGTTGCACATAAGAAAATTTCAAGCAAAGGTTGTGCCACTCATGAAGGCTCTTAAAACATAGCATAAGCATTTGCAGTAGTAAGAATAGCTCAAGAACCTACACTAAATTTAGGCAAATACATGAAAGTACAAGCAAAAGTTTGACATAAACTTGATGTTGAATGGATTAGCCTTTTATGAATCCATTAAAAGCTTGAAGAATTGAAGAAGATAAAGAGCTCATAGATGTGAAACAAGCAGCAAAAGGGCCCAAGAAAAACCAATGTGGATCATATTAAATAGGGCTTGAACGTGAAATTATGTTTTCTATTCTCTTGATAGTTGTAAAATGAATGATATGACAGCATATAATGTCCCCAATTTTAGAAAAAGTCTGATTCATTTGTAGAATATTAGTCCAATCAAGAGTTGTAATCAACACATATGAATCCAACCATGATTCGAGAGAAAGAAAATACAGTCTTAACAAAAGACAAATACTTTATATTCCTCTCCATTGTAGCAATCGATATCAAATAAACAAAAACAAAGATTGTAGGTGCATCCCTCCTTCTAGCACCATATGTGAGCACCTATTAAAATCTGCAAACACTAAACCTCAAGCATGGGTTAGTGACTTACAAATTCATCAAAATACTCCTATGAAATAATGCAAAATGCTTCCTAACATGATAACAAAACAAACCAAACTGAAAGCATGAAAAATACATAATGCACACTTATCTCATGGTGGATTGGTGCTATTGTGGAAAATAACCCTTTCCCAACCCTTTGTTAAGCTCAATGATGAAATTGATATGAATATGTTATGAATATGGGAAAAATTAGCTCTTAATTGAAGAGAGTAACCTTGCATGAGTTGTGTATCAAGTTGTGGAAGATTTGATAAAAGATGAATCTTTCATTTATAGATTTATTTTGATTAGAGAATGACCAAATGGATGAATGTGGGACTAAAGATAAGCCAATGAAAAGAGGCCACTTGTCAACTTGTGAGTGGCTTGAGGATGAGCACATTTTGGCCAATGTGCCAAAGAGAGGGAGATTTCAAATTTGAATTTGAGAGTAAATGTTGAGTTTGACTTGTGCAAGAGACATGTAAGAGCTTATTAATTTCTTTGTTGGATGTACATGCCAAATTGGGGGGAGATTCAAACTTGGAGAATATTATCCCTTTATTCCAAGTTGAAAGTAAATAAATATTTTCATACATCAATAAATTGATTTATTTGTGCAAGTGGGAATATCTAGAGGATGTGATGGGTAGTTAGGTTAGTTTAATCAGGATTAGATTAGCTTAATGGTACTTAGGTGAGTTTGACCTTTTTGAATTGAAATTTGATTTACTTAAATCAAAAAGGGATGGAAGGTGATTTCAGACTTAATTAAATAAATGATTGATTTATTTAATCAAGGAGGGTGATGTTGGGATCAAGCTGATTTATTTAATTTAAACTGACTTTAGGAGATTGATAAATAAACTTGATTTATTTGTTGAATGGATGAATATGACCTATTCAAATGCATGATGTCAATTTCACGTGTCTACAATACTTTCTACTAATAGGGCCTAATATCATGTATTATTCAAAGCTAAACATTTTTCCACAAGGAGGCCCTTCTTTGCATGGTATAGATTTTAAGTATATTAAATATCCATATTTATTACTAAAGTACATAAATGTACTATAAATGGTAGATTCCAATATTATTTTCCTTCATAATTATCATAACTATGTAATTTTATTGTTTTAATCCTTTAAATTAATGTGATATGTTTATTTGCATGCATGGGATGTGTTTTCCTAAAGAAAGTTAACAACCTATAGCACATTTCTGATTTCTAGTGGATAATGGACTTTCACAGCTCCCTTGTTGTTTTGTGAGAGTTTCACCCAAGCTTGTATTCAAATATGTTATTTCTATTTTTTTTTCTCTGTACTCTTCATCTTGAGGCTTATGCTCAATTGTTTCCTCTCTATATCTTTAAATGAATACATGTGACATTTTCTCTAGTTTTTGGTCTCTTAGAAATACTTATTCTATAGCCCATATGGTTATCTTATGTATTTTCACATTACATTAATATTAATAGCTTAAATAGGCTTTTATCCTTTTATCCTAAAAAAATGTGATATGTTTGTTTGGCTTATATTAATGACTATGATTGTATAGTGTTAACTTGCACCCATTGATGAGTATTGCGATAGAATTTCAAGTTGATCAAGAGGATTGAATTGATATGATATTGATTTTTAAAATTATAAGTTTTTTATATGGATATAATTATTTATAAAGAATATACATCATAGCCATTTAGGCCCACAATATAATTATATTTGATTCATATATTAATTCTAATACCACATGTCTAGTGTTCTTATATGAAGATCCAAAAAAGAGTTATATTTTGTTGTAGGTGTAATTGAATTTTTTTTCCATCATTTAATACATTATCACATACATATGGTCTCGTTTTGGAATTGAACATTGCTATGCATAATCCTCTGGACCCCCATGAGGTAATTTTTTATTTGGATAAAAGGAGAAAGGCCTAAGGAATTTATATTCGTTTTAAACCTAGAATAAATTCTTATACATTTAGAGAATTTGTACCAAGGGAAAATGTCTATCACACTATGTAAATAGTTTTAGTTGAAATTAAAAAAAAAAATTGCATCTGTAACCAAAGATTTGGGACCAAAATGTAATGTTACATTCAAAGATTGATGTGATGTTGGCGCAATATGCTTAGATGAAATGAATTAAATGCAAAAAACTAATGAAATAGATCAATTATTGAATGTAAACTACGAAAAGCAAAGTGTTGGAAAACATAGTGTTGTATGCAAACATGACCTAGAAACATAAAAAAATGCAAACAAAATTGAATAAAACTAAATGAGGTGCACCTAGAAACTAAAAGAAGATCTAGGAAGCTTCTATAATGCTGCAAAATTTAATGTTGATGCCCACTAGGACTCATTCACCATAGATGGTGAATCAGTCTTATTTTTGGTAAAATTTGTCTAAACAGGTTTTGGGATGTTGGGAACTCAGAACTTTAGAAAACTCTTTTTCCAGCCTGGCTGTGGGACTCATTCACCACAAATGGAAAATCATTCCACCTACAAAAATCTACAAATTCAAAGGTCAACTCTATGGGTCCTGATCTGTACTTTTCTACTTGTCGGGTTGTCGAATATGAATCTGCAAAAAATAGGCTGAAAATGCTCTTCAAGCTCCAATTAGGGTTATGTTGAATATGATGAATTTGATGACTTATTGACCACTTTTCAACACCTCTCTCCTTGAAAAATCTGCCAACAAGACTTGCAAACACATATGCAAACAGAGAAAAATGGTTAAGGGTTAGAATATAGGGGTTTTCCTTTGTCAAACCCCACTTTGGTAATCAAACCCTTGATAATGAAATGAAATAAGAAAGGAATGATGAAGAAATAACATGAAAATTTCATAAACTCACCAAACCCTTGTTGTTGAAGTCTAAAGATATGTCAATGGTTGCTCCAAGATGCTTGATAATTGCTTGATTGAGTGATGAAAATGATAGAATTCTTGAATCTTAAGATGCATGAATGAAGTATGTTGATTGGGGATTGAAATAAATATAAAATCATGTATTTATGCACACTTATACCCTAATTTCCCAAAAATACATCATAGGCCAAACTTAGGTCTTTAGGAATGAAACCCACTAGTAATGTAAGTTTATTTTGATTTGTGTGCCTAGAGGGTCTCATTCGCCACCTTAGGTGAATGGGTCCCACTCAAGGCATGTGAATGGGTTTCGGGAATTAAGTTGTCTTTAATGATGTTTGCCAAGTTTGTACTTAAAAATACACTTAATTAAGGCCTGTAAGTGTATAAAGGGGCCAAATAAAGCATAAGAAAGGTATATTTGGTGATGAAAAGTCTAGAAAAGCATGAAAGTTTGTTACAATAATTTTAAAATAAGACTTGGTAAGTGATAAAGAGGAGGTATGTAAGTGAATTATAATAAGAAGAGTCCATAAAAGTGTGAAATTTTTTTACAACAATTCACAACACCTTTACAAGACATCATAAATTCTTAATAATTCATAAAGATTCAAGATCTAATGTAAATCTATGGGCCATATTGCAACATTAAATCAAGGAAAAATCAAGCCAGTTAAGCACAAGGAGGGACAAAACAAGAAAATGTAAAAGGGTTTCTTTTTTGTGTCCACAGTTAGCCCCCACTTTAGTGAGAGGATGAACTTGTTTCAAACTCACACTAAAGTAGCAGAACACTCAATCAAGAGGGGTCTGAAAGCGCTAATGCCTAGTTAGATAAGACAACATCAATCAAGAGGAATGATCAAGGCCCCAGGATCAAGATCCCATGGAATACCAATCATAAGAATAAAGGAACACACATGAAAGTGATTGAAAGGAATGAAGGAAAGAAGAGAAAGATTTGATCGTCTATCCAACTCATTGTGGATTAGATCTCGGTTGTTTATTTGGAAAAAATATACTCACTTTGTGGTGACGAAAATCATGGTTGTCTACTAAGTGAGAAAGCCCATGTATACTCACTTTGGGGCCATGGAACTTTTGTTTGTCCACGGGGTGAGAAGGCCTGAAAGGTGAGAAACATAAACTCATGGTTGGTATGCACTCACACACAAGCAGGTGGCTATGGGGAAAATTCATGCCTTGGAATGGGCTTTCCCACTCAACCATATCAAAGTTATACCTCTTGATAACTTTAATAAGGCACCACAAAGGACAATGTTGTTTCATGCTTCATGAGACAAGTAAAGCTTTGTATGCTTAAAACTCATGAACAAATGTGATGACACCACATCCATGCAAGTTGTGTTATGCAAGGTTTCCATGTAAATGCAACATGCAACATGCAGAAGAAATGTTCGAAGGAGTCTTGCTTAATTCATGCAAGGTCTTTAACATAGGGAACATTGTGTCTAATGTCTCGAAGAAAGAACCAATCAAAGAATAGAAAATTTGCAACTTAGGGGATGTAGTGCATCACATTAGGCCACTAAGAGGAATGTAATATGTTAAGAGAGATCACGCTCATGAAAGACATCACACCTAATGTCGTCCAAAAAGTGACAAACACATCATATAAAGTAACAAGACTGCACTAAGAACCAAGAAGAAAAATGCAAATGAATAATGCCAATGTATGCCCCCACTTTAAAGGAATTTCTACACACCATTCTATGAGCAATTTCTTTAAAGTGGAAAATGAAAAATTCAAAAGGAAACAAGACATGAGAACCAACTTGGAAAGCCCCTATTCCAAGTCATACATTTCTTAGTAAGGCTATGTCATGCAAATGAAAAAGGAACAAAATAGAAAGGGGTTTCCCCCAAAAAGGAACACAACAAACACATGAAGGATCTATGGATTTTGGGTCAGTATGTTCTTTTCTGCAATGTTTTGATGAAAGAGCTTAGAACTGTCATCATTCCCTGAATACATAGAATTGGAATAATGACACAAAGAGAGTGTAAACAAAAGAAAAAGAAAATCCATTTTGAGTCAACATGGAAGAGACACAGGATGTCTCAATGCTTTGCATCAGCCCCAAAAGGAAAACACACGTGAAAAGAAAATGAAAAGGAAAAGCTTTTGGGTCAACATGAAAGAGACAGTGCAGTCTCAATTCCTTGCATCATCCCAAAAGGGAAAATAGAAGTGAAAAGGACAAAGAAAAACCGTTTGGGTCAACATGGAAGAGACATAGGGTGTCTCTACACTTTGTGTCATCCCCGAAAGGAAAACACAAAACAAAAGTGAAAAAGGAAAAAGAAAGACCATTTGGGTCAACATGGAAGAGACATAGGGTGTCTATACACTTTCTGTCATCCCCAAAAGGAAAAAAAAACCAAAAGTGAAAAAGGAAAAAGAAAGACTGTTTTTGTCAGCATGGAAGAGATAGAGGGCATCTCTATGCTTTGTGTCATCCCTAAAAGGAAAACACAAAACATAAGTGAAAGGAAAAAGAAAAAGGGATGTATGACATATAGAAGAATGAAGGTACAAATAGAAGAATGTCACAAAGAGAGGTGAACATGAAATGAAAAATTACGGGGGAACACGATACTCACATACACATGAAAAAGAAAAGAAAGATACTAGTAATGCAAAGGAAATTCAACCATCAAACAAGTCATCTACCTCCCAATCTCAGTTAGGATAAGTAGAAGGTGAAAAACATAGCTAGGGGACAAGGAAAAATGCATCACTAGGACAAGGCTAACAACTTCTTGCCCCCACTAAGTGCAAGGAAAGAATGAGTCGAGATAGGTGATTGAAAGGGGTCATGTAATAGTGAGAATAGGATGTTCTACAACTATTACATGATGAGAGAACAAATTGCATATTGGTGTTATTCAATTGTAAAGTTACAAGAGTCACTTGGGTTGGTGATGTTTGCTAAGATTTTGTTTAATACCTTACACTTGTTAGTATGATGTCCAAAACTTTTATGATATAGGCAATGGGATATGGTTGTGCTTGTTCTTTTATGTTAAATTTCCTTGATAGGAGGTAATTTTATAACCCCTTGTCGAAGGAGAAGTTGTATAGCTTTATCATGTGGCAAATGTTTGAGATCATAAATTTTCCCAATTTTTCTAGTTGAAGGAGTAGCTAAGGTGATCCTATCATCCTTGTCATTAGTATCATGTGAGCGTTATTCAAGAGGAAGGACATTCAAATTGGGATGGGAATCAAAGATCACCACGCCATCATCACAAAGTCTTCAATATTCTAAAGGAGGCTTGCTATCATGGGGAGGATCTTGATAGAATTGTTGGAATATGGTTCAAGGAAATTGTTTATGGATTCTAGTGTTGTCATTGATGGCAACTGAAGTAATTATCTTGGTCTGTAGATCAGGATCTACTTATATCAGTAGGAAATATAGAAGACAGTATGTTACTGACAGAAAATGTGAAGAATAGGGTATTTGGTCAGAAAGTCGATCTGTATGCTTCACCAGATCATCATTTTGAGTTGTGGATCTCCAAGAGAGTTTTTAAAGCATATTCATTATCTTTTGTTAAGTTTTTTGGTATTCCATTGATTGGTGTATGAGTTCGGAGATTCGATAGAGTGATTTTCTGTTTATTTGTTCATTGTGGCTAACCTAGTGAATGTCGCATGTTGCAGACGTATAATGAGTACTTAATTAATTATCTCTTGTTTTGGTTTTTTTTTTGGGTCCCAATTATGTCTTAGCCGACTTGTGTGGGTGCGCATTAAAGATTGCTCATGATTTGAGCCAAATGATGGAGAATATTTCATGTTTTGTTAAAGCTGACTTGAAGCGATGAAATCTTTGGTAGTGGATATATATATGAAATTGGTAATTCATTTTGATATATGAATGGAGTGGTGAGAAGGTGTGTGTGTGTGAAAAAAAGTGTAGAGCAGTTGTATGAGCATAAATCAGAAGATCTATTGAGTGAATTTTTTCTTATGCAGCAAAAAGGTTTTTGTGTAAGCAAAGTAGAGAAAAAGTATGAATTGAACAGAAGGTCCTGAATCTATTTCATGTGCTTCATTGGAACTGAATCTAGGAATTTGTAGATGTCATCTTCTTGGTTCAATTTTTGTTGTAATCACAAACATTTTGTAGGGAAGTGAGCCTTCTTTATTTTGAGCAATGAGCTCTAGGTTGTTCCTGAATGGAAGTGCATTCCCTTTTATTCATACTTTTAATAGAGTATAAATTTTGGATTAATCTCCATCGTGGTTTTTCCCTTAACAAGGTTTCCATGTAAAAATATTGGTGTTATGGTGGCTTGATTATCTTGTTCATGTGCTTGCATCTATATTTATGTTTATGTGTTGTAAATGGTTTATGATCATAATTTAAAGTCTAAACTTGTTGAACACTGATTCACCCCCCCTCTTAGTGTTCCTTGACTTGAACAATTGGTATCAGAGCAAGGTTCCTATGTAGAAAGTATTGAACAACTTATGGTAGCACTTGATGATCTTGATTAGTCTAAAGAAAAAGTCGTGGAATTAAAAGAAAGTCTTGTGGATACTGAAAAATTCATTCAATCATTGAAAAATAAAATCAATGAGTCAAGATAAATGGGGAAGGAACTTTGTGATCAACTGAAGTAGAAAGAGAATAAAAGCTTGGAAGATGTTCACCTAAATCAGACCCTAAAAGAGATAACTAAAGAATGTGAAAAACTTGCTAGAGACAATGCTACTCTAAAGCTTGAGATGGAATCTATGGCAATGGAGATAACTAAGGAGATTGAAGAAAGAAAGAAGAATGAGGAGAATATGACCCAGTCCTTAAAAGAAAAATCTAAAGAATGCAACATAGTTAATAGTGGATTCATTTAGATTGAGATTGAACTGCAACAATCTAGAAATAATTAACAAGAGCTTGAAAGACATATAGTTATTCTCAGAGATGAACTCACTACTGCAAATGAGTACAAGGATAATTTTAGGATCAGTTATACTAAGCTTGATGAGCTGACTTAAGGACAAAAGAATGAAAATGATAAGAGAGGTCTTGGCGAAGAGAAAGGAGAAAGCTCCAGATCTGAACACATGGATTCCATACAGGGAAATAATATGAACAAAGGTAGAAGATATCTAGTAAGACAACCCAATGATGAGAATTTTAATGGTTACTTCTTTACTGGTAATAAATTCAGTCATATGGCTTCTTAGTGTAGAAGTAAAATAAATTCAAGCAGTCCATCATTTTTCGGTCAGTTTTTTAGTTGTAATAAGTTTGGTCACAAGTCAATTGAATGCAGAAGTATGTTTGTCAGTATAAGGAATGTTAAATGCTACACCTGTGAAAGATTTGGGCATGTTGCTAATCAATGTAGATCAGGAGGAAGTTAGTGGAATGAGTGGTCTAGATAGAGCAATCTGGTGTGTTATAGTTGCAACAGATTTCGTCACATTGCAAGATTTTGTAGGAATAAAAACATTGATAGAAGAGGTCTGGTATACAAAGGAAGAATTTCACAGAAAGATGACAAAGGAAAAGGACAAGTGTCTATGGAAGAGATAAGAGATCAGATGAAGAAAACATGGGTAAAGAAGAGTGAATCTAATGAAGGAAATAATCCCATACTGGAAGCTACCTCCAGTAATCCCTCCGAAAATTAATCTCAGGCTTTGGCCTTGGGGGAGTCTTTCAAGAAAAATAATTTTATCCCTTGTCGGTAGCTAGAACCAAAATGCAGGAAATTGTTAGTAGCTATTCAAAGAAGTTTGAAAATGCATCAATGATTTCTTTTGCAGAAATATGAAAAGTAGGTCCATAGATGAATTTTTCTCTTATTGTATGAGAAAATAGAGTTACCAAAACTCCTAGGGAAAAGTATTTAATGCAGCTAAAAGGTTAGGTGTGCAAAGTTATAAAATAGTATTTGGAACCCTCATTTGTCACCTTGCACTAAAGAAGAACTGAAGGAGAGCCTCTACAACAAAATTTTGAAGGATTCAAGAAAATTTTGTGGTGAATTCACCAGGTATTTCTGATCACTTGTTGAATTCTTAATCTTGTGCTTGAAAGAAAAACCTTGTTTGGTAAGAAAAGTAAAATGAAGCAAATCAAAGGAATAGTGAATTTGGATGAATATAGTAGTAGGAAGAATGAGGATGTAATAAATTTGTTGCTAGCCCATGAATTGAAGTGGCTTGAAGGTGCAAAACATAAGAATTTGGACATCCATAATGACTTTCCTTATTTCGTCAATGCATAAGTGGTTCGGTTTATCTTGAATAGATTGGATGATGATATTCTTACTCTAGATAAACCATATCAAATTTCAAAAGAAGTTATAAAAAATCTAACAAGATTATGCAATATTGGTGTTGTTCCGAAAAAGAAGTCGATTCAGAACATTGAAGTTTTAACCCTAACCGTAGATTAAAGGGCTCTAGTAATTTCAATGATCAGAGATCCAATAACGAGGTACATTGCACATGGAATTTTATATAAAATTTTCTTTAGGAACAAGGATCAACCTCGACATGAAGAGTATATACCACTCACAAAATGATAATGAAAGATGAAGACTTTGATCTATGTGGATTACTAAAGCATTAGTTGATGGAAAATGTGCAATTGATGAAAGATACAGACTATCCCTTCAGGTTTGGTACCCTAGTTATATGCATTATGATGTATTTTCTGAATTGCTTTCCTCATAATGATAACGTGGTATGGAAAGCAAATGGACCTATTTGTAAGAATTTTTTTAAACATTTCAATACTCTGGAAAATTGTGAGCAAGTTCATGAAAATTTCTTTAGAGAATTGTTGGAAAAGTTTGGAATAGTTGGCATCTCCCTTCCAATAAGAGCAGTTGAAGTTGGATCCTCTTCCGGTAAGGTGGAGAAGTAGAAGAGGGCTCTAGAGTTTGTAGATGACACTCCTCCAACACACAAATCTCCAAGAACTAAAGTTAAAGGAAAAGAGCAAGTAATTGTGGATATACCCGATGAAGATTATGATGATACACTCCTATAGATGAACTGGAATCAATGGAACCGGATGTGACAATAGCAGAAGAAAGTGATGAAGAAGGTGCTTTATTCAAAACAAAGATACTACAAATAGTTCAGGAGGAAGATGGATGGCAAAAGATTGCTGACATATGGTTAGATGGACCATCATATTAATAGGACGTCATTGGGAACACTCTAGGCAGTTACTTTGTGCACAACAACATTGAATTGGAAAGTTTTCATAATGTACTTCCAAAATAATTGATTGCATGCATCACAGAGGCTATGGCCTTTGTGCCTCAGGACATGAAAGAGGAAGAAGTAATTTTACATTTGAAGGAGTAGTTTAGGCTATATTTGGACAAACTAAAAAGGAAAATGAATGTGATAAGGCAATGCATTGACTCAGCAAATAAGGTATACAATTATTGTCTTCAGTGGCCTCATGTGGTTGGTAAATAGAAGGACAAGATGTAGCAAATTTAGAGCGAGTTGATCAAAATTGGTCAAGATTACAATATGTTTCAAGACCAGGGTGGAGCAGTAAAGAAGAGAATTCATGAGTTGAAGTCTGAGCATGCAAAGGTTCACTTTTCCAAAAACACTCTTATGGACACTTTTTGGAAAGTGAAGGATCTAACTGAATGCAAATTGGAGCAGCAAATTGAGATTCTAAAGAAAGTAGAGAAGTTGAAAGAAGCGATTACAATTCCAGAATCCCTTATTTAGATTATCAACTAGAAACAAAAAATAAAATAGTTTGTTAATAATTATTTGGATTGCAGTAGATTCCTGGAATAAATTTCTTGTAGAGGTGAAAGATAAGTATAAAATAATTTTCTGATTTGTGCAACAATTGCACTTCAAATTTTGAATTTTTGAAAAGGGTGAGTGAGAGCTTAGTAAAGAATATATTTGTCATTAATGTCAAAGGGGGAGGAAAGAAGTAAAAATTTCTTTATCATTCTAAGGGGGAGTAGTGTTTTTTAATTTTGAGTTTTGGTTTCGACACTTAGTCATTTTTCAATAAGTGTTGCCATTAATGCCAAAGGGGGAGATTGTTGGCGTATGACTTGGGGAGATTGTTTGCATATGGATTGGGGAGATTGTTTATGGATTATAGTGTTGCCATTGATGGAAACTAAAGTCATTATCTTGGTCCATAGATTAGGGTCTACCTATATCGATAGGAAATGTAGAAGATATTGTCTTACTGGTAGAAAACATGAAGAACAGGGTATTCGGTTTGAAAGTTGATCTGTATGCTTCACCGAATTATCATTTTGAGTTGTGGATCTCCCAAAGAGTTTTAAAATCATATTCACTATCTTGTTGTTACATTTTGTGGTATTACATTGATCGGTGTATGAGTTAGGAGATTCAGTAGAGTGATTTTCTATTTATTTGTTTATTGTGGTTGACATAGTGAATGTCACATGATGTGGATGTATAAGGAGTACGTAATTAATTATCTCTTGTGTTGGTTATTTTGTTTTTGGGTCCTATCTATGTCTTAGCTAACTTGTGCAGGTGCACATTAAAGATTGTTCATGATTTGAGCCAATTGATGGAGAATATAAATCATGTTATGTTAAAGCTGACTTGAAGCAATGAAATCTTTGTTAACAAATATATATATGAAATCGGTAATTAATTTTCATATATGAATGGAGTGGTGAGAAGGTGTGTGTGTGAAAAATTACAAATAAATTGTATGAGCGTACATTAGAAAATCTGTTGAGTGAATTTTTTCTTGTGCAGCAGAAGGGTTTTTGTGTAATTAGAGCAGAGTAGAAGTGTGAATTGGATAGAAGGTCCAGAATCTATTTCATGTGCTTCATTGGAACTGAATCTAGACATTTGTAGATGCTATCTTCTCATTGGTTCAATTTTTTTTGTAATCATAAACATTTTGTAGGGTAGTGAGCCTTCTTTATTTTGAGGAGTGAGTTCTAGGAAGTATGCCCAAATGCAAGTGCATTCCCTTTTATTCATCATTTTAATAGAGTATAAATTGTGGATTAATCTCCACCATGGTTTTCCCCCTAACATGGTTTCCACATAAAAATATTGGAGTTATGGTGCCTTGATTATCTTTTTCATTTGCTTGCATCTTTATTTCTATTTGTGTTGTAAATGGTTTATGATCAGAATTTAAAGTCTAAACTTGCTAAACACTGATTCACCCCCCCTCTCAGTGTTCCTTGAGTCCAACAAGCCTAACCCTATTGTGTTTTCATTTGTTGGTCTTGGTTCTAAATGTTGATGAATATTATGTTTAGTTGTTGTGTCAAATCCTTGTTTGCTTAAGATGGTAAAACCTTTGCCATAAGTTTCTTCAAGGTTGATTAGTGTGTTTGTAACTTTTTTATCATAGAATGGTTGAGGAGTGGTTTGGTTAGAGGAACTAGGTCCACCAGTAGGAGGGAACTTAGGTCCTTCATTTGTTTTAGGATATAAGTAACCAAATGTATCATGAGGTGAGACCGTGGGAAGGTCTTGTTGTTTCATATATGGGTAAAAGGATGCATTGGCTTCAAGGTTGTCAAGGAATTTGTTTAAGAACTTATTCATGCTATCATCATCTTCTCCAATGATTTCAACAGCATGAGGAGTTGAAGGAGCATGAGGAAGCTTAAGGTAATTAGGATTAGTTCCAAAGGTACAATTTGACATGTCCACTAAGGATTTTAATGACATCCAAAACTTATTAAAGAAAAAATCCATGATGAAAATGAATAAAAGTATACTAAATCGAAGAAAACAAAACATTTGGAAAGTATGATAGAATGTAATAACAGGAAACTTTAATGCAAAAATGCCCAGAAAATGCTAGAAAATGCACTGCAGAATGTGCAACTGGACAAACTCGTCTAGAGTGGCGAATGAGTCTAGGGATGATTTTTTTTGAGTTTCTTTAGAAATTTTAAATGAATTTTTTTTTTTAGATGAACAGATGTAGCTATGTACAGTTTGAAAATACATAATTTTAGTGTGCTTAAATGCTTTGAAATGCAAAAATGAAACTATATGATCTTTTCACTAATACAATTTTGAAAACCTTAGGATGCAAAACAATGGAAAACCTAATGCAATGGTTATGCAATCTAAACCTAGGATGCAAATGCACTTGAAATCAGAAGTAAAAATTCTCAAAAGTCGGGTTCACCAAAATGTAACCAAAGATTTTGGAACCTAAAATGCTTTATGACCCTTCTATGGTTTTTCACCTAAAAGGGTAAAGATTTGGGGCCAAAATGCAATGTTACATTCAAATATTGATGTGATGTGGGTGCGATATGCTTAGATGAAATGAACTAAATGTAGAAAAATAATGAAATAGATCAATTATTGAATGTAAACTAGGAAATGCAAAGTGCTAGAAAACATGGTGTTGTATGCAAACATGAACTAGAAACATAAACAAATGAAAAAAAAATGAATGAAACTTAATGGGGTGCACTTGGAAATTGAAAGTAGATCTAGGAAGGTTCTGGAATGCTGCAAAATTCAATGTTGATGCCCACTAGGACTCATTCACCATAGATGGCGAATCAGTCCTATTTCTAGTAAAATCTATCGAAAAAGGTTTCGGAATGTCGGGAATTGAGAAATTCAGAAAAATATTTTTCCATCCTGGAAGTGGGACTCATTTTCCACATATGGTGAATTAGTCCACCTACAAAAAAATTGTAAATTCAAAGTTCAACTCTGTGGCTCTTGATCTGGTTGCCAAATCTGAATCTATAGAAAACAGGCTAAAAAGGGTCTTCAAGCTCCAATTAGGGTTATGTTGACTATGATGACTTTGATGACTTATTGACCACTTTTCAACACCTCTCCTTGAGAAATTTGTGCACAAGACCTACAAACACACATGCAAAGAGGAGGAAAATGGTTAAGAGCTAGAGTATAGGGGTTTTCCTTGGTCAAACCCAACTTTGTTAATCAAACCCTTGATAATGAAATGAAATAAGAAAAGAATGATGAAGAAATAACATTCAAAGGTCATAAAATCACCAAACCCTTTTTGTTGAAGTCTGAAGATATGTTAATGGCTGCTCCAAGATGCTTGATAATTGCTTGATTGAGTGATGAAAATGATAGAATGCTTGAATGTTAAGATGCATGAATAAACTACGTTGATTGGGGATTGAAATGAATATAAAATCATGTATTTATACACACTTATTCCCTAATTACTGAAAAATACATCACAAGCCAACCTTAGGTCTTTAGTAATAAAAACCCGCCAGTAATTTAAGTTTATTTTTATTTTTGTGCCAAAAGGGACTCATTCGCTACCCTGGGTGAATGGGTCCCACTCAAGGAATGTGAATGGTTGTTGGAAATTAATTTTTCTTTAATGATGTTTTTCGGGTTTGTACTAAAAAATACACTTAATTAAGGCTTGTAAGTGCATAAAGGGGTCAAATAAAGCATAAAAATGGTGTATTTGGTGATGACAAGTCTAGAAATGCTTGAAATTTTGTTACAAGACTTTAAAAAAGTTTTAAAACAAGACTTGGTAAGTGATAAGGAGGGGGTGGGTATGTGCAGGATCATCATGGAAAAAACATGCCCTTAAGTGGCAAAAAATTTAGAAAAATCAGAGTTAGGCAACTTGATAGAAAAATTTGAATAAGTTATATTATTTCAAAAGTATGTAAGAATAGAATTTGTATAAAATTGAATGTAGTTTCTAAACTACTAGGTTTATTTTTAAAAAAAATCTATTTAGTGAAAATTTGAAATTTCAATGCAGTAGTACTTAAATTTCAGGGAAAAAATAAGAAGTAGGTGTTTGTCTTACCACCCTAATGACAATAAAATAATAATTTTTTTAAAGAATATTTTAGATATAAGTAGAGCACTCATGTCTAGATGTGTTGCATATTTTTTTGTAATTTTTTTCTAAGTAAATATTTAATTATGATTTTTTATTACAACTTTTTAAAAATATAAAAACTCGTATGTCTAACCACCTTAACTTGGTCAAAATTTCATGAAATTCAGTTTTTTTTTAATCCTATAGTATGTGAAGCATAGAATGTGATGCATGTTTCAAATTCAAAAAATGTGATACTGTATGAAAGCTATAGATGTTTTTCAATCATCCTATCAATCAGGACTTTAGTCATAATTCAAATAGAAAATGAATAATAATTATTTATTAAATTCAAAGTAAAGCATAATTTATATTAGTGGAAAGCTGAGAATCTCCTTTAAAAACCCTTTTTATTTTATCAATTTTGGGTAAAAAAAAGTCATCAGCCACATACCCTACACATACCCATCATATCACCACTTTTTGGCCTATCATGATCCTGCACATACCTGAGTATGTAAGTGAATTATAATAAGAAGAGTCTAGAAAAGTATGAAAAATTCTTACAAAACTTCACAAAACCTTTACAAGACATCATCAAGTCTTAATGATTCATAAAGATTCAAGACCTAATGTGAATGTGTGAGCCACATTGCAACATTAAATCAAGGAAAAATCAAGCCAATTGAGCACAAGGAGGGACAAAACAAGAAAAAGTAAAAGGGTTACTTTTTTCGTGTCTAGAATAGCCATGGTTGATCAAGGGAAAATAAGATAAACAAATATAGAAACTACCCCCCTCTGTCCTAACATGTAAGCTAGAGAAACTGCATAAAATGCATATTTCTTAAACACCCACTGAAACTCCCAACTACCCATAAGAATCTTCAAAATATTTCCATGATATAAAAATACCATCTACAAAAAAATAGTATACACATATCAACAAAAGGAACTAAGTGCAGATCTTATAGATTAATTTGATTAAACATTACCAACTTCCTGTACATAGTTCATAAAACTTTTGACACATTCAAGTCTTGGACTGACTCAACATGTACCATTTTCTTCAAGAAAATTACAACCACTTTCGCCTATTCTCTATGTTCATGCAACACCTTGTCTTTGATATCTAGTATGAAGGTTTAGAAGGTTAATTCATCACTCAAAACCAAAATATTTTCCTAGTCACAGGGCTTGGGAATACCAAGACTGAAGGAGGCAACATCCATCACCACCTATAGTCCGCCTAAAATATTAGGTATAAATAACTTGCAGCCTATTTTCACCAACTTCATCTCTACAGTGTGCCGATATAGTACACCGCCACCATGAATCATGAGGAAATGTATGAAACAATTGTATACCACTCATCATACACAAGAAATTCTTGGCCCAAGATGAATTTGACCACTCCAATTAACATAAAATTTGGTTCCACTATGATTTTCTTCAACCAGAGCTCTAAGATTTTGCCATGTAATTCCATTTGTTTTCAAGTGCTCACTAAACTAATGGGAGTATGCATACCTCCTTTCTTAACCATATAAATCCCTTGTATTAGGTATACATGGTTATGAAATTTGGACTTCTTTGTCAATTAAAACACACTAATTACTAATAATACTCTTTTTTGTATAGGAACCTCAATGAGTGTACAAATGCATACTACTATAAAGTTATTGTACACATATCTGGTCAATAATGATGCCTTTTATCCTTCACACATGCTCCAACTCAGTCCTTGAGTAAAAACCACAAAAGTGGATGATGGCACAAGCACTTAACATTAGTGAATGAGGCTATCTTTCTTAATTTTTGAAAGGAATATTTTTGTAAGGGTAATTATTCACTAATACTCATTAAAAAAAGGTTTAAATACAAGTTTGGTATGAAGGGAAGCTACAACTATTGGTCGAGAAAATGGAAAATAGTCTTCCCTAAAATTAGTCTACTTCCTATCATTTGTGGTGGCATTTCCAAGTGGGTGTGATAGTGATCTCCAATTCCCATGAACCATTTCAAGGTGAAAATGACCATTATCACATTATTTAACTTTCCTTGGTCATGGAACTTCTTAATTTTGTGTCCAAGTGACATGTGGCACTAGCGGATAATAGGTTTCTATTGTAAGCTATCATATCTGCTCTTATGGACCCATGAGTATTAAAGAAACTAATAGTGCACTTCTTCCCAAGCTAAAAGATCAAAATTATTATGAACTTGCATGTAATTGACATGTGAAATTGTCAAAATAAAACAATACCAATAGTGAATTCAAACCAGCACGAACTTTCAAAATCACTCTTGTGGTTGTGTGACAACAATACATGTGACAATAACACATAGGCATTTACAACCAATCTTGCACCTTTCCACAATCTTCAAGTTCAAAATTTTCTTGAGCTTGCAGTAATATGACAAGTGGTGTATTTGAGTGTCGAGCTTGGAGGAGGATAGCACAACAATCATAGTGGAGTCATATGACTTCTTGGCACTTTTAGATGCTAACTTTAATATTACACTTTCAGGACCTCTGTTAGAGGATTGCTCCTTCAATCACTTGACAGTTGACCCCCATGCATTATGGCCTACTTTTTACTAACCCAAGAGTTGGGGAGCCAACTTTCACAAGACATACCAAATTCACAACTTTCTCCTACCTTTGAACTCCAAACATCCAGGGTTTGTACTAAAAAGGCATGTGGCACTAGCGGGTGTTGAAATCAACTTATATGTGCTTTGGAACCTTCCCTATCAAAGGAAAATAATGTGGGGATTAGGGAGGTCCGGACAACCATCCTATGGCCTAGAAGGGTATGTGCAGGATCATGATGGGCCAAAAAGTGGCAATATGTTGAGTATGTGGCTGACGACTATTTGTTTACCCAAATTGATGAAATGAAAAGGGTTTTTAAAGGAGATTCTTAGCTTTCCACCAATATAAATTATGCTTTAATTTGAATTTAATATGTAATTATTATTCATTTTCTATTCAAATTATGACTAAAGTCCTGATTAATAGGCTGATTAAAAGACATCTATATCTTTCAAACGATATCACATTTTTTGAATCCAAAACATGTGTCACATTCTATACTTCGCATACTATAGGATCAAAAAAAAAATAATTGAATTTCATGAAGTTTGGACCAAGTTAAGGTGGTCAGACATACGATATTTTAATTTTTTTTAAAATTTGTAATAAAAAATTCATAATTAATTATTTACTTGGAAAAAAATTACAAAAAAATATGCATCACATCGGGGCATGAGTCCTCTACTTATATCTAAAATCTTATAAAAAATAATTATTATTTTATTATGGTTAGGGTGGTCACAGACACCTACTTCTTATTTTTTCCCCTGAAATTTAAGTACCAATGCATTGAAATTTCAAATTTTCACCAAATAGATTTTTTTTTTTTTTAAACATACCTAGTAGTTTAGAAACTTCATTCAATTTTCTACATATTCAATTGTTACACTTTTTTGAAATAATATAGATAACTTATTCAAATTTTTACATCAAGTTGCCTAACTCTGATTTTTCTGAATTTTTTGCCACTTAAGGGCCTATTTTTTCCATGATGATCCTGCACATACCGAGAAGAGAAAAATATTGTGACACTATGGTAGGCACAAGGCTTTAGATTATGATTTTTGATTCACCCATGGAGAAATGATGTGTGGGGTGTATAGCATCTTTCATAGAGTTATACACTTCTTTGGTACTAATCTATGACATAACTAATTATATACCACCCCAACAAGGTGGAAACGGAGATGATCTGTCAATCAACATGAATCTAACATGAAACCCAAAAAGTGCCACTCCCTTGACCTTCTTTTTAAATAATTTGAACCAAATCCTCCAAAATGAGAAAATTAGATGGATCAATTTGGAGGAAGTTTGACTACAATTTGCAATCATTTTTTGCTAGGGAATCTAGTGCAGAATGAGCTTCCTTATTCAACTTAGTTTATTAAAAACCAAGACCACCATTGTATTTAGGTAAAATAACTTTATCCCAAATGACAACGTACCATTTATGATACTCCGAATTTCTACTATAAATAAATTTCCTAGAGAACTTAATTCCTTTAGAATTTGTTGGAGATGAGAGCATTGAGATCTATAAATAGGAAAATATTTTTAAAAATATTATACCAAATTAATAATTCCCATAGAATATAAAAAAATATATAATGACTAACACACATACAAAATATATCGAAAATCCCCTTCCACTAATCTCTAGTAGGCCTACCAAAAATGAAGGGAATCCAAAAGTAATCCAAAGGAAGACACCCAAGATCCACAACGAGTGTTTTATCATAGGATTTCATGAGTTTTGCACTTTGTCTAACCATAGTATTAGTAGTAGGACACCAAGTAGTATAGCTCATGTAAGGGATAAACCAAAGAAAGTGCAATGAACACAATATCCTATGCTTACAATTACACTTGAAAGGAAACAAATTGAAATAACAGTGGTCACCCCCAATTTGACTTTACTCTATCTTAATTAATTAAATATCCTTATTTAATTAATTCACCCGTTTATCCCTTCCTAATTAATTAAATACATTTATTTAATTAATTAGTCAATTTCCTCTCATAATTAATTCAATATTTCTATTTATTTAATTAAATCATTTCCTAAACCTATAATTCCTCTAAGTCAATTAAATATTCATTATTTAATTGTTCCCATAAAAATATATTTCTTCATAAATCTAATTACATTAATTAATCCATGATTAATTAATGAGCTAACCCCCATTAGCCCATTCTCCAACTTTTGACTCCACTTACGTCAATAAACCTATGGTTTGCTAACCTCACCCATCTCATTATGCTAATTAATCCCTCATTAATTATCCTAAACACCATCATTACTAATATTTCCTAATTTAAAATTCACCCTCAACAACCGAATCTTGTCTCATTAATGCTGAAACTACCACCTACCTCCACTATCTTACACATAGCCTCCAAAATTAAATAAGGTTTCATTCCAAGGCATGTTCACACATGTGTGAGCACACCTCACCCTTCTCCATGCACTCAATTGTTACACTTGTCACAATTCTAATTGGACACATTTTTTCATCCATGGATCACCTCCCCATTAAATCTTAGCCCTTCATCAACTTTCAATCCTATCCCTTCATTTTACCCTCCAATTTTCTATAAATTGGGCCTTCACCCCCTCGTTTCTCCATCTTGAATGAAGCTAATTATATGTTGGTGCTATTGAGAGCAATCCACATTCCATCTTGAGCAACATCAACAAGGTTTTGGGTGCAATACTAAAGCTCAATCAAGAAGGGCCACCAATGGTATAATCTTTTTTTATGGTTATTATGCTTGTTTGCTTCCTGACTTTATATTATTTTGATGATAAATTAACCCCTTCACAAATAGTGACTCTGTCAACTATAAAAGAAAACTGAAAGTAGTAAACAGAAGCACATAAAAGCAATTTCAAATCCTAAAAACTAGAAAGTCAAAGTCAACAAGGACTAAGAGACTAGTAAGGGCGTCTTGGTCCTATAGAAAGAATTTTGAGGTTCCAAAAAATGGAATAGGAAGCAAACAACACATAAAGGGTTTTGAGCCAAAAACCCACAGAAGGAATAAGACACTAGAAAAGGCACTTTAGTCCTAGTAAAGGTTTTTTTCAAAAAAAATAGCAAAATTTGGATTCTTTATAGTGTTCCCAGGTTGCCTACTCAGGCACCTGATGTTGAGAAATAGAAAACTAGGAAAATGAATGCAATAAAAAGCAACTAATGCGAAGAAATTGGATGTAAATTTGAATGCAATGTTTTTCAATTTTGTATGCAATAACTTTTTTTTTGAATGCAATTAGGATGATTGACAATGCACTTTTTCAATTTTTCAAATTTTCAATTTAGATAAGATGATTGAAGAAATCAAAAATACAACCTATATGAAATTTCACTAATGCAAATATGAGAAACCCTAGATGCACTTTCACTAATGCAAGATGCAATGCAAGAATGAATGCAACCTAGGTCTAGAACCTTAATGAACTCCAAATCATTAAATAAAAGAAAAGAAAAAAAAAAGGAATGTTCTAAAATGTCAGCTTCACCAAAATGAACATTAAGAAAAAGGGGATCCTTTATAACCTAGGTCATAGAGCACCACTATTCTCCAATTTTCATTAAAGGATGCACTAGGATCCCAAATTGGATTGACTATTAACACAAAGGTGAACCAATTCTCAACAAGGAGGACCTAGGAGGGGGTTCTTTAAGCTTTGAGGGGTTCACCACCAAGCAAAAGCTTGGAAAAGAAAACTTAACATTCAACTCACAAAATCTAGTAATGCAAGCGAATGATGAGTGCAAATGATGACATTAAGCAACAAGTTAGGATATGTGTACCTGGGAAGTCTGGAAATGCAATGAGGATTCTAGCAATGCAAAGATGCTATCAAAATATGCCAGGGAGGACTAATACACCCTTATTATTGTCTTAGTCCTGCTACTATTTTTTGTGAAAGATGTAGAATCTTCAGATGTTATAATAGGATTTGAAGGAATATCTACAAAATATCCTTGGGAGGACTAAGACCCCCTTACTACCAACCTAGTACCATCTTGAATTTCTAAACTATCTTAATGTGATCTCAAGGAACAATGTCTACACTTCGTTCTTCTCAGATCTTAGGTCCTGAAATTTCCAAATCTGGCATGTAGGCAAGTTTTTGTAAAGATGACAACTTTGTAATGCAACTTTGCAACTTTCCACTCCAAATGATCCTCAACCTAAATATACAAACATAAACACACAAGAGAGGAAAACAAATTTCATTGTTAGTAAATGGGGGTTTGCCTTGATCAAACCCCTTGTTGGTAATTAAACCTTGGAATGAAATGAAATAATGAAGGGGAATGATGAATGAAGAAAATGCTATGTTACAACTCACCAAACCCTTGTTATGAAATCTACAAACTTGTGTTAGATGGATAGCTTGAATGTAGATCTTGAATCAAAAGAATGCTTGATAGATCTTGACTTGAATTGCTTGTTTGAATAAAAACCCTACATCACAAATGTTAACTCAAAAAAACACATGATGCAAGAATATCCTTGATATGATGCATGAATCTTGATGATGGCTGCAAATGCTTGATGAATTGATCTTGAATGCTCTCTTGATCAAAAAAATGCATGAATACTAGAATGCTTCAATGTTAGGATTAGAATGAATGAAAGGAACCTTGTATTTATACCTATCTATGTTTAATATCTCAAAATTACACCACAAAAAGTTGACATATGAATTCATTAATTTAGGGATACTAAATCCTGCCAATATTTGAAATTAAATCCCAAAAAATAACCCAAGGGGGACTAAGATTCCCTAGGCGACATCTTAGTGTCGAGGCATGAAACTCGGGGCACATACTCCAAAAAGGGACCCATTTAAGGTGTCTTTGAAAAGAGGGTCCCAAAACCTTTGGAAGAAAAATATGCCCTAGGTGGAATCTTAGTCCCAATCTAAAAATTAGAGACACACAGCCAAAATCATTAAATGATGATTTATCCTTTGATGTTTGTTAGGATTAGCCATAAAAAGATATAATTTATTAGGCTTGTGGACGCAAAATAGGACCAATTAAGACATAAATAGGGATAAATAAAGCAATGTGTGCCCAAACGAGTGTGAAAATCCAAGGGTATGCATTTTCCTACACTAAATTTAGCCCCCACTTTAGTGAGAGGATGAAATTGATTCAAATTCACACTAAAGTAGCCAAACACGCAATCAAGAGGGTGATCAAGCCCCTAGGATCAAGATCCTATGACAAACCAACATAGTCATAAAGGAACACACATGCAAATGATATATAAATACATAACCAAATCACAACCATACACCATCAAAGATAGAAAAAGGAAAAAGTAAAATGCAATAGATCAACCTTCAACTGGTCATCCAATGCATTGTGGACTGGGTCTAGCTTGTTTTTTCTGAAAAGAGGTTTACAAGTGGAACGCACTGTCCACTATGCAAACAAAACACATGCTTACAAGGGCTAGTGAATCTAGTTGTCCAGTAGGTGAGCCCCGAGGAACCATATCAAAGCCATACCTCCATGACTTTAATAACGGAAAAAAAAGGAAATGCACACTCAGAAGGGCTAGTGAAGCTAGTTGTCCACTAGGTGAGCTTCGAGGAACCATATCAAAGCCATACCTCCATGACTTTAATAAGGCACAAAAAATGAAACACGTGATCACAAGGGCTACTGAAGCTAGTTGTTCACTAGGTGAGCCCTAAGGAACCATATCAAAGCCATACCTCCATGACTTTAATAAGGTACAAAGATGCATGCTCACAAGGACTAGTGAAGCTAGTTGTTCACTAGGTGAGCCTCGAGGAACCATATCAAAGCCATACCTCCATGAATTTAATAAGATTACTTAGTTCATGTGAGGTCTTAATCTTAGGGGACATTATTCCAATTGTCTCAAAGAGAGGACCAATCAAAGGATAAAATACTCGCAACTTAGGAAATGCAGTGTGTCACATCATCGTTAAGAGGAATGTAATATGCTATGATAGATTAAGCTCTTGAAGGACATTACTCCAAATGTCACGACAAAGAGGAAAACACAACACATCAATTGGCTCACATTTATTCATACCATCCTCAATTTGATGGGAAAACCGAGGTTGTTAATAATTTTTTGGAAGGATATCTATGTTGTTTCACTTCAAATAAATAATCCCACTGGGTAGATTGGCTACCACTCACAGAATGGTGGTATAAAACTACCTTTCATAGTTCATAAAAATGTCTCCATTTATGGAACTATATGGATATAAGCCTCCTTCCATAACATCATCATTAAAGGTTCCACCAAGATTTTAGGCAGTGCATGACCACTCTCTTCATCAACAACAGGTACGCTCATGACTCAAGGAGAATTTAGCCATGGCATAAAATTGAATAATACAATAGGTAGACCAACACCATAGTGAAAGAAGTTTTGAAGTTGGAGATTGGGTCTTTCTAATATTGCAACCTTATAAGAAAATCTCACTAAAGCAACATAAAAATAATAATAAATTGTCTCCAAAATAATATGCCCCATACCAAATCATGCAAAAGATAGGTAGTGTTTGCTACAAGTTGGAGTTCCCACCTACAACAAAGATACATCTAGTATTTCATGTTTCTTTTTTGAAGAAGGAAAATTGGGCACAATATCCCTACTCAGATAGTATTACCCAAGCTCGATGAAGAAGGAAGAATCATCTTGGAACCAAAGTGCATTCGTCAAGCCTACACAAAGAAGCTACAGACTAGAACACTCACTGAGTATCTCATCCAATGGAATAATTTACTAGTTGAATATGCCACATGGGAAGATGAGGAGTTCATCCAAAATAATCCACTTAATTAGCATTGAGGATAATGCTTCCTTGAAGAAGGGGGCATGCTACACCCTTAATAATAGTGTACATAGGGTTATAAATAATTAGCTTGTGGCTATATTAACTTCTAAATAAGATATTCTATCATTATTATATTGTTATTTAGTTGTTTCAGTCAGCCTAGGGCTTATATAGGGTTATCTAAGTCGGACTAGGTGATATCCTAGGCATAAATAGGTATATTAAGGAGGTTGTGAGTCTTATTTCATGATGAGCTTGTGAATTTTGTTCTCATTGGAGATATTTGGAGGTTTTCCCTCTCAAAGTGGCTTACTATTCTCAATTATTATCAAGTATTTGCAATATATTTCATATATTCTTCTTCTATTGTGCAAGTTATTTTATTATAAGTAGATAATCAAGAGAGGTCTAATTGTACAATCGTTGGAAGGATAAGATGACAAAGATCAATGAGGATGATCAAGCCCCCAATATTACAAATTGTTACTTGAGAAATAATAATCTAAAATTTGAATATTACGTTAGTACCTTGTGTGCCCTTTTCATTTTCAAAATTCTACTCTATTTGTTCTTCCATGGTGCTACATACTAGGGGGCCCAGATGGTGTCCCCCTCCAAGACTACTTCCTCAATTTCTATAGTCTTTGATGGGAATCCTAACCCTGTGGTAGGTTCCTCTAGGACAGAGGACAAAAAGGACTCATTGGTTGATCATGTTTTATCTTGGGATGTTCAAAACATTTTTCAGTCTCCTTGCTTAAGATCTGAATTTTTTTCGTAGTGGAAAATCTAGTCTTGTTTGTGGAAAAAATGGTCAATGATGGTTCCTTTTCAAAAAGGTAACATAAATCCCCAAATTCTAATGCATGATGTGTGGAGGATGGACTGGAATTGTAGAAGTTCAAGATTAAATAATGGATGAAATTATTGCAAGCCTTTAGTTGTCTCTTGCAGGAAACTTTTTATCCTTTGATGTTTGTAAGATTAGCCATAAAAAGATATAATTTATTAGGCTTGTGGATGCAAAATAGGACCAATTAAGACATAAATAAGGATAAATAAATCAATTTGGGCCCAAACGAGTGTGAAAATGCAAGGATATACATTTTCCTACAATACATTTAGCCCCCACTTTAGTGAGAGGACGAAATTGCTTCAAACTCACACTAAAGTAGCCAAACAGACAATCAAGAGGGGTTCAAATGTACAAATTCTAGTAAGATAGGATGAAAATAATCAAGAGGGTGGCCAAGCCCCTAGGATCAATATCCTATGTCAAACAAACATAGGAATAAAGGAACACACATGCAGATGATATATAAATTCATAACCAAATCACAAGCATACACCATCAAAGATAGAAAAAAGAAAAAAGGAAAAAGTAAAATGCAATAGATCAAGCTTCAACTGGTCATCCATAGTGTTGTGGACTAGGTCTAGACTATTTTTTCAAAAAGAGGTTTACAAGTAGAACACGCTATCCATTATGAAAAAAAAACACTTGCTCATAAGGGCTAGTGAAGCTAGTTGTCCAGTAGGTGAGCCCCGAGGAACCATATCAAAGCCATACCTCCATGACTTTAATAAGGAACAAAAAAGGAAATGTGCACTCACAAGGGCTAGTGAAGCTTGTTGTACACTAGGTGAGCCTCAAGGAACCATATCAAAGCCATACCTCCATGACTTTAATAAGGCACAAAAAATGAAATGTACGCTCACAAGGGCTAGTGAAGCTAGTTGTTCACTAGGTGATCCCCAAGGAACCATATCAAAGCTCGATCAATGAGGATTATCAAACCCCCAATATTACAAAATGTTACTTGAGAAATAATAGTCTAAAATTTGAATATTGCGTTGGTACCTTGTGCGTCATTTTCATTTTCAAAATTCTACTCTATTTGTTCTTCCATGGTGCTACCTGCTAGGGGGCCCAGATGGTGTCCCCCTCCAAGCATACTTCCTCAATTTCTATAGTCTTTGATTTGAATCCTAACCCTGTGGTAGGTTCTTCTAGGATGGAGGACAAAAATTCCTTATTGGTTGATCATGTCTTATCTTTGGATGTTCGAAATATTTTTCAGTGTCCTTGCTTAAGATCTAAATATTTTTTCACAATGGAAAATCTGGTCTTGTTTGTGGAAAAATTGGTCAATGATGGTTTTGTTTCAAAAAGGTTCCATAAATCCCCTAATTCTAATGCATGATGTGTGGTGGAAGGAATGGACTTTTAGAAACTTTCAAGATGAAATAATGGATGAAATTATTGCAAGCCTTTAGTTGTCTCATGTAGGATAATTTTCATCCTTCAAACCCAATACTGACCAAGTTTGTAAATGGATTGAGTCAAACTAGACTTTGAAAGGTGAAGTGAGTTTTAGTGCCATGTCAAACTATTTTTTCCTTTTCATTTTACATAATTAGGAATATATGATTAAAATTCTCATTGATGGCCCATGGGCCCTTGACAAGAACTTCAAAAACTACCTTTGTTCTTGTTCATTATTCTGTGGCACCTTATCAAAGTTATAAAGAGGTATAGATTTGTTCTGGTTGAATGGGAAGCTAAACTTAGGTGTGACTTTCCCATAGCCACTTTCTTGTGAGTGCATACTGACCACGTGCATATATGTCTCACCCATTTGGATACTCATCCAACAAAAAACTTGAAGTTTCATTTCCTCAGAGTGAGCGTGCATTTTCAGAAAAAAAACAACCTAAATATGATCCACAACATGCAAGACAAATGGTCAAAGCTTGATCTGCCCATTTCATTTTGTTTATTTTTGTCTTTGGCAGTGTATGCTTGTGCCTTGTCGTTTCTCCTTAAGTTATATTCATGTGTTCTATTTTGTGCATATGTTGGTTTTCCATATGATCTTGATCCTCGGGGATTGTGCAACCCTCTTGGTCATTGTTGTCCTATCTTACCAACATCAGTGCATTTGTACTCCTCTTGATGTGTAGTTTGTCTATTTTAGTGTGAGTTTGAAGCAAGTTCCTCCTCTCACCAAAGTGGGGGCTAAATATAATGTAAAAAATGTATCCCTTTACATTTTCACACTTGTTTGGGCCCTTGTGAGCTAAATATACTTAATTGTGCCTTATTTAAGCTATTGTAAAGTGATTTATTATACTTTCACACTAATCTAGGGTTTTAATTAATTGATTGGGTTTCTTTATGCTTTAATTGGCCTTATTTTGCATCCACAAGCCTTAATTAATGTATCTTTCTGAGGATAATCTCAACACATATACAATTACCAATCATAAATTATTATTTTTGGATTGTGTCACCCATATTTAGTGATCTAGGACTAATATGCCACCTTCGACATATGGTTTCCACCTAAGTTTTTGGGCCTCGATCCTAATTTTACATTAATCTAACAATTTCTTGAAATATGTTTCCCTAAGCTTGGCCTAATGGGACTCATATGCCACCTTGGGAATATGAGTCCCATGTGGCCTAAAATTAAATTAAACTAAAATTCTTTGTGATATTTTATTCTCCTAGATCTATTGCCATCTTGTAGTGTTGTAATTTCAAGGAATTAGGAATAAACAAGTATAAATACAAGGTTATTTCACTCATTATTACCTAATACTTTCATGAGATCATCCCTTATAGCAAATTTGAGTTCATGAGAGCATTGAAGAGTTTACAAGAGCATTTAAGATCCTTCAAGAGCTAATTATCAAGCATTTTGGAGTATTATTCAAGTATCAAGCATCATGTCAAAGTCAACATGTGTCATGTTTTTGCTTGAGCTAACATTTGTGATGTAGGGTTTCATGATTCAAGCAAGCATTCAATTCAAGATCTACAACATTCAAGCAAGATTCAAGATCTACATCCATTGGAGCCATTTCATACATGTTTGCAACATTTTATTCTAGGGTTTGGTGAGTTGCAACATTGCGTATTTGTTCACCCACCATTCCTTTATTCCACATGATTTCATTACAAGGTTTGATTATCAATATGGGGTTTGACCAAGAAAAACCCCTTTCTACTAACAAAATAACATTTTTCCCTCTCTTTAGTGTGTGATTTATAGATATAGGTTGAAGATATTCTAAAGAGAAAGATTGGAAAGAAGTTGTCAAGTGTGCAAAGTTGTCAAATTTTTTGCCTTGCTTACAAGATTACAAAAGGACTTCTACAGATTAGAATTCAACAATTCAGATCCAAAAATGAAGTTGATAAGACAGAGTAGAGATTGGAGAGAAAATTCAGATCTCGATCCTCCGAAAAAGCCAAGCAGGACTGACACACCACTTTTGGTGTATGAGTCCTAGTATAGTCCAATTTCCAATTTTTAGGAGTTCTAGACTTGTTTCTTCTAGATTTTTGTTCCTGCCTAAAAACTCTAATCTTGGACAAAATCACCCATCCTAGTGTATGAGTCCTAATCTAAATTAATTTAACTATTTTCAGCATTTTAGACTTTATTACAAGCCTCTATAGGTTTCCAGGTGCACTTTTCTAATTTCATAGCTTTTATTCTATTTTACATTCATTTTTAGGTCATTTACTAAAGCTTTGCATATCACTTTGTTTTACATTAGGTTTTTCATTTTGCATGTCTTTCCAAGCCCTAGCTTAGTGGTGAACCCTCTTTTAGTCTTTGATCATAACCTAGGACACCCCTATTGCAGATCTCTTTCCTCCATTCCATCCTTGGGTTGAGATCTCTAGTGTTTCCTTGAGTGAAACTAAGTAAAATAGGAAGATATTCTTATCCCCTTGTGGTAAAGGAATCTCCCCCCTATTTTCTATGTTTCACTTATAATAAGAAGATTCTACAAGGATAAAATGGTCCTCAACCACCTCAAAGGAAAAGCTTAGGTGAAAAAGGGAAATTTATTATATTTTATGTTTCATGATGTTTGAATAAATAAGGATTTTAGAGACAAAAAGAGAAAACTACCAAGGTATTGAGAGAAAGCTAACTAGATCTTGAACAAGGATAAAAATTTGGCACACTGGCATCCCTGTAGTGCACTGTAGTCTCATATGGTCCAAGAATAGAACTAGCTAATAGAGAAATGAGTCTACTAGCTACTTAGAGACTAAAATCTGGAAATTTTGCTAATAGAATAATGAAAATAAAAGAAATAGCATGAAAAGAACCAACATGATTAGGCTTAAAAAAATGGAATGAAATGAAAAAGTAGAAAGTAGGAGGGTGAATTCTCAATAGTTCCAACACTATGAAGCCTACCGTAACACTCCAAATCAAAAACCTGCACACACAAAAATGAGGAAAAGTATTGGGGTTATTTAGGGGTTTGCGTCATTCAAACCCTCATGTAGGTGGTCCCACCTCCATGGAAAACCAAATATATGGATAGAAAAATAAATTATGAAATAGAAAAATAGATTGTGAACCAATTATTTTTGGATATGGCGGCTCCCTTACACTTTTAGGGTTTTGCACCTAAAAGGAGAGAGGCATCCAAAAGTCTTAATGGCTCACTCAAGAATATTCACTTGAGATTTCAATGCAAATATGATTGAAATATGTCTAAGGGGAATGTCCTAGATGCAAGCAATTGATAAAATATATTGATTACTAATGTAAAACTAATGAAATGGAAGATGGTTGAAAACATGCTGTGATATGCAAAATATCCTAAAAATGCAAACTAACTGTAATAGAAATTAATGAGACTAAAGATGTGCATCTGGAAGCTAGAAAGGGATGGAAAGGAGCTTTGGAATCCCACAGAAGTCACTGTTGAAGCCAACTGGGACTCATATGCCAAGCTAGGTGACTTAGTCCAGTTTTGGGGAAATTATCATAGAATAGGTTTTAGACAACTAGGTGCTCAGAACTGAAAAAAACTCTATTTGGGGCCTGATAGTGGGACTTATATTCCATTTATGGTGACTTAGTCCACTTTTAGATTTCAATAAATTCAAAAGTGCAATCTGTAGCTATCAGTCTGCACTTCAGCTCCTAAAAGGTTTCTTGATTTGAAACTACAGAATTTGACCTGTAAGTGTTCTCCAAGCTTCTATTAGGGCTTTGACCACTTTGAATGATTTTAAAAAATTGCTGACAAATTTTCCCATCTTGCTCTAAGTTGTCAAATCTACACACTAGACCTGCAAAATACATGCAAAGAGGGGGAAAAGTGTTGAGGGTTAGTGAATAGGGGTTTTCCTTGGTCAAACCCTGGTTTGGTAATTAAACCCTTGAAAATGAAATGAAATGAAAATAGAATGATGAATGATCAACATGCAATGCTACAACCCACCAACCCCTTGAAGTAGAAATTTGAAGATATGCAAGTAGAAGCTCCAATGGATGTAGACTTGAGAATGCTTGAAAATGCCTAGAATGCTTAAGTGATTCATTATAATTTCTTGAGTGATTGAGTGAATGAATGGGGGTTAAATGAGAGGAAAAACCATATATTTATACTTGATTATGGAAAATTTCCCAAAAATACCACACCATGGGTCAACCTTAGGTCTTAGAAAATAATATCCCACTAGAAATTTGAAATTATTTTAATTTTTTAGCCAAATGGGACTCATTCGCCCCTAGTGGTGAATGGGTCCAACTTAGGAATTTTAAGTGGGTGTAAAAAATTTAGTCTATTAAATTATTTTTATCAGGATTATTTTAAAAAATACACTTAATTAAGGCCTGTAAGTGTAAAATGGGGCCAATTAAAGCATAAGAAAGGGTCAAATTATATATGAAAATCCTAGAAAAGCATGAAAGTTTGTTACAATACTTTACAACACTTTAAAATAAGGATTGGTAACTGATAAAAATAGGTTATTTAAGTAAAATATATTAATAAGATCCTAGAAAAGAATGAAAGTGTGTTACAACACTTCACAACACTTTTACAAGGCATCATAAAGTTCTTATTAATTCACAGGGGTCCAGGACCTAATGTGAATATGTTGACTACATTACAACATTAAATCAATGCAAAACTAGGTCATCATCCAAACGAAGGACCCAACTGAGCGTGAAAATGTTCAAAGATGCATTTTTCTACGCTATAGATTGACAAGATAAAGAGGATGAACATGTTAGAATATCAATATGCTAGTAAAATATAAAGATGATAAATGAAATAAAGAGAGTGTAGTTACACTCCCTTTATCAAGCTTATGACGTTGAAGGAGAGTATTCAACACTCTAGATGAGCCAAGAGAGCAAAGAGTTTATGTGGAAGCTAAGACATGAGATCACTTGAGAAATAACTTGAGATAAAATGGTGTAGAAGAGAATGAGAGAGATAAATGTGACCTTGAGATTGAAATAGTGCAAGAATGAGAGAGTATCTAATGAAAGAATAAATATTTGAATTAAGAAAAGACATGCAAGAAGGAATTTCTGGCATATCTATAGCCCATATAGGTGTTACACTTCATGGATAACTGGAAGTGTAACATCCCAATGGCCAAAAACTTAGGAATCATTTTGGGATGTTTGCACAGTGTGCAAACAATTGCATGTAGTGCTAGCATCGCCAAAAAATTCACTCAAAGACCAAAAATAAAATGGTTGAGCATGAAATTAATATTAGGTGTTCAAAAGGGGAAATTTGCATTATCATCTTTTTTTATTCTAAAGGGAAGGTTATGTGTTGCAAAATTGTATCAGTTGTAATTTTTGGCATTCCACTACCTTCATTTGAGAGTATAAAATGTTAAAAAACCTTCAAATGAAAGTATTTTTTCTAAATTGAAGATAGGAGACCTTCATTTGAAGGTCCCTTTCTATTATAGTTATGGCATTTTTCATAAATGAAATATAATGGGTGTATACACCTAAAAACGACCATGAAATTTAATTAATTAAATAATAGTTATTTAATTAATATTTGACTACGTATAAATAAATTATCAATTTATTTATATTGTTCACCCTTCTCTAATTCTCCAAATTTAAACTCATATACTTCTAAATTAATTAAATAAACAAATTTCCATAAGCTTGTTTATTTACTTAATCTTCACTAATCTTGATTAGGAATTCAAGCACATGTCTACAAATTTTTGTGCCACCTCACCAAGGTCACATGAAATTAAATAATTAGAATTTTTAATTAGAATTATCTTCAATGAATTTTAAAAGCGCATGGCTTATTCTTCACACACTTCCACCAATTTTCAAACACATGGTCTTTTCTTCCAACACTTGAATGTTCCATCCATTTGGAATGTTGTCTATTTTTCAAGAGATTCCTCTATCCAAATGGCATGTTGTCCTTGGTCAAGGGGAAAACATCTTGATTCTCTCCATATCCACCATCCATTCTTCTTTTTTGAATTTGGATCGTTGATCATTTCCACCTCACCAAATGCTTGGAAAAGGCTATAAATACAACCCTTTGGCATTGTATTTTGCATCCATTTTTGAATGGAGCTATCATGTAGGCATATCATTTGAACTTGCGAGCATTATGGATTCTTATAGTTATATTTTATATCATGTTTTTCATCATAGTTAGATGTTAGACTAACACTTTGCTTCATAGTTGCATTTTATGTCATCATTTGCATCATAGTTGCATTTTATATTAGCATATTCATAGTTCACATTTGAGCATATGGAGTATCATCTTAATTTTCCATAGTTTGCATTTGAGCATATGTAGAATCATATAGATCACTACCATAGTATCCTCCACCATTTTTCCATTTATCATAATCATCATCATCCATTCATCATAGTATCCATCATCATTTTTATCATATAGTTTCATATAGGGACTTAGTTGGCTTGCATGTTGAATACTAATCTTGTTTCTTAAGTGTCATTCTAATGGCCTTTGTGCACATAGAAATCTATGGGCCAATGGGTTATAGGAATCTTTAAGAATAGAGGACAATGAGAAATTCTTAAAAGATTTGTTAAATTGCAATTTAGAGTACCTTCTTTTCTTTGAATCTTTGATATAATTCATTTCATTAAGGTTTGTGTTGATACTAACTTTCCACATTTCAAACACATACACAAAATGACACCCACCATGGGGCCTTTGCCCCATTTTTTTTAATATTCTAGAAAATTTATGTTCGCAGGTTCAGATGTGAGAGTTTTAGCACAGTTTGTAATAGTTTTGGCATAGTTTGCACCAGTTTTGGCACAATTTGCACTAGTTTTGGTGTAATTTGCACCAATTTTGGCATAGTTTGCACCAGTTTTGGCACAGTTTGCACTAGTTTTGGCACAATTTGCACTAGTTCTGGTGTAGTTTGCACTAGTTTTAGCATAGTTTGCACTAGTTTTGGTGCATTTTGTCTCTATTTTGGCACATTTTGTAGTTTCCCTATTTTTTACCAAATCCAAAGGCTAATACTTTGTGTTTTAATTTTACAGGTTTTCCAGATTCACTGTTAAAGACTCAAACATAAACTACTGACATATTACAGGGGTTGGAAGTGATTTAATTGTTTCCTTTTGGTTAAGTTAGGAACATAGCTTAATTAAAAGGTTAATGAACACCACACCTTTCATGCTTGATGGATGGTAGGCATATGCTCTCCCCTTAACTAGGTAACCCAAAATCTAGACCCATTCACTTTTTGTGTGCAAGTGTGAGTTAAGTATATCAAGTGTGTTCTCTCTTTGTTTACACAAAACAAAGATTGATCGAACTACATGTATGGTTTTTTGCTTCTATTTATCTTAGAGGGTCTACCTTGTGGGAAAAAGTAATCATCCAAGGGAATGACCCAACCGGGATATAAATATGGGTACTTGAACAAAGGAAAGTATCACGAGGATAGTTCCGATGAGAAGGGCAGCAATGGTCTCTCGCTACATGGATTATCCCCCATGAACATAATCTCCATACTAGAACTCTTGTTATAGTTTTTCCAAAAACCTTTATCTATTCTTTGGTGCAACAACGATCATTGCAAAGGCATCCACATTCTCACAATTTTTAGTAGGGATGAGAAATATTCCATGGGAGATTCATGGGTATTGATGCTTGGCTGCCCCATAGAAGTGAGTGTCATGGAGGGGAGCTAGTGGAGCGAAGCATCTAATCATCCACTAAGAATAAGTGTGGTTGGGGTAAAAACCATGTGGAATCCAAAAGAATACATTCTTTCATAGGCTTAGGATTGTACATTACTTAATGTGTCTTTACCAATGTGTTTTTGAACCAATTTCAATCACAAACATCACATGTTGAAAGTCAAAACCTTGATTCAGAAAAACATTCATCAAAACAACCAAGTCTCTAACTGGAAACTTTGAAGAATCAAACAAACTTCCAAGAAATGGTCTTATTCTCCCAGTTTGGCACATCTTGTAACTTTTCTAGCACATATTGGCTGCCTTTTGGCACATTTTGCACCTATTTTGGCATAGTTTGCACTAAGTTTTAGTGTAGTTTACACTAGTTTTGGTGCAGTTTACACTTGTTTTGGTGCAATTTTCACTAGTTTTGGTGCAACTTGCACTAGTTTTGGCACAATTTGCACCTGTTTTGGGGCATTTTTCACTTTCTCAGGTGGATTTTGCACTTTCTTTGGTGCATTTTACCTCTATTTTAGCACATTTTGTAGACCACAAAACTAGTGACCTAAATTCATCTCCTATCTTACAATCAATCTCATCCCAAGAATTCTCAGTAGTGTTCAACCATTCCTTAAGTACAACAGAGTCTGAACATGTTCTTTATCAAATGTTTTCATGAAAGATTAAAATATGGAAACCCAAGTCCAAATTTCTTAGTCCAAGAGAACATAAAAAATGTCTCTCAACACTCTATGAATTTAGAGAGAGGTTGGTCTTCAATTTCTACAAAAGAGCTTCAAAGAACAATCCCAACTTGTACTCATTTTACTATTGTCAAAATCCATTACTTTTCCAAAAATTTGAGTATCTCATATAGGAAGAAAATTTGTCTTCGGTTTCACAGTTTGAACCCAAAATTTTAGAATTATCTCAAGTCCGAAATAATTCCTTAGATACCTTGGAATATAAAATTGTTAAAATAGACCTCTACAAGTGGAATTTTCCAACCTAAACCAAGATGCAACATCTCAAAGTACCAAAATCATCAAATTTATCATACTTTTGATTATTATGCCTATTTTCATCATTAGGATTTATTATCCTCTCATCACAAAATGAAGCTATATAGTCAAATCAAACTTAGTCTCATTAGAATTTGTCATTCTATTTGACTTAGTTGTAATCCTTAGTACTTTATCAAGACTTAGATCAAAGTTTAGTCTAAACAATAACACTTGATGCCCATTCAAACAAGGTTGCAAAAGCAAAGACTCAAGGAAAAAGGACTTGAAAATCAAAACATTAAAGAGCCAAACATTGAAACTCCAACCATTGAAACTCTAAACATTGAAATTCCAACCATCAAAACTCCCATCATTGAGATTCAAAACACTGAAACTCAAAATAGTGAAACAAAAAACACCATGGTGGAAGCTGAAGAGAATCCTCTACATGGAATCAACAACACTAAAGGGGAAGAAATAACCAAAGAAGATATCCAACATGTTGAACAAGACCCCAATTTCCACAAATGTTTAGAAAATATTTTTGAAAGAAATGGGGAAAAATACCTCCTTATGTTAGCTAAACAAGGTGCCAAATTACCAGATGATTTTGATCTAAATCAACTAAAAGAACCTCCCAAAAAGCCCAAAAATGATCCTGAACAAGTGGTTGCTCTAACTCACCAAATGACGAACCTTGAACAATAAATCCTTGATATGTAAAGGGGAACCTCAAAATGATACTTGATCCAAGACATTTTTCCTTATCCATTTCATCAAAGTATCCACATGATCTCCTTTCCCAAACATTGCAAGTTCGAAAAGTATGAAAAATACAATGGAAAAATTGATCCAATAGACCATGTAAGGGAATTTAGGACCATGAGTTTTGAATTTGCATATGAGGAAACATATTTGATGAGATTATTCCCAAGAAGCTCAGGTGGACATTGTCTTGAATGGTTCTCCAAAATCACCCCACCAATTAACACCTTTGAGGAATTAGTTAACAAGTTCATCACTCAGTTTTCTTACAACATCCAACATGACATCACCATGAAAGATCTTTGTAACTTGGAACAAAATAAGGGTGAATCGTTCCTTGTATTCTTTCAAAAATGGAAAAGGTTATTTGTATGATACTCTTTTCACATACTCGAAAAGGAAAATATAGAAATCTTTATTGACAACCTCAATGACGAGATGATTTATAGATTCAAATTACAATGTCCCCCAACCTTTGAAAAATTGATTGAAAACGGGGTTAAAATTGAAAGGGCTTTAGTCAAGAGAGGAGTCATCAAGATAGAAAATGAAAAAAACTCATCAAACTCCTCCAACAATTACAATGGTGGTGACAAACCCAGGTTTTGGCAACAAAACAAGAACGTTGGAAACAATGATGGTGAAGTTGAAATTAAAAATGAAAAATTTGTATTCAACCTAATTGCAGCTGCTGCAAAAACTAATAAAAATAACAATCCCCCCAAAAACCAAGGAAACAACCAAAATATCAACCAAAGCAATACTCAAGGTAATGTTGGATCTAGAACATCATCATATCAAACAAATCTAAGGAGGTTCACCCCTTTGGGACAATCGCCAGAATCAACATTAAAGGAACTTATCGAAGCTAAAGTCATAATGTTACTAGAGGCAAAAAAATTGGGAACCACAAGTTAAGCTTCGATGGTGGAATGATGCTCACTCCTGTGACTTTCATCACAACAAGGGCATAAAACTAATGACTGTATGCAGTTGAGGAACTTGATACAACATCTAATTAAGAGAAAAACAATTTTTATTAGAAGGACCTCAAACAAATAATGATCATGGGGAATTCAAGAACCCTCTACCAAACTATGAGAAAGGAGAGTCCTCATCATCAAATAACAAGGGAAAAGTCAAACTATGTCTATGAAACCACCATTCTACATATTGAGGTGGTTGATGATCCAACCCATGAAAAATTAGTTCTTATTGCAAATGATAACTCAACAAATGATAACACCATTGAACACAAACAAAACATCATTTCCATTGAAAATCATTGACCATGATGTTGACACTACCTCACATGAAATCAATGTTATCAAAATCAGAGAGCAACAAGACAACCAACCCGTAAATACAATCACACAAGGACAAGCCAAGGTAACATTGAAATGAGCTACCCCTTCTATGTCCAAATCAATTTCAATCCCTTCCATCCAATATAACATAGTGGATTAGTTGTAGAAGATACTTGCACAAATATTCATATTAAAACTTCTCAAGTTCTCACCCGCTCACAAGGAAATCTTGGAACAAGCTCTAGTTGCCACCACAATACCAAACAAGTTAGATTTTTTCCAATTCCAGACTATGGTGGAACATTTGACTACACCACACTACTTATCCTTTTCTGAACATGATGATGTATCTATTAATCATCCCCACAACTCTGCCCCACACATTGAGGTCCTAATCCACAAGCACCATGTTAAACATGTCCTAATAGATGGAGGAGTTGGCCTGAATATCTATACTTTGAAACTTGTCTGTGCACTAGGCTATTTAGAATATGCTATTGATCCTAGAAGGAAAATCACAATAAAAGCATATGTTGACGAGGAGAGATCTTCACAAGGATTGATAGTGCTACCTATTCAAGTGGGACCAGTTGTCAGAGATATAGTATGCCAGGTGTTGGACTAAGAGTTAACCTATAACATACTCTTGTGGAGACCTTGGATTCATGATGTGCAAGCAGTACCATCCACATATCACCAGTGTTTGAAGTTCCCATTCAATGGGCATGAAATCACTACTGCAACTTAAACAATCCCCAATATTGTGACACCCTCAAGACTACCAAAAATAATTTTGTACCACATAATAGAGAAGCTTCAATTCAGGGTTTATCAAGGAAACAACTAAATGCCTTGTCAAAGTGGGTTGAGAAAAGGGACCAATCAAAGGATAAGGATATCAGTGATGCCAATCCCTCAAATAAAGAAAGTACATCAAATCCTACTCCACAAAATCAGGAAGGTCAACTCGAATCCTTATCAAAACAAGTTACCAAGATCCAATTGAAAGACATAGGCATGGGGGAATACTCATTTCAGAAATCCTTATGTTTATCACAACTTTCATCTTCTCCAAAGTCATATGGACAACCCTCAACATCTAGAAACCAATCATCACAACCAACCACACTATTTGATGAAACCTTTGTAAGAGTAGGAATATTAGTGGATGAGTTAGATGATAAAGAGGTTTTAAACTGGTTGTACAAAGATGAAGAATCATCACAAACATCCACCTCTCATGTACATATAGAGCATAATGGAATAGGAAAGACAATCATGGGAAATATGGGATATAGAGGAAAAGGTCCTATTGGTAAAAGGAAAGAAGGAATCATATAACCAATACAACCTATCACAATGCAAGCCATGGATAAAATTGGATTGGGGTATAGAGAAGAATCAAGAGAAGAAACCAGACAACAAATTGTTCAAAGAATCCTACAAATACAAGCTAGTGATGCTCATGAAACTGATTCAAATGAATATGAGTGGGATTCACTATATGAAGAGTCTTGTCACAATAAGGAAATTGATGTGATCCAAAATTATACACCCATATGTGAAGAGGGTCAGAGTTCAGGTTATAGACTGCTTGAAATAGGATCACAACATATTGATGACTCCAGTGAAGACAATCAGGCTCAGAGTGAAACATATAATTCAGAGGAGAGTTACCTTATAAACGTTGACTTTTCTATTGGAAAATCTGAAGAAATTACCATTGGGACCCTTATTGCATCTAACTTTAACCAATCCAATGACTCTTTACCCCTTGTACATCCTGAACTAAAAGATTGGGATCAAACTGAGCCATCTAACATTCCCATCTTTTCAAATGATGAGGCCATTGTCAACTTCTTCTATTATTCCAATCCTAAAATAGATTCCACCATTGAACATCATAATGAAGCTTGCAACCAAGAGAGTGTCAAATTTTCTAGCTATAAAATGAATAATATAGCCTGGAATGGATCTAATGGTGAAAACCATTCATTGGTAGTATCAGATCTGAAAAAAAGTAAAAAGAAAGAGTGTATCCAACAATGAAAACCTCTCTGAGGTGTTGAAGGATGGAATATTTGACACACTCCCCAAACACTTTTAGGAACGATCTAAAATATTGTTTGAACCCACCCAGTTTATCATCATTGGAAATGAAGAAATAGTAAAGACTGTCCATCTAGCATAATCCTTGATAGATCAAGAGAGACCAAACTTCATCAAATTTTTCACAGAAACACAAATCAACTTTGCTTGGTCTTATTCTGACATGCTAGGGATTGATTCAAAACTCATCATGCATCACCTATCTCTACCAACAAGAGTAAAACCAGTCAAACAAAAATTAAGGAAAATGCATTTGCATATTGCCCTATTGGTAAAAGAAGAATTGAAGAAACTACTAGATGTGGTATTTATCAGAACTATTGACTATTCCAAGTGGATATCAAATATTTTGCTAGTCTCGAAACTAGACAAAAGCATCAGAATTTGCATAGATTTTAGAGATCTCAACAAAGCTTTCCCAAAAGATGATTTTCCTCTACCTAACATTGACATCATCATAGACTTGACTGCTGGACATGAAATGCTCTCGCTTATGGATGGATTTTTTGGGTATAATCAAATAAAGATAGCACCTAATGATTAAGAAAAAACAACCTTCACATGTCCTTGGGGCACTTTCTGCTAGATTGTAATGCCTTTTGGGTTGAAAAATCTTGGAGCCACATATCAGAGAGCAACGACCACCATCTTTCATGATATGATGCATACTTTCATGGAAGACTACATGGATGATTTGTTAGCTAAGTCATACACTAGAGAAGGACACCTAGAAATTCTAAACAAAATTTTCACCAAATTAGAGAAGTTTAATGTGAGACTAAATCCCAAGAAATGTGTATTCAGTGTAACATCGGCTAAAATTTTAGGGTACATTGTGTCAGCTAAAGGAGTTTAGGTAGATCCTACAAATGTCAAAGCCATCATGGAGATGCCTCCTCCTAATATAACTAGCCAACTCAGATCCTTGCAAGGAAGATTCCAATCTATCAAGAGGTTTATCACACAACTAGTTGACAAAACTCACCCCTTCAACCACTTACTCCACAAGAATGTATCTTTTCAATGGGATGAAAAATGTGAAGGATCCTTCAATCAATTGAAACAATATTTGATGAGTCCACCTATATTCATACCACCAGCAGAAGGAAAACCACTTTAATTGTACATAGCAACAACTAAGATATCACTGGGAGCCTTGTTAGCATAAGAGGATTCAATAGGAAAAGAAAGGGAAATCTATTATATCAGTAGAATATTAAATGGCTATGAGATCAATTACAACTTCATTGAAAGGGATTTTCTGGTAGTAGTGTTCGCTACCCAACAATTCAACATTATATGCTCACCCATACCATCAAGTTAATAGCCAAGATAGATCCACTAAAATACCTTCTTAGCAAAGCTAATCTAACTGGAAGACTAGCTAAGTGGGTCATGATGCTAAGTGAATTTGAAATTCAATATGTTGATAGGAAGGTAATCAAATGACAAGCCATCACAGATCAGTTAGCTGAAGCACCATTACAAGCAAATGATCCAATGAACATTGAGTTTTTAGATGTTGATGTCCTAACAGTGTCCACACAACAATGGGTCTTGTACTTTGATGGTTCTTATACACAATATGGATCAAGAGACTAAATCTTGTTTATCTGACCAAAAGGACATACCATTCCCAAGTCCTATAGACTGATGTTCCCTTGCACCAACAATACAGCTGAATATGAATCCTTGATCATTGGAATCAAAGTAGTAGTTGAGTGGAAGATCACAGAGTTACATGTCTATGGGGATTCACAACTAGTCATTAATAAGGTAAATGATGACTATCAAAAAAAGGATTACAAGTTGATGCCCTACAAAAGAATGGTTGATAAATTCAAAAATTACTTTGTGGAAATAAGATTTGAGTAGATTCCTTGAAGTGACAACAAAGCCACTGATGCCATGGCAGCCATTGCTTCTCTTCCAGATTCTAGAGAAATGAGCCCTTTATGAGTTCATGGTGGAACAACTATTTAACCCATCTTTGACAACCGTGAGTCCCAAGTTATCTACCATGTAGTTGAGGCTTACACTTCCCTCTACAAGAAAATCTATATGTACCTTCAAGATAACACCCTCCCTCTTGACCTATCTCGTAGGAAAAAATGAAAGTTCATTCACGAAACTGCCTGACACACCCTTATCGTGGATGTCCTATATTGACGAGGTCTTGAAAGAACTCTTCTTTGATGTTTGGAACGTGACAAGTCTGAAACAACTTTATGGGAAGTACATGAAGGTATTTGTGGAACTCATTTGAGTGGTTTAACCATAGCTAAGAAACTCCTCCGTCTGGGATATTACTAGTCGACTATGGAGAGGAATTCTTTTAGTTCATCAAGAAATTTCAAAAGTGTCAAATTCATGGAAATATCATCCACACGCCAGCATAAGAAATTCACCCTTTTGCATCAACATCGTCCTTTTGTTAGTGGGGATTGGACCTCGTAGGTAAGATTCATCCATCTTCATCAATTGGACACAAGTTCATTATCACAACCATTGAATATTTCACAAAATGGATTGAAGTTGTCCCTCTAACTACCATCACAGGAAAAAAAATCTCATCTTTCATCATAAATTACATCATTTGTAGATACGGAATCCCTCAATCCATCATCACTAACAATGGCAGACCTTTCAAAAATTAGGACGTTGAAGAACTTCATGAGAAATTTCACATCCAACATCGGTTTTCTACACCATATTATCCTCAAGGAAATGGCCAAAAAAATGCCTCAAACAATACTATCCTAAAAATCATAAAGAAAACTGCCAATGATACTGGAAGAGACTGGAACATTCAATTGAAACCTACCTTGTGGGCTTATAGAACCAATATCTAAACCCTGATAGGAGCTACACCCTACATGCTAGTCTATGGATTAGAGTCTATTCTACCCACTGAGGTGGAAATACTACCACTCCATGTATCACTGAAAGGGATCATTTCTAATGAGGATTATAGGGTGTCTAGGTTACAAGAATTGGAACTCTTGGATGAACATCGTCAACATGCAGTGGATCGCATGAAAGCATATTAGCAGAGGATATCCAAAAGCTACAACCATAGAGTCAAGCCTAGAACATTTTAGGTTGGTGATTTATTCTTGAAAGAGAATTCCCGTAATCATCAAGATCGAGAGAAGAGGTAATTTGAACCAAACTGGATAGGTCCCTCTATCATTGTGTTAGCCTTTAGATCAGGAGCCTATCAATTGTCCACACCAAAAGGGGATTTGTTTGATGAACCCCTTAAGAGCCTGCATCTCAAGAGGTTCTACACCTAAATCATCTAGTGCATCAAAAAAAGGTCTTGAAAAAATGGTTGCCTTGATGAAAATGTGGCAAACAGGCATCTTGGTAACAACAAAAATATAAAAAAATACAAAAATACAAAAAAGGGAAAAGATCAACAAAAAAAAATTCTGAAAATCTGAAAAACTGCAATAAAAATGAGTAGTGAAAACTTGGAAATAGGTGCTATTTATGATAGGTTAGCTTTTCCATCTATTTGAGCATGTCCACCATTCACTTTCACCATCCATCTACCTATCCTCGGAAAGAACCATGTACATATCTTGGCATCATGGTCGTGTCTCACCCTAGACTAGGGGAAAAGTCCTGAACTCATTGGGGGAAAATAAACTTTGAGCTTAAACCAACAGACAAACAACAATGGGGAAAACACAACCCTAAACAATGATCATAGTGTAACTTAACATTAAACATCAATCACACAAATAGAAATGCATCAAAAACCCAAATCAATACAACCAAATCAAACCAAAAATGAACTTCAAATGGATGATGTTCTTTTTGAATCATGGGTTTATCACATTAAACACAAATGTTCAATTGTTGTACTTGGATTTTTGCTATCACATCTCTGGAGCCCCTCGATGATGTATCAAACTAGAGGAGCTAGGAAGGAGTATGATTTTTCTTTGTCTACTATATGTGAGTTGATCATTAGTACTGTGTAAATTTTCATTGGACGTGCTCTACAAAGTATCAGTAATGATATTCTGAATTTGCATAGGAAACTGGTTAACTCTTGTCTATTTATGCAAGCAATACTCAAGTCATCTCAGTTTAATTATACTTAGATGTTTGTGTTAACTTGCACTATCAAACATCATGGAACTAGTACTCTGGTCATCATGGTCTAGATATATCATCGATGCTTGTAATCACTTTCAACATTTTAAAAGCCCAATGATGATAAAAAGCATGAAAAATTGGTTGTAATGAATGACAACTTTTGCATATGAGATCTGCATGGTTAGAGTAGATTGCATCCATGTTATTTTTCATTTTTATTTATGGAGTTTCCAAAGCTACAACAATGATGTTATCTCTTGCATTAATGGATTGAGTACACTTGACATTTCCAAAAACACATCATTCTCATTTAGTTGCATATTAGTTGCATCATCATTTGCATACAGTAAGAAAACATTACAAGATCATACATCACATCATAATATTTGCATCAGAAAAAAGAAGAAGACATGCATTGAATCTCAGTTACATGATCAAAATAATTTCATATAGTGGCATTAGGAATGTGGTTCACTAAGATTAAATGAGTGAGTCTCTTGATATTTCCAAAATAATTGGGAAATATGTCAGGTTTTTTGAAAACTTAATTTAACAAAGAATCAACTGATGACAACCTTCTGACAACTCTTGGAAGTTGGATAGATTCACTCATTTAAGCTTAAGACCCTAGAACAAAATAATTTTCATAATAATTTGCATCACCTAGTCATCATTCATCGTTACAAAACATCACACATCATTTACATCACCATTAGATCTCATTATCATCCATCCATAACATATCATCATCATAAACAAAGAAATTAAATGCATATCATAATCATCATCATAACATGGAAATTAAACACATCATAGATTACTATCATCATATCAGCACATAGATCATAATCATCACTGCATATCATATAACCTCAAAAATCATGATGTCAAAGTGTACCAAGATATCCAAAAGTATGATGAAATACATCAATATAAAAAATGGTCATGTATCATAAAGTCTAACAACAAGAAGAATATCATCAATGTCACATATCCAATAGTATATACATCATGCCCAAAGTACATCAAAATATGCTATCCTAACTAGAGGTATGTAATGCTCCCCCTAGACGGTGCTGGCATCACAACACTAGTACCTCTTCCACCTGACGGACCTACACTAGGATCTCTCCTATCTCAAGGAAATGGATATGTAACACCCATGTTAATAGTCTAAGACCAAGACCTGATAGATCAAGACTGTGCAAAGCTCTCTCGCTACTTGAGAGGAACTGCCTCATGATATTTACTCCTATAAAACTGAGCCTCCTAAGTAGTATGCCTAATCTCTCTAAGGAAATCCACTATACCTATAGCTCCTCTAGCCTATTGTAATCTCATAGTAATAGCCTCGTCCTACTCTGCCTGCCGTCTCAAGGCATCCCTCTTCGTAGTAAGTATGATACCCTGTGCCTTTATCTGTTGTACTTGCTACCTAGCTACATCTCTCTCAGCCATTAATGTCTGAACCTAACCAACCTATGCCTAATCTTGCACTAACTAACCTTGAAGAGTCTAAATTTGTGCCTATAATGCCTCTATCTGTGCCTACTACTAACGAGAGGGGACTCCAATCTAAATCCTAGGAATCACTGACTGAGGTATGAAAATACTCCTCCTACATCTGGTAACTGCAAAAACTAGAACATGACTACCAAATACACCTGATGTCCCTGCACCTAAGCTATAACCACCACCACCAACACCTTCATTTCCACTACCACCCTCAACACCATCATCATCCCCTCCATCCCCACTATCACTCTCATCCTCTCCACCCCCTCTATCTTGGTGCCTGAGACGGTGCCTTGTCATCATCATCAAATGGAGGAACTGACTCATCAGGACTTGATAACCTCAAAAATAGATGTGTGTAGAAATACTCAGAATAATCCTTTGTCATCCCTACATCTACAACTTGTGGAGTATAATCCCATATAATTAGAACCAATGTATAATACTCAATACGAGTAGTACCATAAGATAAGAATGACCCCCACTCTATCACATCCTATCGCCGCCATGCATAATGGGAAACCCCTGAGGCATCCCCTGAACTTGTCCAACTGATGACAAACTTGTAGATACAAATATCTCTTGATTATAGAACTTTTCTATCCCATCAAGTATCGTGATAGCAACATGTATGGCATCTCGGTTTGATCCTCTCGCCAAACCTCACAATCCAACTAAGGGCGACATGTCATAGTCTCTAGATCATCTAAGGCATGTATCCAATACTCTAATTTTCCCAGCTTATGTTGAACAAGTGGAATAGTGTAACTAAATGCATAAGGTTTACCTGTCAGTCACTCTCTATCTCCCATTGGCCACGTGATCGCTATATGCTCCCACACTAATATCTGCAACAATGTAACTCCAGAAGAGAGGCTCAGCCCCCCACAATAAATAACCTAGTACAAATCATGATACAAATGGGGTTACATACATGAACCCCATGCATATCTGGTCCCCTCCAGCATCAAACGCTCCAATATTTGACCCCAGCCTATCGATAATCCCTTTGACCTATGGTCAGGACAAAGGAATCTATCAACTAACCTAGACAAAACACATTGTAGAGGATCATGTCTCCTGATCATCTCCTACCAGGGGACATAATATCCTAAAACATGATCGTCTCAGAAGATCCTACACAAGGCCTCGATCCCACCCTACTCTCCTTTTTTATACACAACTATCTCTCCAACCACTAGAATCCGTAAGATACAATACACATCCTTGGGAGTAACTGTCATCTCCCTAGTAGCCAGATGAAAGGTGTTGTGGTCACTATGCCACCTCTCTGCCAAAGCAGTCAACAAACCCATGTTAATCTTATAATAGGGTATATATAACAATGATGTCAAACCACAACGTGTGATAATATATAAACCAGCTTGTGTCAATTGATGAACCATATCCCATGTCTTCAGGAAATGCTCCTGAGACTAAAGAACATCAAGGTCCTAATAATATTATGGAAAAAAAAAGCATTGCATCAATCAATGTATCAAATTTATCCCTAACACAATGTTCAAACAAGATCATCAGTTAATCAAATCATGTTCAATCAAGTTCATTAGTGAATCAAATCATGTTCTTGATCAAGATCATCAGTCAATCAAATCATGCTCAATAAAGATCATCAAGTCAAACTATCAAATCAATCATCAAATCAATCATCAAGTCAATGAATCAAGAAAATCATTAATGAATCTATCATCAAACCTAACCTATCATGAGGTCAATCAAGAATCAATCCTATCATCAATCCTCACCTATCATGAGGTCGATCAAGAATTAGTCCTATCATTGATACTCACCTATCATGAGGTTGATACATCATCAATCTTACCATCGATCCTCACCTATCAAGAGGTTGATACATCATCAATCCTTCCATTGATCCTCACCCATCATGCGGTCAATACATCATCAAGTTATCCTATCATTTGACTCTCACCTATCATGAGATCAAATCAACAACTATCTTATCAAACATCAATCACGCAATGAACACCACACAATTAGACTGAAATCAATCAAAGCATCACTAAACATCACAAAACAACAAATAAAATGATTCATGAACATTATACAAGCCTCAATGAACATCAACAATGCAAAATTTGACATAACCAAGAGGACTTTAATCAATCACACATCATCAGACAAGCAAAACAATAGGGCAAATCATTAGGGACCATAAAAAAAAAACTCTGAAAACACCATGCAAACACCTCTAAAACAACAAAATGCACTGAAATAGGATTAAACATGAAATTAGGGCTACAAAATGTGCCAAAACACTCAAAAACACCCAAAAATGACTCCAAAACAATAAAAATACCCCCCAAAAGTGTTTCCTTTCTCTAAAAGTAATTCAAAATCAAAATACCAATGTCTACATGAAAACCATATGACCAAAAGATGGCAAGCACATGTGTGGGGTCTAATTGATTCAATCTTTGTTTAATGGATTCTTTTTACCACAAACACTTCTTGATTAGCTTTCAAACTGAATGTCCAATGTCTCAACTTCGTCTCATTTCGCAACGTATATTATGCGAAACTTTCATGAAATTAAGGAAAGGGTTACCTATTGTTTAACTTTAGTGGGAAAATTGAGATGTAAATTCAAGTGCTTAGAAACCTCTAAGGATGTAATCCCAAGGGCAAGCAATAAAACGAGAATTTGGTCAATGGTATTTGCCTCCTAAAGGGTTTGAAATTTTGAGGATCATGTTGAATGTTTGTTTTCAAATGTTTTTAATCAAAGCACTGTGTTTTCAAACAAGAACAAGTACAACCCTATGGATGTGAAAGACAGTATTTGTTTTATCCCCACTTGGACAAGTCTAGCTACGCTTAACTAGAAGATTGTTGTTGTATTCATTTTATATTTATCATAGTTCAAAATTCATATTGAAGAGATTTAGTTGCAATCTATGATGTTTTAACTTTTTTTATTCTATCAGCTTTGGGAGTTGTGGTTTGGGAGACATATTACTTAATTGAAAACATTGTTTTAGCATTGTGTGACCACTTACGCCCAATGTACTGAACACGAAATCTTATTGTGACTTTGGTATTCTCAGTGATGGTTTATGAAGTCTAAATCAACTATTATCCTACCAGCTACTTCTTTAAGCATAAATGCCTTCAATCAAGACTGCCCAACTTTTCTTAGGGATAAAGCCAAATGCATTTTGAGCCCAAGAGGATTGCTTTGGATGTCAAAATAGACTAACTTTGAATTCCTTGCTTTGAGCCTCAGTGAAATTCCCAATTTTTTCTTTGAAGTGATCTATTTTTTTTTCACAAGCGTAGCAATTACATAATATATATCATCTAGCGTGCAGTACAACTCTTTGAAGAATCAAGATCATTTCCTCTAGCATTAGATTGATGGGATCTCTATTTGTTTACGAAATATATATGTTTTTCTATGAGAAGATCTTGTTATCTGACAAGTAGGAGAAGGAGTAAAGTACACCTGCATTCCAACACATTTTCAGGTGGTCACTGCAACATTTATCATTTCTCTAACAGTCACGAATTTACTATTATATTGATGGATAGTTACATGATGCAGTGTTTACTTTAGTCAAATAAAATATTCATTTTTTTATGTTCTGACTTAAAGTTTCCTTTCTGCTACATATTCTATAATAAAGGCTTTCCATGAGATTAAAGGTTGTAGGTCGATGTTAGCAAAGATTGAGAATTCGGCTTTACACTGCCATTTGCATTTACTTGGAAAGTTTTTCAACTGACTTCCAGCGTGTCCTTGCACCTGCTATCTGCATTAGTTTGAAAATTTCTCATATGGAATTTATGACATGACTTTAAGTACTTCCAATGTTTATTTGAGTACTTTAAAAAAAATGTAAATCATCCTGATTGAAAATTTCAAAGATTGTGATTGATATGATAGCGATTTTGTTTTCTCAGGCAACTACTATTTTTTTACTCTCAATCACATCAATTAACTATGTATGGTCATCATTGTTTCTGTCTCTTTCCATCACTATATATGCTAATACAGTAGTAAAATGGGTTGCAACTAGCATATATTTTGCATGTTGTTGCGTGACGAATTTTATTTAGTCTTCCACATACCACAGTGTTGTTTTATCTTTGCAATTATGAGTATCACTTAGAATTTTATATTGGTTTGGTCCTAATCCCTATTCAAAATAACTATCCTTTACTGAATTTCTTTTATTAGCTTCTGAGTGGCGATGATTGGTGACTGTTGATTATGGAAGGCATCATAACATCCTGGAATCAAGGATACAATAACATTCAACATTTGAATTGTGTATAAGACATGCAATATTTATCTCTAACATCGACTGCGCATAGAATTGTGCATTCAAAATTCGGTCGAGCGACCTCCATAAAGAACCCATGAGCAAGATTTAGATCTTTGCCTGTAGAAGACCAAACATGCATAGATAAAGGGAATTAATTTGAAATATATTATGCTGACTTGGCTTTTTATTACTTCCTAAATTTTCTAATGCCTTGCATATTTTCTAGCTGCACATGTTGAAAGTCTAGGGTATTTAGTTATTGTTTTGGTGGTTGTACAAAGGGAGGGCGCTGGTCAAAAGGTTGCAAATAAAGCCTTTCATATTTAGGCAATGATTGTCAGTCATCCATAGTCAGTAGCTTGAGTGCAAATTATTCACTTACCAAATGAATTTGCTTGAAAGTGTCTATATCCTTTTCTGTGAATCCCCTCTATGCATATCCAACAGTACATTTCTTTCAGGAATTAATTCTGTCGATTGGTAATTTAATTAAGAATTTCCAACGCAGATCTATGTATAGGTCATTTCTATTAAGAGATTCTAATAGCAACTTCTTCATTCACACACATTGAGTACAAAGGTGTGTGAATACGCAATGGGTGGTTGGGTGGAAATTTAATATGAGTTGGTTGATGCCTATTAAATGAATGTCCAAAGTCACCATAAAAGTCTATGCATGGCTTTAAATGCATTGGACTCTAAGTCAAAGAAAGAAGTGGAGATAGCCTACATAGAACATTATCACAGTTAATGCGAGCTATAGTACCATTCAACATCTATATTTCCTTTATTTTTCATATATATAATGCTGCATTTATATGATTCTTTGTTTTAACATGGCTACCAATTTCTTCACATAAACACTTTGTACGCAACATTCCAAAACTTCAAAAGGACTAACACATTTTGCAGTGTTCATTTTTCATCCATTTCATATAATTCTTGCAAGTGGATGTTTAGATCATCAAGTACACCTATGGACTACAAACACCAGACCAATTATTCATAACAACTTGTTGATGATGATTTGCGTTGAAGCTTTAAATCAATTTTCCAACAAGCTTTCTTAAAATCTGATTTCTAGTGCTATACCTTTTCTTTTTCTTTTTCTTTTTCCTTCTTTAAGGGATATATGCTTTTATTGATTCATTGACATAAATCTCATATTTTACTTTGTTTACAGATTGACATTAGATTCAAGCATGGGAATCAAGCAAAAACAAGTGAAATTGCTCAAGCTCAAAAATTTAACATCAAAATTGAAGTTGACAAAGAATTTTTAAATGCTTTAAAGAGCTTCCATATATGCTTTAGTTTTCTATTTTAGATCAACTCAAATATTTTTGGATTCTAAAAAGAAAAAATTGAAATTATTACTACAAAAGGTTTAAAATGAACCTTAGGACAAACTCACTAAATCTTGTTTGGGAATAACAAATTGAACAAGGCAATCTTCATGTTTCCTTTGGTGCTCTAAAAACGAATTCATCATTGCTTTGAGGCTTAAAATAAATATGTCTTTTTCGTGTTTTGTAATCTCTTATTCAAAGTAATCTCATCTAAAAATCCATATGCACTTCTTTCATGCTTCACAACAATCTTGAGAATCAAAAGTATTTTTTTGATGACATTAAGTTGCATAAAAGATTTCCTCCACACTTCATTTTGGGTTTAAAATTGAACAAGATCTTGTGCGAGTGTGAGTGGGAGAATTATCGCTATATTCTCTCTCTTTGTTGCCATCAAAGATTGATCGAGTTACGAATTTTGTCTTTACTTGCTTTTGTTTATCCTAGAGGGCCTGCCTTGGGGGAAAAGTACTCACCCAAGGGAATGACTTAACTAGTAACACTCTAAAGCCAAGAGTATTTTCAACCGGGATATAAATGTAGGTATTGGAGTAAACACGAATATCATCCAGTTGATTCTGACAAGATGGATCCGAAAGGGGACTCTTGTTGTATGGGTCAATCTCCACAAACAAAAAGTCCTTATTAAAACCCATGTGCTAGAATTTTCCAAAATATTTTAATCTATTTTTTGGTGCAAGAACGGTCATTTTGAAACCGCCCCACACTTTTACAGTCTTTAATAGAAATGGAAAAAATGACATGGGAGTTTCATGGGTGTTGATGCTCGGTTTCCCTATATAAGTGAGTGTCGTGGAGGGGAGCCAGTGGGATCAAGCATCTAACCATTCGCTAAAGATAAGCATAGATGGACTTGTCCAAGTGGGGATCCAACAAATACTATCTTTCACATCCATAGGGTTGTACTTGTTCTTGTTTGAAAACACAGTGCTTTGATCAAAAACATTTGAAAACAAACATTCAACATGATCCTCACAATTTCAAACCCTTTAGGAGGAAAATACCATTGACCAAATTATCGTGTTATTGCTTGCCCTTGGGATTACATCCTTAGAGATTTCTAAGCACTTGAATTTACATCTCAATTTTCCCACTAAAGTTAAACAATAGGTAACCCTTGCCTTAATTTCATCAAAGTTTCACATAATATAGCTTGTGAAATGAGACGAAGTTGAGACATTGGACATTCATTTTGAAAGTTAATCAAGAAGTATTTGTGGTAAAAAGAATCCATTAAGAAAATATTGAATCAATTAGACCCCACACATGTGCTTGTCATCTTTTGGTCATATGGTTTTCATGCAGACATTGGTCTTTTGATTTTCAATTACTTTTAGAGCAAAGAATGTTCTTCACTATCTTAGTCTCATAAACAAGTCCTTCCTAGGTTCATTTAGGATCAAATCAAACACTTCATCCAAATTCCAAACATCTATCAAAAACCCATCCCACCAGAACAACTTTAGAGCTTTGGAAACATGATTCTATACTTGGGTAAATCATTAAAATCTAAACTGCCTTGTTTAGTTAGGTGTATGGGAATGCATCCTTTCTCATACATTTAATTGAATTAGAAATCCTTTTGAACAAGTTCATCCTAAGATAACATATAACATCTTAGGGTTTTGCAAGTTCATTATCCAAATCAAACCCTAAGTCTAGCATTGATCCAAAGGTCCTAAATGTTCAACACTCATTCACCCCTTTCATCCTTCATCTCGTCATTGGTCCTAAGAACCTTAGAGTTCACTTTTGCAACAAGGTAAAAATGCAAGAGGAACATGGAATATAAACTTGATCCATACATGATGAGTAATCCAAGTCAACTAAGCTATCAAAGCCTTACAATGCGGATTGATTATCAACACTCACATCTATACAAACCAAACATGGGATCATTACCTTATACAAATGTCAATGGCACAAAAAATATGAGTACGCCCAAATCAAATATTAGAACACATTTCCCGATGATAGATCTAAATCCAAACCTACAAGTCTGTCAACCGAAACAATCAATGCATAAGCCTTCAAACAAACAACGTCATCCCACCAAATCCCTACATGCCAAAAGAGAATGTACCAAGTACAATTTTTCCAAACATGAATCTGGAAAACTTTGGGATAAATATGTTTGCAAATCACACAAATGTTGTTCAGAGTCCAAACAAGATGTTAACAACCTCTAGATAAGGTGACACTGTGCAAAATCAAAGTTACCTAAATCAACGCAATATGATTCCCAATCAGAACAATGTTCAATTTCAACCTATCATGCTAAATCTAAGTGTCATCCCAAATCAAAATATTATCCAAAATCAAACACAAGTACACACTCCAAATCTATTTAAACAAAATCCAAATCAACTATATCAAGGGAGTCAAAATCGAAATCAAGAACAAATTTGGTGAGATCAAATTGCTACACTTACCACAATAGTTGAGTCATTATGCCAAGAGACATCTCCACCACCATTACCCATATCAACATCATTCCTTGGTTTAGGGCTTCCCCCCTTACCTAGCACCAATCACTCCATCCAAATCAATCCACCTAACACCAATCAAGCCATCACATCAAATCCTTTGGATATACCATCGATATCGCACCAACAGATGGTATCTAATCAAATGAAAACATCAATCCTAACAAATCAAAATATGGTCTCCCAAAGACCTATCACCTCGGTCATTCTGACCATTCCTATCACCTTGATCACTCCATCCACCCCTATCACACCCGTCATATCTCAACCCCTCACTACCATGATCACTCCAAGTGTATCTCAACAACTTTGCACTACATCCAACACAATTCCAAATCCACCACCACTTCCACCAAAACCAAACGCAGCAAGACAATATGACATTGCGCTAAAAGCTCACCAGGCCTACCAAAAGGCCATCCAACAATATCTAGCAACACAAAAATCAGCAAAAGCCCAGGCTCAAGTGCAAGCACAAGCTAAAGCCCAATACGAAGCCCAACAAGAAAATGTTGTTCAAAATCTCAACAAAACATTAATGACTCCATGTATCGATCCAAATCAATGATCACATAATTAAGAGCTATCCATCAATGAACACATGGAAGATGTTTCTACCCCATCTAAAGATCAAATCAACATAGGTCAAGAGTCACTTTTCAATCATAATCAAAATCCACCAACAATATCCAACAATGATCCAATTCAAGAAATGTCAACATCAATGAGCACCTTCAAGATGTTTCCACCCCATTTGATGATCGACTCACCATACATCAAGAGACACTTTTTAGTGATCTATTTCAAGGAGTATGAGGATTATTTGATCCTATTGACATAATGCATGATCCATCAACCAATGATTATGACGAAAATGTCTCTACATCACCTAATGAGTTAGAGGACATATCTCAAAGATTTATTCAAAAGCATGATCAACATCTTTCACCAAAGTCTAGCAATGGTCCTTTCCAAGACATATTGACATCCATCGACCTCATGGCTATAGATACTAAAGGAACCCTAAACTCAAAACTTGAGGATATTGAACCACTTACCACATCTAATGACGACATCCAAGAACCCTTTGTAAGCAATCCATCCTTTGAAATTGACCCATGTCAAGAAATTGATCCAAAGCATGTCAAAAGCAATCCCAAAATAAATCAAGATCAAGAATTTGTATCTCAAAGATACTATAATGATCTAATGGACACTCTCCTATCTATACAAGATGTCGCAAATGATGATCATATCCCCATAACACATATTCCTCCATCTGCCCATGAGTTGCTTTCTACGGACGGACACATAGATGATCTTCATTCAGAACATGATTCCTTTAGTCCTGATATTATTACACAAAAAGAGTAGGTTATTGATTCCTACAATCAAACTAATTTGTCAACATCAAGATTAAATATATCCCAAATTCAAACTGGGGAAAACATGTATGAAGATATCCAACATTATCCACTGAAGGAAGCAGGTCAGATAGAACAGGATCTTCCAGAGTTAGCAGAGCAGCTAATTGAAGTAACATCATCTACAATGGCTATCTATCAGAGAATGCTTATCAAGCAAGACATCTCAGAATAGGCGGAATCAAGCATGAAGTTGCTACTACCACCATATTGGTGAAAACTATGTCTCAAGCAAATGTCAACATAGGGAGCATTAAGAGTCCTTATGATGAAACTAGTGTCAATACTACAACCAGCCACATCACGAATCTTCATCCACCCATCACCCCATCCATGAATTGGTACCAACATCAAAAGAAAGAATTGAGTCAAATTACAAAGAATGTTATCAAAGAAAAAGAAGTTGGAAAGCATAATGGACAAATCAAATACAAATGGATACCAAAGAATACAAAGAAATATTATCCCTATCAAACTCCATTAGTCAAAGAAACAACGGGGAAAAAATAAAAAAGGGAAAAGTATCCATCAAAATGTCCGCAAAAGAAAAAGAAGGCTTCTCAAGTGATGTACAAAGTGTATCAAGCAATTGGTCCTAATTCCATGCACACTTCCATATCCACCCATCATTGCTCATCTTCCCAAGTTTGGAGAGTCAAAGGTTCCAAACTATCAACCAATCCATCTCTTATCCCTAAACACACTCCATCCACACCTCCATGCATGACATCCAATTCTCACATTAACCATGTATTGACAATGACCCTTCATCATAAGGATTCTGAAGGAATTCTATCATGATGTACACAAAAAGACAGAGTTAACCTTGATATCAATGAAGTAGATCAAGAATCCCAAAAGTTGCATTCAAGTGCACGTATCTTAGCAAAGAAAATTATTCAAGTAGGATACCGATGGCACATTATGATAGAAGCATCTACATCAACACCACTAGGTGGTTCATCATGAATCTTTCAGGAAAAACCAAAAAAATCAAAAAAATATGAAAGTCCAAAAAAATCAGAAAAAGGATTGAAAACAGTGAAGAAAAAAATTGTCCTCTAGTGAAAATCGCATGGGCGGCACTTTGGGCAAGACCATGATGAAAACCTAGAAAATAGGCATCATGTGTAGAATCAAGCATTTACATGCACCAGTTCAGGTGAAAGCGTCTCATCCCATCCATAATAAAGCCATCATTCCATCCATCTCAGCCATAATAAATCCATTCATCAATAAACCATTTATCCAATCCATTTATCTGCATACATAGTCCAAGATATCTTGATCTTGACAAAGTTTGGGGCACACTTTACACTTGCGTATGGTAAACATCTTCACATGGGTCGTTTTCATTGATCCTATCCTATCCAGTGTTATTTGAGATAATGAAACATTATCCAAATGAGCATATTCTTTATCCAAACGACTTATCTTATCGCAAGATAATCCTTGGCATCCTTTCCATGTTTACCATCTAGAAATCCATCCTTAAAATTCTATACATTGCTAGACACTGGGGGCAGATATTTACATCTTGCTTCAGGAATAAATCTTGATCTATATCCTCCAACTTATGTGGTGATCCAAACATTGTAAAATGTGAAATCAAATTGGTCCACCATTTGTGAGCAAAAATCCAAATCACTAGCCCATGGCATATTTTGACAAAAATACATTCTTTATCAAAGTTTTATCTTTCATCGACCATCGACCCAAACAATCAATATTAGTCGCATCTGATTTGCACATTAATGTCGCATCCATCATTTAAACATCTTTTGTTCCAAATCAAGCTTCATCAATCATGATCAATCAAATCCAATCAAAAATAAATTATCTCAGGATATCCTTGTGTTGCTTAACACTATCCTTCCATTGTTGTTCATCCTCAATAATGTGATCATCATCAATCTTGATCATTCAAATCCTTGCATTATTGTGCATCCTCAACAATGTTATCATCATCAATCCCATCAACATCCCAATCCTTGTGTTGCGTAACACTATCATTGCATTGTTGCGCATCCTCAACAATGTCATCATCATCAATCCATTAATTCGATCAATCAACCTTAGCTTGGTTTTCAACAAAATCCCAAACAGAGCACTGATATCATCACACACATGTGAAAATCCAAAAACATTTAAAACAAATCAAAAAATCCAAAAACAAGTCAAAAACAAAAAACATCAAAAACATTGGAATCCAAACTATGTCGTCTCTAAGATTAAACATAGGCAAGGCTCATCTTTGATCAACCCCCAAGACATCAAAATCACAAAAACATTCAAAAAACACAAAAATCCAAAAACATCCAAAATCACATCAAAATCCAAAAACATTCATAAAATCTCACAAAATCCAAAAAAAATTGAAAAAACATCAAAATCCAAAAACATTCATAAAATCTCAGAAAACCCCAAAACATTGCAAAATTTGAAAATTAAAACATTTGTAAAAATATTGAAAAATACCAAAAAACAGCCTCCAAACATTCCAAAAATGTTAAAAACATCCAAATATTTGAAAAAATACGTCTGTCTCATCTCGCTTTCACCCGCGATAATCAATCATCCATAATAAACTGATCATCACCTTCATCCTTTGGCAAAACAAACAGAAACAATCACAACAATCAACAAAAGCAAACTTCAATCGTAAAATCTAAATTGAAACAACAAACCTTTAAACACAAAATCAAACTCTTGATCATTTTCAAACATGTCCATCAACCTCATATCAACATCCTATCAATCAACTTATCAAACCATCATCATCATATACAATGCATGTCCTAGGATATATTGACAATAGGCATCATTTTGGATATCACTTGGATTCTTATCCTATCAAAACACATCCCTTTGGCTCAAGGTATGAATAAAATTGGCTTGTTTGTGTACTTTATCTTTTCTTTTGATTTATCTTATTGCGCTCATTCCAAGGACCTCTCGATGATATCCGAATGAAGGATTTAGAGAGATAGGAATGGGGCAACGATCATTATCCTTTTGGCTATTGTTCTTGTTGGACGTTCTTGTAAAATAACTTGGCGAATACTTGCTTTGTTAGGTACGTCCTAGCAAGGTTTCTATATGTCAAATGTGAACAAGAATACTCCAATCTATCTGTCAAGTCAAAGTCCATCACACTAAGTACAACGCCATCCTAGTCCTTTATACCTTGATGCATCGTACTTATGTGTGTTATCAAACATAAGGTAAGTGACCCTTTTAAAATCCCAATCCCTGATAAGCGAATGATCATCTATCATCATTATCTCTAATAAAGTCTCGTCAAATCATGGACTTGTTGGATCCTCTTCTCATCATCTGATATCTTGTTTTTGGCACTAACATCACATCATGAATAATTAATCATCACCAATGCATTCATCATGTATCCATCCTGCATCCACAAAACTGTCAGCATACCACATACCATTCATATCATACATAATAGGAAACATCGATCATTTCACATACATTGCATTTGCATCATCATCATAATATAGATCTGTTAGTCTAAGCATCTACATAAATCATACATTTGCATAATCACAGCATATCACATCATCAATCTCATCCATCTCACATCATATCATCATTTAAGTTGTTTAGGATAATATAGATTTGTTATTCTAAGCATCTTAAAACCATATCATTTGCATCATCATCCATAACCATCCATTTTGAAGCTCTTTATCGTGAGATCGACCCTCAAATTGAATCTTTTCACTCAATCTCTCAAGGGGGCAATATACTAGTGTACTTCTTTCCGCTGGAGCATCCGTAAAATCAGAAATTTTTTGAATTTTGATAGCGGCAAGTTTATTCTTTGAACCAACGCAACAAATACATTGCTTCAAATATGGGAAAAATGTAGACACGCAAAATTGGCATAATGCATTCGATTAGGTCATATTCATCCATTCAGCAAATAAATCAAGTTTATTTATCAATCTCCTAAAGTCATCAATTTAAATTAAATAAATCAACTTGATCCTAACATCACCCTCCTTGATTAAATAAATCAATCATTTATTTAATTAAGTCTGAAATCACCTTTCATCCCTTTTTTGAGTTAAATAAATCAAAATATTCAAGTTAAAGGGGTCAAAGCATATAATCATCATTAAGTTAATCTAATCCTGATTAACCTAACCTAACCACCCATCACATCCTCTAGCTTTTCCCACTTGCACAAATAAATCAATTTATTGATTTATTAAAATCCTTATTTTTTTTCAACTTGGCATAAAGATGGAATATTCCCTCCAGTTTGAAAATGATGACAAGTTGACTTGTCCCTTCCAACATTGCAATAACTTCTCCATTTCATGTCCCCCACTCAACATTTATTTCACAATTTCAAATTTGAAATCTCCCTCTCTTGGGCACATTGGCCAAAACTTGCACATCCCTCAACCTATGGAAAGTTGACAAGTGGCCTCATCTCATTGGTCAAATCATTATCCCACATTGGTCCCTTTTGAGCACTCTTAGCATTTGAAAATCTATAAATGAAAGCTTCATCCTTCATCAAATCATCCACAAATCCTATGCAAAGTCACTCTCCTCATTTGAGAACTGATTTTTCCCATCTTACTCCATCATCATCATTGTCATTATATCATTTAGCTTATCTTAGAAAGTGTTGGGAAAGGGCTAATTTCCAAAATAGCACCAATCCACTATGGGTTAGGGTTTGGTCATGATTTTATGTGCTTGCATTTAATTATCTTTGTTCTATTTAGCTTTCATATTTTAGAATGATCAATTATTTCATAGGGATGCTCTATCTTATGTGCTTGATTCAACTAACTACTCATGTTTGTTTGTTTTTGAGCCAAAATACAGATTTAGCATCCACAAGTTTCATGTAGGGACTTAGTTGGCTTGCATGTTGAATACTAATCTTGTTTCTTAAGTGTCATTCTAATAGCCTTTGTCCACATAGAATTCTGAGATCCAGAGGCTTAACGGAATTTTTAAGAATAGAAGACAATGAGACGTTCTTAAAAGATTTGTTAAATTGCAATTTAGAGTAGCTTCTTTGCTTTGAATCTATGATATAATGTGTTTCATTAAGGTTTTTGTTGACACTAACTTTCCACATTTCACACACATACAATGGGACCTTCAAATGAGGGACACTACTTTAATTTATGGAAATTAAGTGTGTTTGATTTTTCTCTCTTAATTCTCTTCATGAAACATGTCATACCTTCATTTGAGGGTACTTGAAAACCTTGGAAAGAAGGTACCTTCACTCAAAGTTCCTTCAAATGAAGGTCTTAAAATTTAATTTTCTACCTTAGGCCACAAATTTTAATTAGAATATTATATTTAAAACATTGGGTCAAGGACAAGAGAAGAATGATAGGATAATTTGTACGATTGTAACACTAAAATTAAGTTTTCTACTGAATATCATTTAGGTATATTTAATTTATTATAATATTATTTTCCATTTTTTAATGAAAATAGGCTTTTAAACTATTGTCAAGGTCTTTATTCTTAACACATGGGAAAAAGGTAAAATAATTTAAATACACACACACAGATATATATATATATATATATATATGAAACATAGATTTTTGGGACCATATGGACTACTCTTGCACTTCTAGTGTTTTTGACCTAAAAGGAGAGAGACAGGGCCAAAAATGCTAATGTATCACTCAAATTAGGATGTATGCAATGGAATAATGTGAATGAATAAAAACAAATGGAAAACTAAGATTTATGACTTGTTTGAAAACATGGTGTGATATGCAAATAACCATGTAAATGAAGAAATAATGCAAAACAGAAAGTACAGGGATGAATTTGAATGCACCTGGATGAATTGTGATGATTTTGGAGTGTTTTGAATGTTGATGGAAATTACTAAATTTTCACAGTGTGACTCATTTTCCCAAGGTGGTGAATCAGATCACTTAATGGTGAAAAACCATTGGGAGTTGGTTTCTGTCTGTTGGGATCTGGAATCAAACAAAACTCAAGTTTCCAATCCTAAGGTTGCACTCATTCGCCAAAGGTGGTGAATAAGTCCTCTCCCAAATTTTTGAAAAATTAGGAGACAACTCTACAACAATAGATTTGGAAAAGTCTGCTTGTCGGGCTGTCAAAGTACAATCTATAGAAAATGGACAAATAACTCTCTCCAAGCTTGAATTTCACTCAAGTTGACTTGGAAATCAATCTTTAATACCTAATAACCTATCAAATCTACATACAAAAAATTGCAAATAAACATGCAATATGGGAAAAATGATTGAGGCTTACTGAATAGGCGTTTGCCTTGGTCAAACCCCACTTTTGGTAATTAAACCCTTAAAAAGATAATGAAACGAAAGAGAAAGATAAAATAATAACATGCAACTACTATCAACTTACCTAACCCTTGATGATGTAAATATGATGTAATGTCAATGGCCGCTACAAAGTGATTGAATTGTTGATGTAAAATGCTTGAATGCTTGAAATATGAGATGAAATGTTTGAATGAGTGAGGAGACGTAAATTGAGGTGAAAAAAACTTATTTATACAATTCTTGTGGGATAGTATCCATTCATACCTCATCACAGGCTGACATCAAGTGAATTTGAATAAAATATCCAAAGAAATTTTGAAATATTTTAAATTTGGGGACAAGGGGGACTCATTCACCATCGATGGTGAATAGGTCCCACCTAGCAGCTAAAAACATGTGTTGGGAAAAATGTTGTATTTAATATTATTTGTCAGGATAGCATTCAAAAATACACTTAATTACAACTTATGAGGGCATAAGGAGACCAAATAAAGCATGAGAAGGGTGTAAATAGTGAAAATATTACTAGAAGAGCGTGAAAGCTTGTTACAAGACTTTACAACACTTGAAAATAGGACTTGTTGATGAGTTAAAAGGTGGTTTTTACATAAATTTCATTAAATAGAGTCTAGAATAATGTAGAAATGTCTTACAACACTTCACAACACCTTGACAAGACGTCGTTCTTTGAGTTTCAATACCTAAATAAGCATGTTCAAGCCATGTTACAACATAAAATCAGAGCAACATAGTTCCAACACCATGAAACAAGACCTAAAATGCCATGAAAATGATAAGGGGCTATTTTTCTATGGCACATTTAGCCCCCACTTTAGTGAGAGGATGAACCTATTTCAAACTCATAGTAAAGTAGCGATTAACATCAAGGGGAGGGTTCAAATGCACTTATGTTAGCAAGATGGAATGAAAATGATCAAGAGGGATGATCAAGCCCCTAGGATGAAGATCCCATGGCATACTAAGCATAAGAACAAAGGAACATAGAAGTGTTGTAAAGAATTGGATGGAGCTTCGATCGTCAATCAAACTGGTTGTGAAAAGAGATCTAGGCTGATTGTTTGAAAGAGATTATGTGTACTCACTTTGGGGCCATGAAACTTCAGGCTGTCTGCGAGGTGAGAAGGCCCAAATGTACTCACTTTGGGGCCATGGAAGTGTTGAATCTCAGTTGTGTTTACAGTTTGTCCTTGATGACAAAATCTCTTTCAGTTTGTTCTCTTTGATAATCTGTCTCAGAATGGTTCTCCTTGCACATCACAGGTTTTGGATGTTTCTCTTTCAGGCTTATTCATATCAAAGTGAGAATGGAAAAGTCTCCCTGATCCACTTTGAAATTTCTAAGTTTCCTATCGGCAAGACATTTTAGTTGTCATGGCGATTGAATTTATCTAATAGGCTGCTGTCGGCAAGACTTCTCTTTTGTTTCGGTGACAGAAAAGTGTTCTCTATCAGTATATGTAATACCATCGGCATGAGGTCTTATAGATTTTATTATGTCTCCCTGACCCGCTTCAGAACAAGCATATCAGCATGTGTTTGGCCATTGGGCTGAGGTCTTAGCGAAGATATATTGTCTCCCCGACTAGTGCATGTGGATGTTTATCAGCGAGACATTCACGTGGTTTCGGCGACTAAGGATGATCTTATCGGCAAAGGTTGTGGCTTCACTGAAATGTCACAATGAATGTGCAATGTCACACCGACCGCTGTTGGACAATTTCCTTTGGCATGACTTTCTGGAAGTCTTGGCGAACAGGTGTGATTTTTGGGTGTTTCGGTATGACTAAAATGATCTACAAGATGTCTCCCCGAGAGTGAATGTTACAGTGATAACTAAGAGGTATGTCTAGTGGTGCAGTTTCCTTTGGCATAAGTTTTGAACTATCTTAGCGACTACGAGAAAATGAAGATGTTTCGGTATGTCTCAAGCTATCGTCGAGAGGTCTCCCTGACATTGGTATGCTATAGCAACCCTCATAAGATAGAAGGGTGCATTGGTGAGAGAAACATTATGTTACAGTGACATCACAAGGGATTTCTATCAAAGATCTCCATTGGTGTGAGATTGATACTGTCTTGGCGAACTAGGGTGAGCTCGGGATGTTTTGGAAAAACAAAGGGAAATATAGCGTCTCCCCGACTTCGTATTGTCTTAGCGACACGGGGTGAAAAGTGATGCTCGTAAAAACATTTTGAAGTCTAGAAGAGGTCTCTCCAATATTGTTTGGTCACAACAATAGTGAACGAAAGGCTTTCAGCGAAAGGATGGTAAAGTCTTAGCGACTCAGAGTGGTTAAAGTCTTTCGGTGGAACTTAATGTATTCTATGAAAATTCTTCCTGAAAGTTGAAGGTTACAGCGACTCTCAAGAGTAAAAAGGGTTCTCAATGTGACTTAGTTTGCTCTATGAGAGGTCTCCCCGAGAGTGATAAGTCACGGCGACTGTGAACGAAACAAAAGAACATCGATGAGAAAGACTCTTGTGTCTCAACGAGTGGTTAATGAAATCTCAAACTATGTGGCCGTTTATGGAAACTTCAAAAATATAGTTGTAGGCTAACATCATTGATTGAATCGAATCTCAGAACCGTTACATGACAACATATTCATTGAGTTTCCTCTTTGAGTAATTGCATTTTTTATTTAATAAGATGATTTGTAGCTCTCTGGATAAGTGTTACTATTGTTTTTTAATCATCATCGACAGTCTGTTAGTATTTAGCTTTATATTCAAAAATCAGCAAGAGAATATGAAGATCTGGTGAAAAATGTTTTGAAGATTTCTTCACAATCGAATTACTTGAAATGTAATTAAATACTTGTGTTGAAAACTGTAAAGGTTGTTGAGTTTTGTAATTCTGAGAGTATCATTCCTTGTCTATATGGAAATGTATGAATGAACTCTACAGAAAGATATGTGCTTAAATGAAAACAGAGAAATCCTTTGAGTCACTATTATTGTTCAAAATATAATTTGAGGGGTTGGTACTCCTTGAGATGGGTGTCTCAAAATGAGGAGCTAGTGGTCCTTGAGTGGGTGCTCAAAAATCAGCCTATAAGGCATTGTGAACTTTTGTTTAAAGATTAAGCCAGGAAGGCATTTAGGGAGTGGTTTTTATACCCCAGGAGGGTTTTCCACTCAGTAAAATCTGGAGTCTTCTTGTTCTTCTGAGTTCCCTTTGCTTTACTATGTTGTTGATTATTTCAGTTCACTGTTTGGTTATTACTTTTCTCAATTCTGTTTATGAATGATTACATTCAACTCATGAATGCATTAATCAGAGTATATTGAGATCAGATATGTGCTATAGTTTTTGAATTTATGAAAATTGGTCAAATCTGTTATAACACTGATTCATCCCCCCCCTCTCAGTGTCATTTTAACTCCAACAATAAGTAGTTGTCTATGTGGTGAGAAATCCCAAAAAGGTAAGATACATACGCTAGCTAGTATGCACTCACAAGCACAAAGGTGGCTATGGGGAAAAGTCATGCCGCTAGGTGGGATTCCTGCTCAACCATGTTAAAGCTATACTACCTGATAACTTTAACAAGGTTACAAAAAGAAAAATTCTCATTAAAAAAAAGGAAAGTACCATAGTCATGCAAGTTGCATTCTACAAGGTGACAAAAAGGAATACAAAATGTAAAATATGTTCAAAGGAGTCATGTTTAGTTTATGCAAGGTCAGTCACTGAGGGAACATTCTATCTAATGTCTCTAAGATAGGACCAATCAAAGTATAGTATATTCACAACTTAGGGGATGTAGTGCGTCACATCAAGTCACCAAGAGGAATGAAATATGTTGAGATAGATCACACTTATGAAGGAAATCACACCCAATGTCATCAAAAAAGTGATGAACACATCATATAAATGACAAGGCTACACTGGAACCAAGAATGCAAATGAAATGATGGTAATGTATGCCCCCCACTTTAAAGTAATTGTTACACATTGTTCTGTGAAAAATTCCTTTAAAGTAGAGAAGAAAAGAAGAAAGAAAAAAGAAAACAAGACATAAGAGCCAACTTGGAAAACCCTATGCCAAGTCATGTGTTTTGAGGTTAGGCTGCGTCATGTTAAGGAAAAATGAAAAAAAAAGGGAGTTGCCCCCTAGAAAAGAAAGCACACCAAACACATAAGGGATCTATGGATTTTGGGTTAGTATGTTTGTTGCTACAATGTTTTTATGAAAGAGCTCAAAACTATCATCATTCCCCAAAACACATAGAACTAGAGGAATGACACAAAAAGAGTGAAAAAAAGAGAAAAATAAAGTTCATTTTGAGTCAACATGGAAGAGACATTGCAATCTCAATGCTTTGTATCATCCCCAAAAGGAAAATACAAGCGAAAAGAAAGAAAATGTGAAAAAGGCGAAAGAAAAATGAAAAATATTTTGGGTCAGCATGAAGGAGACATTTCAGTCTCAATGCCTTGCATCATCCCCAAAAGGAGAACACAAAAAAAAGGAGAAAAGAAAGATAAGGACATTCTGGGTCAACATGGAAGAGACATAAGGAATCTCTATGCTTTGCATCATCCCCAAAAGGAGAACAAAAAAAGAAGAGAAAAGGACAAGTACCTTTTGGGTCAACATGGAAGAGACATAGAGCATCTCTACACTTTGCATCATCCCCAAAAGAACACAAAACAAAAAGACAATGCACAATGAATAGAAGAATAAAGGTAAAAATAGAAGAAGTGTACAAAGAGAGAGAACATCAAACACATGATATAGGGGAATACAATACACACATGAAAATAAAAATAAAAGGAGAAATAAAAAAGGATAGTTAGGAAAATGCAATTCAACCATCTAACAAGTCATCTACCTCCTATTCATGTTTAGTGAAATGTGAGGGCGGTTGGCTATCCAAAGGAATAATTGCAAGCACCAAACTAGGAGTTGTACCAAGTTCTTCACTTGGTGTAGAGGATGTATCATTTAAGCTCATCGTGGATGAAAATAAAGAATTTAAATTATTATGCACTTCTTCATCGATTTTGGAAATCTCAGCATTGTCATTATCATCATTATGATCATCAATATTAATGGCAATACAAGGACGAAGGGTGATTTATATAATGGATGTATCAAAAGCTGTGGTTGTTGGATTGGTTCAATTTGTTGCAATTGTTGCATTGGACTATCTTATGGTAGGTCAGGAGAAGGAGGGTGGTCATCTATTACTTCTATCAAAGGTAAAGGTTGATTTTCTTTATCTTCTTCTATTCAAGATTAATGAGCAAGGAGACAATGATGACACTCATTCTCTAGCACTGTGGTTCCGTTTAAGTTTGTTTTGGAGTTTTTGAGTTGTACTTGAGTAGATTGAGTAATCATAGGATCTTCTACTTATGAAGGGGGAAGAATAGAAGAAACTAAAGAGGATGAATCAACCACTTTCTCTTTGGCTTTATACACTTATTTAAGGCGAGGAGGTTGAGCAGGGTTTGTTTCATGATCCCTTGTTCATTTAAATGATGGTAGGGAAATGTCGAGGGGTGGTTGTTTAGGAAGTTGGATGGATTGCTCAATGCCAAAATTAGGTTGAAGCATGGTTTCATCTATGATAGGAGGTGTGGAAGTGGATAGGGATGAGTTACGAAGAGATAATTCAGCTATCTTTTTGGCTTTAAACTTTTCATAGGCTATGAAAAAGAAGTCCTTCTGAGGGGTGATAGGTTCCCTGGGTTCAGACCAGAAGGATTCTAATGAAAAATTACCTTTGTAAGATAAAGGATTAAAGCCACTATGGTGTATGGTGACTATCTCATTGTCATGTGGAAACTTCAAGCACTTATGAACAATTGATGGGACCACTTTCATTGTACGAAGCCAAGGGAGGCCTAGCCGCAAATGAAATTGGTTAGATTGTGGAATAATTGAAAATATTACCTCCAAAGTTTTAGGTCCTATTTGTAGAGGTAGAATGATCAATCCAATTGTAGGGCATGAAAAGCCATTATGTGTTTTAATCCATGGAATGGGTTTATTATAATCATCTTGATATAGTTCATTTAATACCAAAAACTCTTATGTGATCATGTTCACACCACAAGCAAGATTTATTAATATCCTGTGAGTGGGCTTATCATAGATTTGACCAGCTATATAGAGAGTACCATCAGGAAGCTTTTGGAGTATGTTTTTAGTAGAAAAGTAATATCAAGCGATTTTGTGGTTTGGCCCTTATGAGGGATAATGTCTAGCGTAGACACAAGGTTATCCATAGGACTAACTACATTAATAGAGGGAGGTATGTCTTTTTTATCATTATTTGTGTCAACAATCATTACATTAGGCTTGGAAGGTTCACTAGCCTTGAAAAATGAGGTAGTATGTTTCGGCATAGGATTGGTGAAAATTTGTGAATTCTGGTTAGGGGGTGCAAACAACTTATTGCCTTGATCATTAAGACCCACAATGTTCAATTCACCTGAATCAATGAGGTCTTGAACTAAATGTTGAAGGTCCGCTTACAATGTTCGGTGTCATGGCCATTTTGGTGATGAAAATGGAAATAAGCGTTAGGTTTGAAGGTAGGTGGTAATGGCTAATTTGGATCAAGTGGTCGAACGGGTGGTAAAGTGAGCATGTGTTTTTGAATTAATTGGTTCATGGTGTGATGGAGGGTATTGGGTAAAGGAGTGAATTGTCTATTCGGATCCACATAATGATAAGGCATAGTTTCCTTAACAATGGCCATTGAATTTTGAACTTGTTGAGGTGGATGTGGTTGTGGTTGAGGAGGCAGATTAAACTATAAAATTACTCTATTCGGTTTGCGGAATTCTTGTTGGTTATTTTTATTTTGATTGATGTGTTCAAGTTTGTCAACTCGGCTAGAAGTGGATTTTGAATGATGACTTGAAACCAAATTTTGGTAGTCACATAAGGTTGTACATAAATGCATGAATGAAGGGAATTGCATCATAGTGAGTTTATCCTAAAGGTTCATGTGCTAGTTTTCGATAAACATCTTCCAAAGATGTGCATCTGGAATTTTGACATCAATTTGAGCATATAAGGATTGGTAGCGTGAGATGAAATCCATCACTTTTTCATCTGTGTTTTGTCTACATCTCATAAGGTCAACCATGGTCTTTTTAGGTGTTATGTGAACTTGGAAGTTACTAATGAAAGCATCCACCAATTCATTGAACGAATGGATGGAATGAGTAGGAAAGTTTGAAAACCATTCTAAGGCAATGTATTTCAAGGTCCTTGGAAAAAGTTTACCATAAAGGACAAAGTCACTACACAAAGATGTATAAGCATTAACATGGTTGACAGGATCTCCTTTTCCTTCATATTTCTCAAACCAAGGAATTTATATCCCTTGTGGCATTGGGGTACATAAGATTTCTAAGGGTAAGGGAGTCCTATAGACATGATATGTGGTTGGAGCAGATTGACCTTGACTAATGTTGGAAAGTTGATGTTACATAGATGAAATGGTGGTGAGGAGTTGTGTAAGAAGAGGATCAGGGTACGTGGGTTGAGGGGGAAGGGAAAATGGTGATGGAGTGTATGTGATGTTAGGGGAAGTGAAAGGACTGCTAAGAGCTATGAAAGTGGTAGAAGGGACTTGCGATGCCACAAAAGAAGTAGCAATTCTAGTGGAAATCAGGAAAGAAGTAGCATGATGCATAGTTGTATGGACTTGCGGATTGGTATAAGTTGGAATGGAAGTGATGGTTGAAGGGGAAATAACTTGAGGTGCTCCTTGGCTTACAATAATTTTTGTGGATTGGATATTTGAAGAGGCACATTTATTTTAAATCTCAGCAATTTAATTCATCACTTGCAAGCCATCATCACTTTCAATCAAACAATGAAGATTCTGAATGGAAAGTATCGTAGTTGTGGAAATGTTTTCAAATTGCAAGTCTTGTTGTAAATGTGCAAAGTCTTCATGAATATTAATGATCTTTTCTTGCAGGAGGGAACTTTTTTGGTTGTCAACATTCATTGGATGGAAAGTTGAAGGCATGGAAGTGGTATTGTTAGGGCCTAATGCACCATTGTCCATACTAGGAGTAGGAGCTCGTGAGATATCAAGGTCAACAATGAAAGTGCTATCATGAGATGTCATGAGTCTAGAACTTCTTCTCACTAAAGTATTATCAACGGGACACCAAACACTCATACAAGTACCACAAAGGATGGATGAATGGAAATGCAAGCTAATATAAGAGGTCTAAAATGAGAATAACAAAGATTCTACTAACTGTAACAAAGATCTAACTACAGGAAACAAAAATGAAAAACAAATTGCAGAAAAATGCCAGAAATGTTGTCTAAAAGTGCAGAGGGACTGATTCACCCTTGGTGGTGAATGAGTCCCAGTATGAAGTTTTTTAGTGTTTTTCAAAAAATTTAAGATGATTTAAATTCTCTACAAAATACAATTACAAATGCAGAATGCAGATTTTGAATTTTTTCAATGAGATGTAATGCAAAAATGAAAGCTAAATGAAGTTTTCACTAATGCAAAATGAAAGTCCTAGAATGCAATAACAAATCAATGTCCTAATTGAATGCTAATGAAAATGGAAACTAAGATGCAATCAAATATCTAAAGTGTTCAAAATTCAGGTTCACCAAAATGAAACATAGATTTTTGGGACCCAACGAACTACTCTTGCACTTCTAGGGATTTTCACCTAAAAGGAGAGCTCGATAGGGCCAAAAATGCTAATGTATCACTCAAATTAGGATGTATGCAATGTTTTTGATAAAGGAAAAAATGGGTTTTACAGGGACCCAAAACCACCAAGTTTACAACAAAAGAAAGAGGAAAAAAAATTCCAACAAAATAAACAGGCTGCAAAAAAGGAAAAAACCAGAAAAAGGAGCAGCCAACCACAAAAGACCAGGAAGGTCAATAAAAAAACCAGCCAGAACACAAGCCAGAAAAAAAACAACTAACTGAGAGTCTTCAGAACAAACTCAATCTCTGCCTCTAGGTCCTGCATATCCTCAACACCCTTCTTGAATGTTTGAATCATCTGCGGCATTGGGGGTGCCTTCCTTTTCAGATTAGCCCTGGTTCTCTTTGAAATCCCAATGTCCTCTTCCTGGCTTTTTTCTTTCACCTCTTTCAAATCAACCACCAAGGACCCCTATTGAGCTTTGTCCAATTTTTCAGTCATAGCGTTGATAATGATGGCATTATGTCTTGCCATCCTATTGTTCTGTTCAACAATTATTTTCATAGTATTTTTAATTTTTTTTCCAAATCTATTTCAATTCTTTTGTCCTTACCCACATTGTCCTAGATCTCTTTATTGGCATTGTGATCTTTACACTCTTCATTCTTCTTGCTTAACACAAAAACTATAGCTTTCATTTCTTCCAATTTACTCTGGAGGGCCCAATTTTTTATTTTCAGATCATTGATTTCATGAAAGACCCATTTCGACATTCTGAAATGGTTCATCGCATTATTCCTAGCTATACCCAGGAAGTCAACAGAGGGTTCCCTATCAATATTGAAGCAAATTTTTGCAGGGTTGGAGGCTCCAAGGGATCCAATTCTAACATCATTATCTGATGATGGGACAACAAAGGACGAATTATTGTTAGTGCCAGAATCCTTAGAATTAGGAGAGTCTTCAGAATAAGAGACAAGCTTTTTGACAGGTAGAATTTTGCTAGCACCTTTGGTTTTAGGAGTAGAGCTTCCAGGCTTAGAAGCAGGGCAGGTTGTGTAGGAGCACTTGAGAAATACTAGGCTTTTTAGGAGTCTAGAAAGAAGTCAAACACTAGGCTTTTTAGGAGTCTAGAAAGAAGTTCAAATTTTGTTGTTGTGCTATCTTGAGGTCATGTTGACCATCTTGTGTGTGTTAGAGGTGTTTTTCTCTCTAGGAAAGAAGTGGTGGAAAGTTGAATAAGTTTTGAAGCTCAGCTTGTTTTGTTTTAAAAAATGAACCAAGGTTGAAAAACACAGTGAGTTTTATAACCTTAGCCATTAGGTCTTCCATAGGTTCGACCAATGAAACTTAACTATTTATAGGGCCCCTTTAAGGGGTATGTCAACCCTAGAGAAGGGTTGGAAGCTTTAATATTTTGGTGAAATCTTGTGTGATTGTAGGAAACAACATTCTGAGTTAAATTTATGAATTATTGCATCTTGATAGAATTTTAATGGATTAGTTTTGCTACTGTTTGGATTGTAGAATGTAGTGTCGGTTGTTTACAATCACTGTGTAATATTTGATAGCTTCTTTGTTTAATTTGCAAGCATTTGTTGTAAATAGTTTAACTTTGCTCAATTTCTGGTCTGAACCAGACTATGTTTAGGAAATGGGGTGCTAGAGCACTTTCCAACTGTACAAGTTGTACGGCCCTTTGGGATCAGTGTCTAGACACCATGGTTGTACATATGTTAGTTGGTAGGTTTTGTTTGAGTGCAGGAGTTGCTGGCAATGTCTTGCCCTAGGTGAGCCAGGCAGAGTCCGGCTAGGAAAGACCAGGAGTAAACGTCACACTTGCAGGGGTGCTCAGATTTTGGAGAATTTAGTTGGGGTTCTTGGCAAGGCCTGGTGATCAAGAGGAGGCTCCACCAATCCATTTGGTGTGAGAAAACTCTAACAGTCTGAAATCAGTCTGGAAAAGCTTACAAACCCCAACTTTTGGGCCAATTTTGTGAATGGGCAGTGTACGGCCTGTACAGGCTCAAAACCCCAAGAATCTTTAAGGTGTGGGTATGGGAAACACAAATCCCAAATGAAGAACCCTGGTCATTTGGAGGGTTTAGGGGAAAATTGCATTTTTCTCAGTTAAGAGGCCTAATTGGGGCTCTAGGCTTGTAGCCTTTTCTAACCCTAGGAAAGGGTTTGGTGGAAGCGATGGGGAATTAGAGACTTGTGACTGCATAAGTACTCTAAATAGGTTATCTTGATATAATTTTACAACATTTTCACACCCCTGCAAGAACTCAAATGAAAGTTGAGAGAGTTTGGCCTTTAGGGAGGAATAAGGGTCAAGAGTGAGATAGTGGCAAGGCACCAAGATTGGCTTGGTAGAAAGAAGAGAGTTGATAGTGGGGTTGGCCAGTAGGACCAAGGGTATCTATACCTAAGATAGGACCCAAAGGACAAGGTGAAAGAGTCACCTAGGAGTTCTTAAGGACAAGGACTCAGAGCATGGGATAGTGAGTGTCCCATCCAACCCTATCCTATCAGCAAGCTTTAATAGAATGGGGATTATGGATTTCAGTTTCCTTGCCAGTCTGAACAGAGGGCAGAATCAGGACCATCCTCACTAGGCTCAAATTGGGTAGATTCCCTGAACATCTAGGTTCAGTATCATCCTCCTCAGACTCCGGGGAAGCATCCAAATTAGCAGGGGCTAGCATATTTTAAAAATGTTCAACAATTAACCTAATCAAACTAGTATGCAAAATAGGATATCTTTTTGGGTTTTTCTTATGTTCATCCAGACTCTTTCTTAAGGAATAGAGAAGATAGTGGGGACGAGAAACCCTAACCTTATAGCGAAAATGGTTGAGAAAGGAAAAATGATAGCCATAGACCCTAGTGAAATGACCATCCAGAGTTATATACTCCATGATGACATGAAGAAATTTTCTCCAGAGAGCTTTAATGGTGTCGACCTCAAAGTAATTGTTAGAAATTTTCACCAGTTTCAATCTTTCCTTATCTTTCCTCAGAAATCTGACCACTACTTCATCAGAGAAAACCATGTCCCGAAAAAATTTGTGTCCTTCAGTGGACATACCAGTCACTTCAACTATAAGATTTTCGTCAAGCTAAACTTTCCTTCCAAAAAGGCTCAATTCCCCATTTTCCCAATTCCTCTCAAAATGCTCTGTAGCTTCCTGATTAGACCCATGGAGTTTTTCCAGAAAAGGGAGTAAACTCCCCCTTTTGACTTTGTTCCACACTTTAGTGTTTCTTGTGTGCATCTCAAAGTTGTCCGGCTCAACTCTTTTTATTTCTCCTCCAATTTTAGCAAGCATAGTAAAGCAAAAAGAGATGAAATCTTGACTCAAAAATGGTCCCACCAAACCAGTGAGCCCACAAAGCATGCCTAGCAAAATTACAAGATAAGTAAATTGGATCAGTCCCATGCAATCTAATGATAGTGATGTATTTCCCCATTCTATCATCATTAATGAAATGACACACATCTTGCCCATGTGATGCATCATAGTTCAATAAGGCACAAACATTAGCACCTAAATCACTAATATTCAACTAGGTGCACTGTCCTTTACTTTTAACCCCTTCATTCGCAAAAAAGTCCACCACAAAATTGGCTTCTCTATAAGCATGTGAAACCTTTATATTATCAAACTTAGCTAAAGTCGAAATAGCATCATCAATCCAAGAATTTATGGTCCACGAGGGGGGGACCTACCTAAAAGACATTCAATAATATTTTTAGAGTCCCCTTCAAGCCAAAGGTTTTTAAAATTCAGACTATGAGCCAAATTTATAACATGAAAAGCTCCAACATCCTCAGCAAGGTGATTGGTTTGAGAACCAAGGGGAGTGGCAATCGCATCGAGGAAAATTCCAAAAGAATCCCTTATGACTCTACCACATCCTGCCGCCCCAGGATTACCTTTAGCCACCCCATCAAAGTTGGATTTGATCCAACCATTAGGCGGAAAATTCTAGCAGACACCCTCCCTATCCTTCTTAGCATGTTTAGGGGAACATGAAATATCAAGATTAATATTCCATTCCTTGGCAACCATGAGATCATAGGATGAACAAGCCACTTTCTTAGTATTACAAACCTTTTGGGGGATAGTATTGAAATTTTCTTTCAATAATCTGATTATTTTATTAAACACAATGGCCACCGAAGATTCTTTATCTCTGTAAATTCTATTATTTTGTTTCTTCCATAGACCCCAAGCAACATGAGGGAAGGAAAAATCCCACAGTTTCCTAAGTGCAGGATTGTGAGTCAGGGCTTTCCATTGTATGAAGTCTTCAATTGACATGAGGAGCACCCATGATAATTTCCAGTAACAGAGGAATTTTTCCCAAATCGAGGCTGCAAAAGGACAATGAAGAAACAAATGACAAACAAACTATGCTTCCATCTTGCAAAGATAACATCTATTGGGTATTTGAAGGCCATGCTTGCAAAGATTATCAACCATGAGCAATTTATTTTGAAGAAGGATCTAGAAGAAGAGATTGACTTTAGGAACCAAGTGTTTGAACCAAGCCTTCGACCAGAAGGGAGGAACCTAGACAGAATACATTCTAGCAAAAGCCGATGAAACAAAATAATTGCCCGAGGGTTCATCGATCCAAACAAGATGTTCTTTTATCTGATCATGGAAAAGTTTGACAGCCAACAAGGATGAGTGAACAGGAGCAAGAACCTGACTAACTAGACACGGTTCCACCCTCTTTCCATTCAACCAATAATCTTTAACATACATACCAAATAGAGCTTTGCAAATCTCAGCCCACCCATGATAAGGTTCAATTTTGATAAGGGGCCCATTAAACAACCATCTATCCTCCAAAAATCAAGTTTTGTTTCCACTCCTGACTTTCCAATCTACTCTTGTTTCCACTAAATGCAATGGACTAATCTGAATGACTAAAAATGAATGCAAAACCAAGATTTATGACTTGTTTGAAAACACAATGTGATATGCAAATAACTATGTAAATGAAGAAATAATGCAAAATAAAGAGTACATGGATGAATTTGAGTGCACCTGGATGAATTGTGATGATTCTAGAGTGTTTTGAATGCTGATGGAAATTATTGAATTTTCATACTGGGACTCATTCGCCCAGGGTGGCGAATCAGTTCACCTATTGGTGAAAAACTGTCAGGAGCTAGTTTTTGTCTGTCGGGATCCAGAATCTGACAAAACTCAAGTTTCTATTCCTAAGGTGGGACTCATTTGCTATAGGTGGTGAATCATTCCTCTCCTAATTTTTTGAAAAATCAGGAGACAACTTTGCAACACCAGATTTGGAAAAGTCTGCTTGTTGAGTTGCCAAAGTCAGATCTATAGAAAATGGACAAATAACTCTCTCCAAGCTTGAATTTGACTCAAGTTGACTTGAAGCACCTAGTTGAATTGTGAAACAATCTTCAACACCTAATAACCTATCAAATCTACATACAAAGAGTTGTAAACAAACATGCAATAGAGTAAAATTGATTGAGGCTTACTGAATAGGGATTTTCCTTGGTCAAACCCCCCTTTTGGTAATTAAACCCTTGAAAAGATAATAAAATGAAAGATAAAGATAAACTAATAACATGTAAGTGCTATCAACTTACCTAACCCTTGACAATGTAAATATGAAGTAATGTAAATGACTACTTCAAAGTGCTTGAATAGTTCTTGAATTGTTGATGTAAAATGCTTGAATGCTTGAAATATTAGATGAAATTATTTTATGAGTGAAGAGATGTAAAATGAGGTGAAAAAAACTTATTTATACAATTCTTGTGCCTTAGTATCTATTCATACCTCATCACAGGTTGACATCAAGTGATTTTGAATAAAATATCAAAAGGAAATTTGAAATATTTTGACTTTGGGGCCAAGGGGGACTCATTCGCCACCCATGGCAAATGGGTCCCACCTAGGACCTAAATTCATGTGTTGGGAAAATGGTTGTATTTAATGTTATTTCTTAGGATAACACTCAAAACTACACTTAATTAAAATTTATGAGGGTATAAGGAGACCAAATAAAGAATGAGAAGGGTGTAAATAGGGAAAATATGCCTAGAAGAGCATAAAAGCTTGTTACAAGACCTTACAACACTTTAAAATAGGACTTTTTGATGAGTAAAAAGGTGTTTTCTAGATAAATTGGATTAAATAGAGTCTATAAGAATGTAGAAATGTCTTACAACACTTCACAACACCTTCACAAGATGTCATTCTTTGAGTTTTAGTACCTAAATAAGCATGTTCAAGCCATGTTACAAGATAAAATCAGAGAAACATAGTTCCAACACCGTGAAACAAGACCTAAAAGGCCATGAAAATGACAAGGGGCTATTTTTCTATGACACAATATATATATATATACACACACATACACACATGCACACACACACAAACACACATTTATATTTTACACTAGATATTGATGTCATTATTTTAACAAATAAAAGAGAGGTTAATTTAGATATATACCAAAAATTATTTTGATATATGGAAGTAGCCTATATCTAAATTATAGTTAATAATAGTTCAAACATTTATTAAAAAGTATGGATCAACTAAAATTATGAAAAAAATTGTGCACTAGATATTAGTGTTACAAATCTATTTAAAAAATTATAATTTTATTCCTTTTACAAAAAGTTGTGTTCTATAAAGTAACATCACTTTTTAAAAATATTGTTAACTATACAAAATGAGTTATTAAAAGTTACATAAAATATCACCCATTATTTTTTTATTTAAAAAAAATTATAGTCTACACATGAAATCTCATAAACCACTAGTTCACATCTTTTTTAAATACTTAATAGTTTACAAGCCGGTAGGCTATTTGTGTGAACTTTGGTCGGAGTTTTCCTCACCCTCCCCATTTTTCAAACTTCCAGAGGTCAGGAAAGCAGTTGCAGATGGGTTACAACTTTGGGCAGAATTTTAGTCAGCCTCCTAGTTTTTTAGCCTTCTGATGGCCAAGAAAAAGGTGGTAGAGGCGATTGTTGGCTGCCTTGGGAATAGGCTGGTGTTTTTCCCACCGCATGGATAGAGAAGGCTGCCAAAATTAAACGTTGGTTTGCATCAACATTAATTGTTGTATGCTTTGCATGTACTGGCAATGGTCATAATAATAGCTATCATTTAATGTCTTGGGGAACAAAATGAATGTCTAGGAAATTTTCAATAAGGAATTGTTTGGTGTCGTTCTCTTGCTATACTTGCTATGAGAGCCATGAGCGAGGAGTGTAAGCTTTTATGAGGGTGGAATCTTGATCAAGCTTTGTGCAACTTCTGTGAAGGTGGGTGCATGGGAAGATGGTTGCAAAAGCAAAAGAAAAGTGTCACCTATAATAATATTTTTCCCATTTTTGTGCAAGAAAGATTTTGGGAAGAGGTGTGTTTAAAGCAAGTGGAAAGAGGTGCATGTCAAAAAAACCCTTAGCGATATTGTTTGATTTTTGGTTTGTGGTTTGTGCTAGGTTAGATTGTTTTATTTGTGATAAGGTATTGTTGATTGTTTCAAATTTTGATAAGTTGTTGTTAAGAAAATACAATATAGTTTCTAAAAATGAAATATTGTCTCATTTATGGTTCACATTTTGTGTGTATGGTTTTGCATGGATTTGATACTGTGATTTTTTGTGGGTTTTTGTTTATGGTTTCCATTTTCTAGCTATGTTTGTAGGCTTGGAGAAGCAAGGAAGCTTACAGAAAGCTAGCAGAAAAAGGTTTGTTTAAAGCAAGTGGGAAGAGGTGCATATAAAAAAAACCATTTGTCATATTGTTTCATTTGTGGTTCGTTGTTTTTGGTAGGCTATATTGTTTTATCTGTGATAAGGTACTATTGATTGCTTCTAATTTTGATAAGCTGTTGTTGAGAAAAGATTATATTATTTATGAAAATGACTATTTTTTGGTTTAAGGTTTGTGTTTTGTCTCTATGGTTTTGCATGGGTTCCTAACTGTGATTTTTTGTGTTTTGTGGGTTTCTCTATCTGGTTTGGCGTTCAAAAAAATATTGTTTGATTAATGGCTTCCATTTTGTGGTTATGGTTGCGACAAAATCAAATAGTTAAACTTATACACTTTGTGTTAGATTGCATTAGGCATTGTTGATTATAGTTCTCTTGCTTAAGCTATATTATTTAATTTTTGAGTTGTTGAAAAGGTTGTATTGTTTCAATTTTCGATGAGGTTCTATTGTCTTTTTTTGTATGGGTTTGTTACTCTTAATTTTCATTGGGTTTCTCTTTAATGTTTGCATTTTGTGGGTATGTTTGCAACTGAATAAAATTGTTGACGTTATGCATTTTTTGTCGATTGTTATTGTATAGCTTGGGTTATATTGTCTCATTTTCGATAAGGTTCTATTCAAAAGGCTATATTGTTTAAATTTTTGATAGGGTGCTATTGAGGAAAGAATATATTGCTTGTTAAAAGAAATATTGTTTCGTTTATGGTTGTATTATGTGGCTATCATTTTGTATGGGTTTTGTGGCTACGGTTTTGTGGGTTTCTGTGTCTAGGTTGTTGTTGAAACCAATGTTGGTTGATTTGTGGCCATTTTTTGTCGTTATGGGTGGAACGAAATGAAATAGTTAATGTTGTACAGTTCATGTTTGGTTACATTATGTATTGCTAATTATGTTCTCTATCTTAGGCTATATTGTATCATTTTCAATAAGGTGTTGTTGAAAAGGTTGTATTGTTTCAATTTTCAATAAGGTTCTATTTAGAAAGGAGTATAATTTTTGATGGGTTTGTCATTGTTAATTTCCGAGAGGGTGTTGATGAGAAGGCTATATTGTTTCTATTTGTGATAAGATTTTGTTGAGAAATGAGTATATTTTTACTTGGGTTAGTTACTATGAATCTTTATGGGTTTCTCTTCATGGCTTCCATTTTGTGGCTATGTTTGGAACAAAATAAAATTGTTAACCTTATGTAGTTTTTGTTGGTTGTTGTTGTGTATCCTAGGCTATATTGTTTCATTCTTGACAAGGTGTTGTTGAGAAGTTTTGAGTTCTCGTTAAGGCGCTCTTGGGAAAAGACTATGCTAGCTTGGGTTATATTTTTGCATTGGTTTGTTATTGTCCATCTTTTTGTTCTTTGTGCAATCAACAATGGGTTGATGTTATACAGTTTATGTTTTTTCCTATTATTAATTGTTAATTACTATTCTTCGGCTATATTATTTTAGTTTTTGATAAGGTTCCATTCAGGAAAGAGTATATTTTAATATTAATATATATGTGTATATAAACATGAACATATATGTATATATATACATATATTTATGTATATGTAAATTTCTTGTCAGTTTCTCTTTATATCTTGTGTTTTGTGGCTATGTTGGCAACAAAATAAAATTGTTGATGTTATGCAATTTTTGTCGATTGTTGTTGTCTAGCTTAGGCTATATTGTCTCATTTTAGATAAGGTTCTGTTCAAAAGGCTATATTGTTTCATTTTTTAATAAGGTGTTGTTGAGATAAGACTATATTGTTTGTTGAAAGAAATATTGTTTCATTTAAGGTTGCATTATGCGGCTATTTTTTTGCATGGGTTTTGTGGCTACAGTTTTGTGGGTTTTTCCAACTGGGTTGCTATTAAACCCAATGTTGCTTGATTTATGGCTTCCATTTTGTGGTTATGGTTGGAACATAATAGAATAGTTAATGTTTTACACTTTATGTTTCATTACATTGGTATTGTTTATTATTGTTCTCTGTATTAGGCTATATTGTTTCATTTCCAAAAAGGAGTTGTTGAAAAGGCTATATTGTTCCTATTTTTGATAAGGCTATGTTCAGAAAGGAGTATATTTTTTGGATGACTTTTTCATTGTTAATTTTTGAGGTGTTGTTGAGGAGGCTATATTGTTTCAATTTTTTAATAGGGTTTTCTTGAGAAATGAGTATATTTTAACTTCGGTTTGTTTCTGTGAATCTTTGTGGGTTTCTGTTTATGGCTTCCATTTTGTGGCTATGTTTGGAACAAAATAAAATTGTTGATGTTCTACAGGTTTTTTTGGTTGTTGTTGTGTATCTTGGGCTATATTGTTTCATCCTCAAAAAGGGTGTTGCTGAGAAGTCTTCCAATACTCGCTAAGGCCTTATATTTTTTGTTGATTGTTGTTGGCTAGCTTGGGTTTTTTTTTGCATTGGTTTGTTAGTGTGCAATTTTTTTTCCTTTGCCACAATCAACAATACCCTATGGAAAATAACATAGACTATTTTAGAGATAGTCGAGGAACGGTTTTTTCAATATGCACACCTTCGCTCACCTCTCCCCACTCCCTTTGGCTACACCTCTTCCTATTTTCTTTCTTTGTGCTCTGTACTTTCTCCACTACCTGCAAAAAAATGGGCATAGAATTATCTCACTTGAGAATTTTGTACGTCTTTTGCAGCCATCAAGACATGCAAAAAGCACAAAATAACCTGCAAC